>SJYQ01004757.1:105414-223349 GCA_006410935.1 Redunca redunca | reverse complement strand
GGATGCTTGGGACTGGTGCAAGGAGAGGACCCAGAGGGATGGTACGGGGTGGGAGATGGGAGGGGATTCGTGTTTGGGAACGCATGTACACTCGTGGTGAATTAATGTCAATGTTTGGCAAAACCAATACAGTAATGTAAAGTAAACCAAAGTAAAAATAAAAATTATAAAAAAAATAAAATAAAATAAAATAAAAGACATAGATTGACAAAAAGGATTAAGAAAAGATGTCCCAATTATATACTATCCATAGTACTGTTATACATAGGTTGAAAGTAAAAGGATAGAAACAATAAACAATAAAATTAGTCAAAGAAAGCAGAAGTGGCTATATTAACATCAGATAAAAATGAATTTTATAACAAGAAAATTACTGAGCCTAGAAAGAAATTTTGCATATGATAAAAGAGTCAGTCCACATAGAAACATAACAATTTCAAGTGTGAATAACCCAAACAAAAGGGCTATAAAACATACAAAGCAAAACCAGATACAATTGAAGGAGAAACACAAGTTCATATTTAGTGCTGAGGACTTCAGTACTTCTCTCTCAACAGCTAAAAAAAATAGATATAAAAACAGCAAAGATATAGAACATCAGTGAATAGGATCTAATCACCATTTATAGAATCTTCCACTGAACAGCAGCAGGATATACATATATTCTTCTCAAGATCCACAGAATATATACCAAGATAGATCCCATCCTGGGCTAAAAAGTAAACTCAACAAACTCAAAAGAATTGAAATCATGCAGAGTATGTTCTCTGACCATTGTAGGATTAAAGTAGAGTAAGTAACAGATAATTGGAAATTATCTTTTGGAAGTACTTTTCTCCAAGTGTGTGGAGAGACATTTGAAACACAAACAATGCACTTATAAATAATTCATGCATCAAAGAGGGAGTCTCAGAGAAATTTAAAAATACACTGAAAGAATTTGAAATTGCAGCTTAACTTTTGTTGGACATAACTAGAATGGTGCTGAAAGGGAAACTTATAACACTGAATGTTTATGTAAGAAATTAGTAAAATCCTCAGATCAATAATGTAAGCTGCTACCTTAAGAAACTAAAAAAGAAAGAGCAACATAAACCCAAAGCAAGCAGAAGGAAAGAAACAATAAAGATAAGATCAGAAAGCAATAAAACTGTGAACAAAAAACAATAGAGAAAATCAATGAAACAAAAGACTAGTTCCTTGAAAAGATAATCAGATTGCCAATTCTCTAGCAAAACTGACAAAGACACAAATTATTGCTATCAGGGATAAAACAGGGTTTCATGACAAACCCTACAGACATTAGATGGATAGTGAGGAAATACTGTGAACAACTGCCTGCCAGGCTTCTCTATCCATGAAACTCTCCAGGCAGGAATACTGGAGCGGGTAGCCATTCCCTTCTCCAGGGGATCCTCCCACTCCAGGGTTTGAACCCCGGTCTCTTGCATTGCAGGCAGATCCTTTACTGTCTGAGCCACCAGGGAAGCCCATGAACAAGGGCACACACGTAAATTTGACAATGGACCAATTCTTCTAAAAGTGAAGTGCTACAATTCACCTAATATGAAATAGATCATTGAATAGCCAGTTAACAATTGATAACTGAATTTGTAATTAGAAAGCTCCTGAGAAAGAAATATCCAGGCTTAGGTGATTTCCCTGATAATTTCACCAAGAAGTACTATCAGCAATGCTATATATTATCTTCCAGAAGATAGAAAAGAAGGAAACACTTCCATCTCATCCAATAATATTATCTTAATGGCAAAATTAGGAATAGTACACACACACAAAAAGAATTCAGAAATTCTTTTTCTTTTATGTGTTTAACCTTTTATTTTTATTTTTTATTGAGGTATAGTTGAGTACAGTATCTTATGTTTCAGGTGTACCACACAGTGATTCACAATTTTAAATATCATATTCCATTTATAGTTATTATAAAATATTGGCTATCTTCCCTGTGTTGCACAATGTATCCTTACAGTTTATTTTGTGCATAGTAATTTGTACCTCTTAATCCCCACCCATGTCTTGCCCTTCCCCCTTTCTCTCTCTAAACTGATACCACTAGTTTGTTCTCCATATCTATGAATCTCTTTTTTTGCTATATACACTAGTTTGTTTTATTAAGATGCTGAAATTTTTAATGAAATATTAGCAAATAGAATTCACCAATGTATAAAAAGAATTACATGGCATGTCCAAGGTATGCAGGGCTGGTTCAATAACCAAAAGTCAATCAATATAATCTATTGTATTTGCAGGTTAAAGCAAAGAAAACAACATGATCATATCATTAATGAAGAGAAAAGCATTTGAATAATTTGGCACTCATTCATGGAAAAAAACGCTCTCAGAAAATTAAGAATAGAGGTGAACTTTCTCAACTTGACAAGGAACATGTATAAGAATTCTAAAAATTATACCTAACAGTATAATTAGCTGAAAATCATAACTAGCAAGGAAAAGCTGAATGTTTTCCCTTTATGATCAGGAACAAGACAAGGATATTCACTCTCACTGCTTCTGTTCAGTGTAGTACTGAAAGTTCTAGGCAATGAAATAAGGCAAGAAAAAGAAATAAAATTCTTAAAGACAAGAAAGAAAGACATAAAACTACTTCTATTTGCAGATAATGTGATGATCTGTGGAGAAAGTCCCCGAGAAAATACAAAGAAGCAAAGTCCCCAAGTTTTAGAACTAATAATTGAGCTCAGGAAGGTTGTGTTGTTGAGTAGCTGAGTGGTGTCCACCTGTTCACTATCCCATGGACTGCAGCACACCAGTCTTGCCTGTCTTTCACTAATTCCTGGAGTTTGTTCAAACTCATGTCCATTGTATTGACAATGCCATCCAGCCACCTTATTCTCTGTTGGCCCCTTCTTCTGCCCTTTGTCATTCCCAGTATCAGTATCTTTTCCAATGACTCAGCTCTTCTAGAGCTGACTGTGACTCAGATCATGAACTCCTTATTGCAAAATTTGGGCTTAAATTGAAGAAAGTAGGGAAACCCCTAGGCCATTCAGGTATGACCTAAATCAAATCCCTTATGGTTGTATAGTGGAGATGACATAGATTCAACTGGTTAGATCTGATAGACAGAGTACCTGAAGAACTATGCATGGAGCTATATAGCACTGTACAGGAGGCAGTGACAAAAACCATTCCAAAGAGTCAGAAATGCAAGAAAGCAAAGTGGTTATCTGATGAGGGCTTAAAATAGCTGAGGAAAAAGAGAAGCAAGAGGCAAAGGAGAAAGAGAAAGATATACCCAACTGAATGCAGAGTTCCAGAGAATAGCAAGGAGAAATAAAAAAACCTTCTTATGTGAAAAATGTAAAGAAACAGAGGAAAATAGCAGAATGCAAAAGACTAGAGGTCTCAGCAAGGTTGAAGGGTAGAAAATCAACATAAAAAATCAGATTTATTTCTACATACTAGCAATGAACATGTGGAAACTATACAATTTGCAATCACTTAAAGAACAATGAAACATTTGAGGGTAAATCTAAGAAAACATGTACAAGAATTACATGTTGAAAATGACAAAGGGCTTATAGAATATATAAACAAATGGAAGACTCAACATAGTAAGGAGGTTAATTCTCCCCAGATTGATACACAGATTAATACCAAATCCCAAAAAGAATTTTTTTGTGGAGATAAGATTATTCTAAAATCTATACGGAAAGGCAAAGGATAAACATATGAATCAATGGAACAAAATAGTGGACTCTTAAATAAATAGTCCCACAGAAATGGCAAACTGATTTTTGACAAAGTTGCAAAAGCTATTTGGTGGCAGGATAGTCTTTTCAACAGATAGTATGGAACAACTGTATATCCACGGACAAAAAGTTAAAAAGAGAGCCTAACCCTCATATCTCATGAAAAAATTCATTGAAAATGGATCATAGATTTAAAAAGTAAAACATAACACCTTCAGGAAAAAAATACATGAAAAAAAACCTTTGAGACCTAGGATTTGGTGAAGTTTGTTATGACATCAAAACCATGTTCTATAAAAGAAAAAAAAAACAGATAAATTAGACTTCATCAAAATTAAAACTTCTGTTTTGCAAAAGACCCTGCTAAAAGTGTGGAAAGATAATGGGATGAAATATTTGCAAACCAATTCTCTGACAAAGGATTCATCTAGAATAATAAAGAATCATCAGAAATCAATCTTTAAGAAAATAATCTGATTAGAAAGTGAGTAAAAGACTTGAGGATATGTGGATGGCAAATAAGCACTTGAAAAGATATTCAGCACTTGGAAAAAGTTTTCTTTAAAGAAATACCAATTAAGGCCTCAATGACATATCACTATGCATCCATTACTCCAGCTAAAACAGAAAAATAGTGATACCTATAAATTCTGGTAAGGAAGCAGAGAAACTGGATTTCTCATGCATTGTTGGTGGGAATGTAAAATGGCACAGCCACTCTGGAAAATAGTTTTGCAGTTTCTTAAGAAACTAGACATATACTCACCAAATAATCCAGCAGTTGCACTGTTGAACATTTACCTCAGATTGATGAAAACTTAAGCCCACAGTTGTTGCTGTTGTTCATGTTGTTCAGTCCTGTCTGACTCTTTGTGACCCCATGGACTGCAGCATACCAGGCTTCCCTGTCCTTCATCATCTCCTGGAGCTTGTTCAAACTCATGTCCATTGAGTCAGCGATGCCATCCAACCATCTCATCCTTGTCATCCCCTTCTCCTTCTGCCTTTTATCTTTCCCAGCATTAGGATATTTTCCAATGAGTTGACTCTTCGCATTAGGCAGCCAAAATACTGGAGCTTCAGCTTTGGCATCAGTCTATCTAATGAATGGTGAAGGACAGAGAAACCTGGCAAACTGAAGTCCATGGGGTCACAAAGAGTTGGACAAGACTGAGCAACTGAACAACAACAAAGTGTGGAAAGAACCACAATGTCCCTTAACAGATGTATGGTTAAGCAAACTGTGATCTATCATATATAGAGTGGATTAATGATACACATGGCAGCTTGGATGGGCCTCAAGGGCATTATGCTGAGCAAAAAAATACTATCAAAAGGTAACATACTGTATGATTCCATTTATATAGCATTCTTGAAATAACAAAATTATAGAGGTAGAAATCAGATTAGTGGTTGCCAAGGATTAGCGATGATGGGGTAGGAGTGGAAGATGGTGTGACTATAAAGGGTTGCACAAGGAAGATTTTTGTGATGATGAAATACTTTTGTATCTTAATTGTGGTTGTAGTTATACAGATTTGCACATCGGATAAAATGACATCAAACTGTATATACACATACTGTACAATATCAACTTTCTTCTCTTGATATTGTGCTATAATTATATAAGATGTAACAACTGGGAGAAGTGAGAAGGGTACTGTGCCTTCTTTCTACTATCTTTGCTACTTCTTATGATCTATAATTATATGTTTTAAAAGGTTTTAAAATAACAAAACATAAGGTTACACTAATTAAAACAATGTTGTAGAAGATAAAGGATCAAAGGACCAGAACAGAGTCTAAAAACTTAAATAAATAAATATGGAAATTTGTTTCATGGTAACAGTGGCATTTCAAATCAGTGTGGAAAATGTAGATTATCTAAATAAGAAAATTGACAATCCAAAACAAAACAAGTTAGATCTATAAGCCAAGTTATTAAGAAATTCCAGAAAGTTTCAAGAGCCAAAATCCTATTTATCAATGGTAGAAAACACACATAATTTTTGTAATAATCAAGTGGAAATATTTTTTCTAAGCATGATGTGGACTTCAGAACCCAATGAAGGATAACAGATATTGAAGGATAACAGCAATTAAGGATATCTTTATATTTAGAAAGAATACATTTTTATTCAGTAAGCTATACCATAAATAAAACAAGACCTATGACAAATTTGGAGAATATATTTGGAACACAACAATGAATAATACATAAAGTGCTCCTGTTAATGAGAAAGAAAATAGGTAATATAAAAATAGACGAAGGAAATAAACAGAGAAGAAAAAAAGCAAAATGCCAGATAATATTTGGAAAGAAGTTCAGCCTTACTAATAATCAATTAAATACAAATGAATATATTAACCAAATATAAAATATTGATCTTATTGGCAATGATTTGAAACAATTCATTACACTTTGTGTTCTGAAAATTGAGGAAATGAACACTCACAGAAAGTTCCTGGATAGTGTCATTATTTGGGTTACAATGTGGCAACAGCTATAAAAACTTATTATGATGACTCTTGGATTCAGTACTTTAAATGTCTGACATTTATGTTATAGAATTACTTGGGCAGTGGTATTACTGTATATGAAGAGGAAGCTATTTGCAGCATTGTTTGAAATTGTCCAAAGTTCAGTTCAGTTCAGTCGCTCAGTCATGCCTGAATCTTTGCAGCCCCATGAATCACAGCATGCCAGGCCTCCCTGTGCCTCACCAACTCCTGGAGTTCACTCAAACTCATGTCCATCAAGCCGGTGATGCCATCCAGCCATCTCCTCTGTCGTCCCCTTCTCCTCCTGCCCCCAATCCCTCCCAGCATGAGGGTCTGTTCCAATGAGTCAGCTCTTTGCATCAGGTGGCCAAAGTATTGGAGTNTTCACTTTCATCAAGAGGCTTTTTAGTTCCTCTTCCCTTTCTGCCATAAGGGTGGTATCATCTGCATATCTGAGGTTATTGATATTTCTCCCAGCAGTCTTGATTCCAGCTTGTGCTTCTTCCAGCCCAGCGTTTCTCATGATGTACTCTGCATAGAAGTTAAATAAGCAGGGTGACAATATACAGCCTTGACGTACTCCTTTTCCTATTTGGAACCAGTCTGTTGTTCCATGTCCAGTTCTAACTGTTGCTTCCTAGCCTGCATATAGGTTTCTCAAGAGGCAGGTCAGGTGGTCTGGTATTCCCATCTCTTGAAGAATTTTCCACAGTTTATTGTGATCCACACAGTCAAAGGCTTTGGCATAGTCAATACAGCAGAGAAATAGATGTTCTTCTGGAACTCTCTTGCTTTTTCAATGATCCAGTGTAGGTTGGCAATTTGATCTCTGGTTTCTCTGCTTTTCTAAAACCAGCTTGAACATCTGGAAGTTCACCTATCCCAAAAAAGAAGTCCTTTTCATTATAGGGGACTGGAATGCAAAAGTAGGAAGTCAAGAAACACCTGGAGTAACAGGCAAATTTGGCCTTGGAGTACAAATTGAAGCAGGGTAAAGGCTAATAGAGTTTTGCCAAAAGAAAGCCCTGGTCATAGCAAAGACCCTCTTCCAACAACACGAGGGAAGACTCTACACATGGACATCACCAGATGGTCAACACCAAAATCAGATTGATTATATTCTTTGCCGCCAAAGATGGAGAAGCTGCATACAGTCAACAAAAACACGACCGGGAGCTGACTGTGGCTCAGATCATGAACTCCTTATTGCCAAATTCAGACTGAAATTGAAGAAAGTGGGGAAAACCACTAGACCATTCTGGTATGACCTAAATCAAATCCCTTATGATTATACAGTGGAAGTGAGAAATAGATTTAAGGGACTAGATCTGATAGAGTGCCTGATGAACTATGGATGGAGGTTGGTGACATTGTACAGGAGACAGGGATCAAGACCATCCCCATGGAAAACAAATGCAACAAAGCAAAATGGCTGTCTGAGGAGGCCTTACAAATAGCTGTGAAAAGAAGAGAAGTGAAAAGCCAAGGAGAAAAGGAAAGATATAAGCATCTGAATGCAGAGTTCCAAAGAATAGCAAGGAGATATGAAAGCCTTCTTCAGTGATCAGTGCAAAGAAATAGAGGAAAACAGAATGGGAAAGACTAGAGATCTCCTTAAGAAAATTAGAGATACCAAGGGAACGTTTCATGCAAAGATGGGCTCAATAAAGGACAGAAATGGTATGGACCTAACAGAAGCAGAAGATATTAAGAAGTGGTGGCAAGAATACACAGAAGAACTGTACAAAAAAGATCTTCATGACCCAGATAATCACGATGGTGTGATCATCCACCTGGAGCCAGACATCCTGGAGTGTGAAGTCAAGTGGGCCTTAGTAAGCATCACTGCGAACAAAGCTAGTGGAAGTGATGGAATTCCAGTTGAGCTATTTCAAATCCTGAAAGATGATGCTGTGAAAGAGCTGCACTCAATATGCCAGCAAATTTGGAAAACTCAGCAGTGGCCACAGGACTGGAAAAGGTCAGTTTTACATTCCAACCCCAAAGAAAGGCAATGCCAAAGAATGCTCAAACTACCGCACAGTTGCACTCATCACACACGCGAGTAAAGTAATGCTCAAAATTCTCCAAGCCAGGCTTCAGCAATAGGTGAACCGTGAACTTCCAGATGTCCAAAGTTAGAATGACTTTAATATCTTTTGTTCAATAGTCAATTGGTTAAATAAGAAGTGGTATATCCATATGCTAGGATATTGAGCAAATTTTTAAAATGGTGACTCAGAATGATATGTATTAAAAATACTTAAATTGTAGAAAACTTGTAGTTTAATCAAAACTTGAATTTTAGCAAATGAGGAGTAATTAAGTTTCTACCACAAATATTGGCAATTATGTACATATTTATATATTCACAGAATAGTTATAAAAGGATACACAGGAAATTGATAAAACTTTCTAGAGAGAACTATGGGGTGAGGAATTTGGGAAGGATTCATTTTTTTTTAAATGTACTTGTAATTTACATCAAAGTGCTATAGATATGTTGTTTACAGTGTCAAGCAGTACTATAGGGTTTATAATGAAACCAGTCTTAGGTGTGGATTAAAGGTTTTTGGTAAAAATAATTTGTAAAGGAAGAATCATCATGAAGAGAGAAAAGAGATGACACTGAAAATTAAAGAGAAGAAAACATGAATTAGACCAACTCACAAATCCACTCCTAAGTGTAGATATATGTATAGATAGACTTTTCTACTTTGTGGTTTTCATGAACACAACTCTGTAGAAGCTTCACTGATATTTCTAAAGTAATTGACCATCTGCACTGATTTAAGAGATATCAAGGCCAAGAAATGACAGTGGGCAAGATCATCCCCTTGGTGTATAAACGGCCTTAGTTGGTTGGACAAAGGAAATCAGCAGCAGACTGTACATTCTCTCAGCTGTTCTGGTAAACAGGAGTAACTCATCCTCCCTTCCTTGGATGGGGACAGTTTGGTGTATGATTGTGAAGTCACCAAAGTTTCCCCAAGATAGCAAGAGCTCTCTAGACCCTCCCCCTGGTTTCTGTGGTTTCACTAACCTGCCATACAAATTGGTGGCACGTGGAATGTTTGGTCCCCAAAACAACATGGTGAGATAGACTCTATTCCCTAGGCTTATCCTGAATAGATCATATCCCCTAACTTCAAGATTTTCTGCTGAGTTCAAATTATTAATCTGCTTTTCAAATGGTTCTGGGAACGTCCAAGCATACAGTTTTCACTTAGTATTTTACAACTTGCTTTTACATTAACAAGCAGCAGTGTTTTCTTTGTGGAATTAGACTCCACAAAAATATCTTTGCAAGCAGATTTGTGTCTTGATAACAATCTGTTGATTAATTTGGCTGCAGAATGCTGATGGAGTGCGTGAATCTCTGGGAAGTCTTCCAGCAGATACACATCAGTGTAATTAAATTCTTCCAGCATTTTACAACTGTCAGGGGGTGATGTTTTACCATTCTGACACCTAGTCTGTTTCAGCTTGAAGGTTTGTATGTGTGTGAGTGTGTGTGTATGTGTGTGTGTGTTTTACAGCAGTTCAAGGGCTATGTTCACACTCAGCCCTCTATACGCAGTATTTTTGGTGCCCCGACAAAGATACAGAAACCTCATTTCTGAGGGATACAGGGTTTATTCTTTTCATCTTCCTTTCCCCAAAATTCTTCTCTGCTTTGTCTGAAGGTGAAAATAATAGGCATAATAAGTAGTAGTGTAAGAAGCAGAGGGGAAGGGCACAGTGTTTGGAGTTAGAGCCACATTTAAATTCTGGTACTGCTATTTATTGACTTCCCTGATGGCTCAGTGGTAGAGAATCTACTTGCCAATGTAGAAGGTGCCAGTTTGATTCCTGGCATGGGAAGATCCCCTGGAGAGAGAAATGGCAACCCTCCCCAGTATTCTCACCTGGGAAATCCCATGGACTGAGGAGCCTTGGAGGCTACAGTCTATGGGTTGCAAGAGAGTTGGACACGACTTAGCAACTAAACAATAACTGCTGTTTACAAGTTCTGTGATAGATCTCAGCTTCCTCCTGTGTTAAATGGAGTAATGAGGTTTTAATAGGAGATAATTTATATATATATGTATGTAAAACATTTTAACAGGAGACAGTGATAGAGTTCTCTAGAGAAACAGAACCAGTAGGATGTGTATAGGTTGATATATGGAAAGAGATTTAATAAAAGAAATTGGCTTACTTGATTTTGGAAGTTGGTAAGTCCCATGAGCTGCAGAATGAGTCAGCAAACTGGAGACCCTGGATACTGATAGTTTTGTCCTAGTATTAAGGCTGCCACTCTTAAGACCCACGAAGCAGGAGAAAGCCAATGTCTTGGTTCAGAGACAGTCAGGCAGGAGAGTTAGCTTTTACTTACAGTTCAATTGTGTACAACTCCTGCAACCTCATGGCCCATCAGGTTCTTCTGTCTGTGGGATTCTCCAGACAAGAATACTAGATTGGATTGCCATTTCCTGCTCCAGGGGATTTTCCTGACCCAAGGATCAAGCCCAGGTCTGCTGCATTGAAGGTGGGTTCATTACCATCTGAGCTACCAGAAAATCTTAGATAGGGTTCTATTTTGTTCTATTCAGTCCTTCAAATGATTGAATGAGGTCCACCCACATCTGGAAGGGCAGTCGACTTTACTCAGTTTACCAATTTAAATGTTATACTCATCCAAAGAGAGCCTCACAGACACACTCAGAATAATGTTTGACCAAATATCTGAGCCTCTGTGATCTAGTCAGTTTAACACATAAAATTAACAATCACAGAGACTTTTGAAAACTAGAAGTCAATGCTTGGGAAATGCTTTAATACAGGGACGTGGACATATGGGATTCAGTTCAGTTCAGTCGCTCAGTCGTGTCCGACTCTTGTGACCCCATGAATTGCAGCATGCCAGGCCTCCCTGTCCATCACCAACTCCCGGAGTTCACCCAGACTCACGTCCATCGAGTCAGTGATGCCATCCAGCCATCTCATCCTCTGTCGTCCCCTTTTTCTCCTGCCCTCAATCCCTCCTAGCATCAGAGTCTTCTCCAATGAGTCAACTCTTCGTATGAGGTGGCCAAAGTACTAGAGTTTCAGCTTTAGCATCATTCCCTCCAGAGAAATCCCAGGGCTGATCTCCTTCAGAATGGACTGGTTGGATCTCCTTGCAGTCCAAGGGACTCTCAAGAGTCTTCTCCAACACCACAGTTCAAAAGCATCAATTCTTCGGCGCTCAGTCTTCACAGTCCAACTCTCACATCCATACATGACCACAGGAAAAACCATAGCCTTGACTAGATGGACCTTATTCGGCAAAGTAATGTCTCTGCTTTTGAATATGCTATCTAGGTTGGTCATAACTTTTCTTCCAAGGAGTAAGTGTCTTTTAATGTCATGGCTGCAGTCACTATCTGCAGTGATTTTGGAACCCCCAAAAATAAAGTCTGACACTGTTTCCACTGTTTCCCCATCTATTTCCCATGAAGTGATGGGACTGGATGCCATGATCTTTGTTTTCTGAATGTTGAGCTTTAAGCCAACTTTTTCACTCTCCACTTTCACCTTCATCAAGAGGCTTTTTAGTTCCTCTTCCCTTTCTGCCATATGGGTGGTGTCATCTGCATATCTGAGGTTATTGATATTTCTCCTGGCAGTCTTGATTCCAGCTTGTGTTTCTTCCAGTCCAGCGATTCTCTTGATGTACTCTGCATAGAAGTTAAATAAGCAGGGTGACAATATACAGCCTTGACGTACTCCTTTTCCTATTTGGAACCAGTCTGTTGTTCCACGTCCAGTTCTAACTGTTGCTTCCTGACCTGCATACAGATTTCTCAAGAGGCAGGTCAGGTGGTCTGGTATTCCCATCTCTCTCAGAATTTTCCACAGTTTATTGTGATCCACACAGTCAAAGGCTTTGGCATAGTCAATAAAGCAGAAATAAATGTTTTTCTGGAACTCTCTTGCTTTTTCCATGATCCAGCGGATGTTAGCAATTTGGTCTCTGGTTCCTCTGCCTTTTCTAAAACCAGCTTGAACATCAGGAAGTCCAGGGTGTTCTAGCACATACCAATCCTATGCCTTTGGGCTGGGGTGGGGCAGGTGCATAGCAAGGCATATAAAGACTAGGAGTGTCAGTAAGAGGGTAGGAAAGTGGCACATGCACCAAGCCAGCAGCAGATGTGGAGTGCTTCAGACTCTGAAAGTGTTAGTCACTCAGTCGTGTTCAACTCTTTGCAACCCCATGGACTGTAACCCACCACGCTCCTCTGTCCATGGAATCCTCCAGGCGAGAATACTGGAGTGGGTTGACACACCCTCCTTCAGGGGACTGACCCAGAGATTGAACCTGGGTCTCCTGCATTGCAGGTGAATTCTTTGCTGTCTGAACCACAAAAACCTTTGAGGAATGGGGGAGCAGAGTCAGTGAGGTAGTTGAAGAACTGTTTAATTCTCCTGATCAATGTTTTTGTGACTGAGAGTTGGTTACTGAACATGGTAAATCCTCTTCATACTAGGAGTGGGAGCACTGAGATTACTCAGTGTCTGTGAGTGGCAAACTTTTGGAAATTGGAAGAGATATAGGAGTATTTCGAGTCTATATCTTAGAATTTCTGATAATTCTACTTGTGTGGGACTGCAGTCTAACTTTGTACTGTCTCATTAACCATAGAATCTGGGGATTGAAAAAGATCTTGACGTTAATCCAGGGCAACCATGCTTAATTCTGTAACCACATACAATACCTGACATTACTGTGTTTTGAAATTTGTTAACCATTTTCAGATATAGTGTTCAGAATGACCAGGACACACATCACAGCAGGGGTGTGTAAGTGACTTGCTCAAGATCTTTCCGCTATTTATAGATGAGCTAAGACACAGGCTCAACTTTCTAGCCCCTCCAAACCTCTTAAGGGAGGGTGGGGAACACCTACATTTCATATAGAAATTGTAACAGAAATCCCCTTATGTTGACATTATTTTCACTCATTTCTCTTCACTGACTGTAAATTTTTCTTTGAAATATCAATATATCTTTGTATAACTTCTGTTGGCAACTCATAAAACAGGACTAAATCCTGTACTGGGAACAAGGAACAGCTCTTTGCAAATTTAAAGCCAGCTCCCACGTGACCTGCTTGCTCTCCTTTCTGCTCCTCTTTTCCAGGATTCAACCCTCAATTCTACATGGCCCCACACTTGCCAAGGGTTTTTGACCCCTCACATTCTAGTTTCTTTGCTTGAGACACCCCTCAGTAATTCCTTAGGAGACTGCATCCTGCCAACAGCCACAGTGTTCTGGAAGGGACTTAATCTTCAGAGCAGAACATGTGTGGTCTTTGGAACCCTTCAGCCTCGGCTCTAGCTGATCTGAAAAATGAAGATGATGGTGTGTGTAGGGGCAGTTACATCATCTCCACTTCCTCTCATTACTTTTTTGCTCAACTTCCATCGCTTTCACTAATTTTGACTCTTGGTTCAGTGTCCACTGAACCCTATACTTTCTGTCTTAATATTTGGTCATCTGTTTTCCCTCCGCTTGGTAAGTGTGTTTGAGCATCACCACCATCTCCTTAATGCACACAGGGCTATCCCAGGGAGTGATACCTGGAGAATGCACCCATGAAGAAACTATGGACATCTTTATTCCACATATGCTAACTTTACTATACTCTATGACCACGTTAGTTTTATTGAAGAGATCTTGATACTGATGTTGATTTTTACTGTCTAAGCCCATCTCCCAGTCTTCCTTCACATATTCAGTTTTGTATTGTGCTGTTAATTTCTTGGATTCAAGTACAGGACTGCACATTTACTCCTACTGCACTTTCCTTTGTAATGTATACTCTTCATCCTACAGCTTAAGGTATTCTTGGACCTCAATCCTGTCATCCTTAATGCTCACTTTTTTCAAAACTTCCAATCATTTCTTAAGCTGGATTTAACTTTAAAATGTAACCATAATCCTTTCTTTCTTCTTCTCTTTAATTTTTTTGAGATCAGTTTTTATTTCCCCCTCCCCTTGTTCACATAATCATGAGAGTATGTATGGTGACATTTTACTTCTCTTACATGCACACACATACACATATACACACATTTTCTTTATTGGGGGTTTAGAAATCAATACTGAAGGAAAACCATGAGTAACTAGCCCTGGTCAAGTTTCACCAAGAAGTTCAGCTATTAGGGAAAATTATGGAGCCCCACTGGAGAGCCAACAAGGCTCACAGACCTCTAAGACCCAGTCTTGTGGCAAATCTCCCAAGATAGGGAAGCACTGGGGACTCCATCATGTGAAAATGCAACTCAAAATCAAGGAAGGCTGTTCCAAGTCAATATATCATGAATATGACAAAAAAGATGTAGAGTGAAAAGTTTCTACTGAATGGCAAAGATGCTAGATATGAGATTTAACAAAGCATTTATCATTTGCATTGCTGAGAAATCTAATCAAGGAGGCAATATATGATATGACAAATTCTGTTTGAATTTGTTACTTGTAATGGGGGACAGCAGCTCTTGCCACAAAGGATCCCAGGAAAATAATGTAGCTTACCCAAGACCCAGGATAAAATGCCTGCTAGCTTCCAATGTAACAGTGACGCAGCTTAATAAGTGTTTCAACATTCATTTTAAAATAGATTTAAATTTAATGTTGATGTTGGGGTATTTCATGGATGTATTTTATCCTTGTATCATTATCATTATCTTCACCAAGTGCTTCCTGGAAGTCCCTACTGTATATGGGGTGAATATATTTTCCCCATCATTCAATCTACATGTATAAACTATTCCTAGTAGTTAATATACAATCATATTTTATAACATATAGTATATAATAAAGTGTGATATATGATATGTAATATATCAAGGACTGCAAACACGACTCAAGGGCTGGCCACCTGTTTTTGTAAAGTTTTATTTGAACATAGCCACATTCATTTTTTTTATATATCACTTATGGCTGCTTTTGCTACAATAGCAGAGATAAGTAATGACAACATAACTTATATCTTGTAAGCCCCAAATATTTACTTTTTATCCCTTTAAGATAAATATTGCCCAAGCCAGTAATATATAATATATATAACAAGATGTACTAATATAGACTATGCCACATATAGTATATATTAATATAATATTCAATATATTGGCATGTATATATGCCAATATATATGATCATAAGTCATATGTAATCATTATATTTGTCTAAAATTTGAGAATAAGGTATTTGGTGGTTTACACAATTAAACCATTAAAGCCTTTTTCTAATTTCGAATGTTTGTCATGCTAGAAAATCTGAAATTGTCCCTGGGGCTGGTTAAAACATACAGAAACTATTCCACAAAAATAATGATTGATACAGCAATTAACAAACACAATTCTAGTTGAGGATATTTCCTGTTTTCCAAATAAATCATTAACAGATGGAGTTACTTCTGAGGCTGGGCCTCATCAAAGACAATGGTTCAAATTGGGGTTGAATGATTGATTTTCAGAGCCTTTCAGAAAACATACACATTGGCATGAAATCAGGAGATTTGAATTTTGTGGCCCAGACGGAAAAACAGCTTTGGGGTCTAGAGCATTCAAAAGCTAATTTTGAGGGAAATGGTATAAAAGTCCAAATGTGTTGAACAGATGTATGAGCTTTTTCGCTGTGTGCATTTCTCAGACCCATTTAAGTTGTCTATGTTTTGCTCTTTGGCCATCTTTACTGCAAAGTATTGGGGTAGAGTCGATATTAAGCAGATTTTATCCCACAAGATGGCATAGAAAATTGAGTTGTTTTCCTGTGTAGCACCCTCCTTGTGTGCACAGGTTTTATTTTCTACCCTCAGACTATAGTGGACAGGTGTGCCTTGGCTGTTTCTAAGTCTCACAAGGCTGTTTTGCTCTAACCTAAGCGGTTGAGGCAGAGCCTTGGTTAACATGCGTGAACAGAGTACACGAACTTGGCAGAATTGCACACCTCTTTCTGTTTGTTGACAAAGAGACATTGCATGGTTTTATTGGAGCCAAACAATTCTCATCTGATGCATATGAATATTCATTGAATACCCAGGAATTAAATTATAAAGGCATCTGTTACCCCATAAGGGACTTATCTGCTACACTGAACACTTCTTATTTTTTTATTTGGATTGTCCACAAAGAAACATTCATCTGAAAAAGACAATGTACCTCTTAGTGTACCTCTGCTACACTGAAGTGATTTCGTTCCACTAGCATGCAGGTAGTGTAACTTAAAACCCTGTTAGCTCAGCTGGTAGAGAATCTGCCTGCAATGCAGGAGACCCTGGTTTGATTCCCAGGTTGGGGAGATTCGCTGGAGAAGGGATAGGCTACCCACTCCAGTATTCTTGGTCTTCTCTGGTGGCCCAGCTGGTAAAGAATCCAACTGCAGTGAGGGAGACTGTGATTTGATCCCTAGGTTGGGAAGATTCCCTGGAGAAGGGAATGGCTACCCACTTCAGTATTCTGGCCTGGAGAATTCCATGGACTGTATAGTCCATGGGGTCACAAAGAGTTGGACACGACTGAGCAACTTTCACTTCACTTCAATTCACTTTGTTTCACTTTACTTCAGCATGCAGGTAGGCTTGGCTGGCAGTCTACACACTCTCTCTGACCACCAACATCACAGAAATTGGTGATATTTCCCTTCGGTCCCTATTCATTCACTTACCTCCCTTCCTTACCTTCTCTCCCCCTCCTTACAAACTTGCTAATTTTAGGGCATGAATTCATACTGGGTTAGTGATGCAATGGTGGCATGAGAGATTTGCCTATTAACAAAGACGCAGGGTCAGAAAAGTTTCATTGGGAAATATTTCTCTGGGCACCTTGCTTTTCTTGACAGAACATCCCCTGCAGGAAGAACCATTCCCACTCCACCTTGGTATGCCTTAGACAGTGTTTTCCAAAATGCCCCTCTCAGGTTTTTTGCAGCTGGAGCATAATATTTACCATCAGCATAAGGAGGGAATGTGTTAGCCTCTTGTGAGGCAATGCTATCTTAATTTTAGCTGTGAAAATCTAGTTACATCCTTATTACATTTCTAATACATCCTTATTTCCAACCAGTGTTGACAGTGCTGTGGTTTAGAGCTGCTGCCATTGGGTACCCTCTGGGAAATGGGCACCTGCATTCTTACCAGTCTATCTGAGGAAGTGGGGGTGGGGAAAATGGTGAAATGAAGTGATGCATGGAGCCTGACCAGTGGGTGGAGTGGGCACTGTCGATAGCAGAGAGTCAGGACAAAACAGACAGAGAAGGAGGATTCCCTAATTACCTAGAGGCTTTTCTTTCTATTACTAATTAATTTTCCTCCAAATCAGGCAGCGCCAGGCTCTCACTGAAAAAAGAGCTAAGTCCCTGCTGTGTTCTCTCACAGCATTGGCAGCTGGCACAGGTTGGGGCGTCCGCCTTGCACATCGGTTCTGGCACAGCCTGCCTACCTTTTGAGTCTTATAAAGTCACTGACATTTCGAAATTCTCTTGAGCTTTCTTGTGCTGCTGTTAACCCACCATCCCTCAAGGGCAGTGTGTCATCTGCTAATTATTCCCAAACACTCATTATACTCATTCTGCTGTGATGTAAGGAGGGAGGGAGGCCTCTCCACCTGGAGGTGGCCCAGGATAGCAGCTCGTGGAGTGATCCAACCTGTTGGCCCTGTGGTCTCACTTTGCTTTCATATCCAGCGGGAGCTGTTTGTTTATTGATTTGGTGGATTGGAAACTACTCTTCTTTCCACAGGTGCTGATGGCTGCAGCAGTGCAGATGTGTGCATCTCTTGTGTGGAGAACACAGCCCTAGTCTCCCAAAACTGGGACACGAGTCAGCTTTTCCCAAGGTGAGAGGCAGGCCGAAGGTGACAGACAGACTTTGTTAGAATGGTTCCTAAAAACTGGGGCTTATTCCACATTCAGTTCATCTATACAGTCTCGGTTCAAGCCTGACACCCTAGAGTAATAACTAACAGCGCTCCCTTCTACTCTCAAAGGCTTCCCATTGGAACTTCACAACTTACGGTTACCTGCTGATAGACAATCTTCAGAGTGGGTTTGAGCAAGGGAATGTGTGTATGTTAAGAAATGAAGACAACCAAAAACTGTGCACCCATCTATAAGTGTGCAGTAGTTCCTGACACTCCAACATTACATTCCCTCCTGGGATGGGGAAACTTTTGATCTCAAAAGTTTTGCATTCAAAGGAGTGGGTGAAGGAGTCAGCTTAGTGAAATACTCACAGCTGTCTACACAGTCTAGTAATTCATTTACTCCTCAAAGAAATACTGATTATTATTGAACCCAGTTTTTTATTGAGAAAAGAAATTAGAGGTTGTCCCCAAGGTAAAAAATAAGTGGGAAGACAAGAATTTAAACCCGGGTATGCATGTCTGCTTTGATGCACAGACTTGTCCATGATACCAGATTCACTAGAAGACAGGTAACCAAACAAGCCAATGGCAGCTAAACCTCAGAGGGTTAACACAGGAAAGAGGTAAAACCAGTCCTTCCAGGGTGGAGGATTGTGGAAAGAGACAGATGGAAGAGAGAAGGGGGCCCTGGGACCAAAATTTCAGAGAGGAGAATGAGTTGAGAGAGGTAAGTCAGAAGCTGTCCATTTAGGATGTTCTCAAGCCCATACTACTGGACTGTAGAAGTTAGTGTAACTAAAACAGTATCTGACTGGGAACCTTAAGAAAAGAGTAGTTGAAACAGGGGTGAAGTGACCCTGTATACAAAAGTGGAACAGGACCCTGATTCCAGGGACAAATGGTTTTTGGTTGGGAACAGTACCAGGCTCCCTAAAGAGCATGAAAAGTACTCCTACCCAGAACTGAGTCTCTGTCAGGCAGGAAGAAAGAAAAGTTGATATTGGAAAGAGGGATGGATACTGATATCAGGGAGAGAAAACTGATGGTGGGAAGAGGAATTCAATATCGGAAAAAGAGAAACTGATGTCTGAAAGAGGAAAATGGATGTGGGTTAAATTGATAATGGGGAATTGGAAATTGAGATGGAAATGGGCAGTTGATGTTGCAAAGAGGAAATAAAAAATAAAAAAGGGTAAACTGATGGAAAGGAGGGAAATAGAGGTCTTTAGTGCTATAAATTTTCCCGTATATACTGAAAATTCAGATTAACAATTTGAGCTTTACTTCAAGAAACGATAAAAAGAATAAAATAAACCCAAAGCAAGCAGAAAGAAGTAAGTAACAAAGATGAGAGAAGAAACTGGTGAAGTTGTAAACTGAAAGATAATGAATCAAATCCACTGAAAAGCTAGTTTTATGAAACAATAACATTTAGAGGCCTTAATACTATAAAGTTTCCCATACATACTACTTTAGTTGCATTCCAAAGATTTTCCATGCTGCAATTTTATTTTCATTCAGCTCAATGTATTCCAGTTTCCTTTGAGACTTTCTCTTTGAGCCATGGATTATATAAAAACTGCATAATTTAATTTCCAAAGTTTAGAAATTTTCTTATTATTTTTCTGCTATTTATTTCCAGTTTAATTCTGTTATGGTCAAAGTACATAAATATGTTAAATTTTGTTTTATAGACCAAAATATAGTCTATTCAAATAAATGTTCCATATGTGCTTGAAAATAATGTATATTCTGCTAATGTTAGGTGAAGTGTTTTAAAATGTTAATTAGATTCCATAGGTTGATGGTGTTATTCAGTTCTTGTGCGTCCTCGCTGATTTTCTGTCTAGGTATTGCATCTCTTATTGAAAGACAGGTGATGAAGACCACAGTCATAACTGTGTACTTGTCTATTTACGTTTTCAGATTTGTCAGTTTTTACTTTATGGGTTCTGAAGCTCTATTGTTTGGTACATACATATTTAGACTTGTTCTATTTTGTTGGTAAATCAATCATTATGTAATGCCCCTCTATATCCTCAGTAGTTTTGTTTGCTCCAAAAACTACTTGGTCTGACATTAATATAGACACTCCTGATTTCTTTTTATTAGTGTTTTCTTCCTTTTACCTTTAATATATTATACAATTATATTTGAAATGTTTTTGCTACAGATAGCATATAGTTAACTCAAGTTAAAAAACCCCAATCTGATAATCTCTACCTTCTAATTGGGATGTTTACAATTTACATTTAATGTAATTACTGCTATGCTAGGATTTAGGGTGTCTATCTTATTATTTGTTTACTTTTCTGTCTGTTCTTCATTGTACTGTTCATCATTTTCTGACTTTCTGTGGATTACCTGAGTGTTATTTTATCCAGTCAGTCAATTCAGTCTCTCAGTCATGTCTGACTCTTTGTGACCCCATGGACTGCAGCATGCCAGGCCTCCCTGTCCTCGCCAACTCCCGGAATTATTTTAGTATTTCATTATAATTCAGCAATAGTTTTTGTCAATTAATCTCTATTTATTGTGTGTAGGTATACCTTCCAGAGATTAAAAATCTATCTTGATATATTACAGTTTTCTAGTATCAATATTTAATCACTTCCAATGGACTCTAGAAACTTCTATTTCCTTCTGATAATATAATTATCTTAAATATTGCCTTTCACGCATCGGCTGTTTAGGAGTATGCCCAGGACTTTATACCCAAGTTAAAAGATTGCTTTCCTTAACTTCTCCTCACCCACCAACTCTACCACAACTTTACTTTTGTTCATAACAGGACAGGGTTATTTGACCGCAGTCCACTTAACAGTCTCCACGGCCACTGCGCCTGGTGGAAGAGGCTGAGGGCGACCACCCCTGCTTGTGTTCCCCTAGTGCAGTGAGGAGATTGTCACCATGGCTCCTCTCCACTGTCTCTGTGGCCAATGTGCCAGCTATGTATGGGAGATGTGCCATCTCTTTACTGATGCTCACTTGGTGTCAGGCAGGAACAGTCACTAGGGCCCCCTTCCACCATTTCTACCATACCTACTGATGAAGGGCATGGGTGTTAATGCTTGTGTTAGTGCAGGGGTGGGGATGGTTGACAACACTCCACCCCAGAGTCTCCACAAGTTCAGAGCAGGTGGGAAGGTTTCGATTTCCTTCAGGGTATTTGTCTTGAGTAGAGGAAATATAGCCTATGTGATTATTTTCTGCAGGGATGTCCTATTCTTAGGACATATCTCCTATGGCTGGAGACAGTAGGTTTTCCTTGGAGCTTATTTATTTTTGATTAAAAAAATTTTTGGTCTGTGTCCATTCACGATTTTGGGTTGCAGAATCAACCTATGTCTGTATAGTACTTAGATCAGTATATAAAGTTTAAAACTCCCTAGGAACTCATCATCAGGTTGTCCTTGGAGGAGGCTTGAGGTCCCTAGTCAAGGTCCTCTACTTTCAGTTTCCCTATAGTTGTTTTATATATTTTACCCAGAGAGTTTGATTAAAATTAGCAGGAGGAATAGGGTGGAATGTGCTTACTCTGTCTTGTCTGGAACCAGAAACTCCTCCCTTTTACTTTTGTTGATAAAATCTTAACAATTTTGTTGATCATCTTAAACCTTAGGATAACTAGTTTCCATTAATGTTTTTCTCTCTTGAACCCTTAAAGTTCTTTACCTTGTGTCATGTAATTCAACACATAATTATATACCAACTGGTAGTTCTTGCTGATTCATTTGTGTTTCATGGTCTTATCTCCATGTGGGAGTATATGAGATGTTTTCTTTAGTTTCACAGGGCTAGTCACAGTTTGAGACTCCAGGTTGGGACTCTACATTTCTTAGATGAATTAACAATAACTCTCAACAAAGGTCCATCTAGTCAAGGCTATGGTTTTTACAGTAGTCATGTATGGATATGAGAGTTGGACTATAGAAAAAGCTAAGTGCAGAAGAATTGATGCTTTTGAACTGTGGTGTTGGAGAAGACTCTGGAGAGTCCCTTGAACTGCAAGGAGATCCAACCAGTCCATCCTAAAGGAAATCAGTCCTGGGTATTCATTGGAAGGACTGATGTTGAAGCTGAAACGCCAATATTTTGGCCACCTGATGCGAGGAGCTGACTCATTAGACCCTGATGTTGGGAAAGATTGAAGGCAGGAGGAGAAGGGGATGACAGGAGATGAGACGGTTAGATGGCATCACTGACTCAATGGACATGAGTTTGGGTAAACTCTGGGAGCTGGTGATAGACAGGGAGGCTTGGTGTGCTGCGGTTCATGGGGTCTCAGAGTTGAACATGACTGAGCAACTGAACTGAACTGAACTAGAACCAATATGCTTCTTTGGAAGCCAGACTGACCTGCATTCTAATCCTCTCTCTACCTAGTACTAGTTGACCATCTTGAAAAATTTACTCAATCTCTTTGAGCTCTGGTTTCCTCACTTGAAAAATGGTTTTACTCATATGCTTATCCCAGAAGATAAACATATTGTGAGAAATGAGTCAAAATATGCAAAAAGTCTCAACTCTCATGAAACAGACAATTGCTCAGGCTTTTTTTTTTCCTTTCTCTTTTTCCCTCCATTGATTTCTGACAACCTATTCTTCACTTCACAAAATTGGCTTAAAGCTCAACATTCAGAAAACTAAGATCATGGCATCCGGTCCCATCACTTCATGGCAAATAGATGGGGAAACAGTAGAAACAGTGTCAGACTTTATTTTGGGGGGCTCCAAAATCACTGCAGATGGTGATTGCAGCCATGAAATTAAAAGACGCTTACTTCTTGGAAGGAAAGTTATGACCAACCTAGATAGCATATTCAAAAGCAGAGACATTACTTTGTGAAAAAAGGTCCGTCTAGTCAAGGCTATGGTTTTTCCAGCAGTCATGTACGGATGTGAGAGTTGGACTGTGAAGAAAGCTGAGTGCCAAAAAATTGATGCTTTTGAACTGTGGTGTTGGAGAAGACTCTTGAGAGTCCCTTGGACTGCAAGGAGATTCAACCAGCCCATTCTAAAGGAGATCAGCCCTGGGATTTCTTTGGAAGGAATGATGCTAAAGCTGAAACTCCAGTACTTTGGCCACCTCATGCGAAGAGTTGACTCATTGGAAAAGACTCTGATGCTGGGAGGGACTGGAAGCAGGAGGAGGCAGGAGTAGAAGGGGATGACAGAGGGTGAGATGGCTGGATGGCCATAAAAGGAAAGTCAGTTCAGTTCAGTCACTCATTTCTGTCTGACTCTTTGTGACTCCATGGACTGTAGCACACAAGGTTTCTCTGTCCATCACCAAATCCTGGAGCTTGCTCAAACTCATGTCCATGAGTTGGTGATGCCATCCAACCATCTCATCCTCTGTCATCCCCTTCTCCTCCTGTCTTCAGTCTTTCCCAGCATCAGGGTCTTTTCCAGTGAGTCAGTACTTCACATCAGGTGGCCAAAGTATTGGAGCTTCAGCTTCAGCATTAGTCCTTTCAGTGAAAATTCAGGGCTGGTTCCCTTTAGCATTGACTGGTTTGATCTCCTTGTAGCCCAAGAGACTCTCAAGAGTCTTCAACATCACAGTTCAAAAGCATCAATTCTTCGGCGCTCAGCTTTCTTTATAGTCCAACTCTCACAGCCATACATGACTACTGGAAAAACCATAGCTTTGACTAGATGGATCTTCGTTGGCAAAGTAGTGTCTCTGCTTTTTAATAAACTGTCTAGTTTGGTCATAGCTTTTCTTCCAAAGAGCAAGTGTCTTAATTTCACAGCTGCAGTCACAATCTGCAATGATTTTGGAGCCCCCCAAAATAAAGTCTCTCACTGTTCCCATTGTTTCCCAATCTATCAGCCATGAAGTGATGGGGCCAGATGCCATGATCTTAGTTTTCTGAATGCTGAGTTTTAAGCCACCTTTTTCACTCTCCTCTTTCACTTTCATCAAGAGGCTCTTTAGTTCTTCTTTGCTTTCTGCCTTAAGGGTGGTGTCATCCACATATCTGAGGTTATTGATATTTCTCCCGGCAATCTTGATTCCAGCTTGTACTTCATTCAGCCTGGCATTTCACATTATGTATTCTGCATAAAAGTTAAATAAGCAGGATGACTACACAGCCTTGACATTCTCCTTTCCAATTTGGAACCAGTCTGTTTTTCCATGTCCAGTTCTAACTGTTGCATCTTGAACATGCATACAGATTTCTCAGGCAGCAGGTTAGGTGGCCTGGTATTCCCTTCTCTTTAAGAAATTTCCAGTCTGTTGTGATCCATACAGTCAAAGGCTTTGGCATAGTCAATAAAGCAGAAGTAGTTTTTTTTTTTTTTTTGGAGCTCTCTTGCTTTTTTGATGATCCAAAGGACATTGGCAATTTGATCTCTGGTTCCTCTGCCTTTCCCAAATCCAGCTTGAACATCTGGAAGTTCACAGTTCACATACTAATGAAGCCTGACTTGGAGGATTTTGAGCTTTACTTTGCTAGCATGTGAGATGAGTGCAATTGTGCAGTAGTTTGAACACTCTTTGGCATTGTCTTTCTTTGGGATTGGAATGAAAACTGACCTTTTCCAGTCCTGTGGCCACAGCTGAGTTTTCCAAGTTTGCTGGCATATTGAATGTGGCACTTTCATAGCATCATCTTTTAGGATTTGAAATAGCTCACCTCCACTAGCTTTGTTCGTAGTGATGCTTCCTAAGGCCCACTTGACTTCACATTCCAGGATGTCTGGCTCTAGGTGAGTGGTCACACCATTGTGGTTATCTGGGTAATGAAGATCTTTTTTGCACAGTTCTTTGTATTCTTGCCACTTCTTAATATCTTCTGTTTCTCTTATGTCCATACCATTTCTGTCCTTTATTGAGCCCATCTTTTCATGAATGTTCCCTTGGTATCTCTCATTTTCTTGAAGAGATTTCCAGTATTTCCCATTCTATTGTTTTACTCTATTTCTTTGCGTTGATCACTGAGGAAGGCTTGCTTATCTCTCCCTGCTATTCTTTGGAACTCTGCATTCAAATGGGTACATCTTTCTCCTCGTCTTTGCCTTTTCTCCTTTTCTCCTTTGCCTTTTGCTTCTCTTCTTTTCTCAGCTATTTGCAAGGCCTCCTCAGACAACCATTTTGCCTTTTTGTATCTCTTTTTCTTGGGGATGGTCTTGATCCCTGCCTCCTGTACAATGTCATGAACCTCTGTCCATAGTTCTTCAGGCATTCTGTCTATTAGATATAATACCTTGAATCTATTTGTTACTTCCACTGTATAGTCAGTCATAAAGGATTCGATTTAGGTCATACCTAGATGGTCTAGTGGTTTTCCCTACTTTATTCAATTTAAGTCTGAATTTGGTAATAAGAAGTTCATGATCTGAGCCACAGTCAGCTCCTGGTCTTGTTTCTCCATCTTTGGATGCAAAGAATATAATTAGTCTGATATCAGGATTGATGGTGGTGTCCATGTATAGAGTCTTCTCTTGTGCTTTTGGAAGAGAGTGTTTGTTATGACCAGTGCATTCCCTTGGCAAATTCTGTTAGCCTTTTCCCTGCTTCGTTTTGTACTCCAAGGCCAAACTTGCCTGTTACTCCAAGTATCTCTTGACTTCCTACTTTTGCATTCCAGTTCCTTATGATGAAAAGGACATCTTTTGGGGTGTTAGTTCTAAAAGGTCTTGTAGATCTTCATAAAACTGTTCAACTTCAGCTTCTTCAGCATTACTGGTTGGGGCATAGGCTTGGATTACTGTGGTATTGAATGGTTTGCCTTTGAAATGAGCAGAAATTATCCTGTTGTTTTTGAGACTGCACCCAAGAACTGCATTTCAGACTCTTTTGTTGACTATGACTGCTCCATCATTTCTTTTAAGGGATTCTTGCCCAAAGTAGTAGATAATTATATCTGAGTAAAATTCATCCATTCCAGTCCATTTTAGTCCACTGATTCCTAAAATGTCGATGTTCACTCTTGCCATCTCCTTTTTGACCACTTCCAGTTTGCTTTGATTCATGGACCTAACATTCCAGGTTCCTTATGCAATATTGTTCTTACAGCATTGGACTTTACTTGCATCATCAGTTACATCCACAACTGCACGTTGTTTTTGCTTTGACTCCATCTCTTCATTCTTTCTGGTGTTGTTTCTCCACTGATCTCCAGTAACATATTGGGCACCGACTGACCTAAAGAGTTCATCTTTCAGTGTCTTATCTTTTTGTCTTTTCATATTGTTCATGGGGTTCTCAAGGCAAGAATGCTGAAGTGGTTTGCCATTTGCTTCTCCAGTAGACCACATTTTGTCAGAACTCTCCACCATGATCTGTCCATCTTGAGTGGCCTTACAGGGCATGGCTCATAGTTTCACTGAGTTAGACAAGGCTGTGGTCCATGTGATCAGTTTAATTAGTTTTCTGTGATTGTAGTTTTTATTCTGTCTGCCCTCTGAGGGATAAGGATAAGAGGCTTATGGAAGCTTCCTGATGGGAGAGACTGACTGAGGGGGAAATGGTCTTGTTTTGATGGGCAGGGCCATGCTCAGAAAATCTTTAATCCAATTTTCTGTTGATAGGCAGGGCTGTGTTCCCTCCCTGTTGTTCGACCTGAGGCCAAACTATGGTGGAGGTAATGAAGATAATGGACCTCCTTCAAAAGGTCCCATGCATGCACTGATGCACTCAGTGCCTCTGACCCTGCAGCAGGCCACCACCAACCCATGCCTCCTCCAGAGACTCCTGAACACTCACAGGCAAGTCTGGGTCAGTCTTTTGTGGGGTCACTGCTCCTTTCTCCTGGGTCCTGGTGTACACAAGGTTTTGTTTGTGCCCTCCAAGAGTCAGATTCCCCAGTCCTGTGTAAGTTCTGGCAGCTCTATGGTGGGGTTAATGGTAACCTCCTCCAAGAGGGCTTATGCCACACCCAGGTCTGCTGGATGGTCTAGTGGTTTTCCTAGAGCCCCTGTGGCTCAGACAGTAAAGCATCTGCCTGCAGTGTGGGAGACCCAGGTTTGATTCCTGGGTTGGGAAGATCCCCTGGAGAAGGAAATGGCAATCCACTCCAGCACTCTTGCCTGGAAAATCCCATGGACGGAGGAGCCTGATAGGCTACAGTCCATGGGGTCGCAAAGAGTCGGACACGACTGAGCAACTTCACTTTCACTTTCACTGCCCCTGCTGCAGGCTACTGCTGACCCCTACCTCCGCATGAGACACTCAAAGGTAGATCTGGCCCAGTCTCTGTGGTGTCTCCTGGTGTGCACAAGCTTTTGTTTGAGCCCTCCAAGCATCTCTGGAACATTCAGAAAATGAAGATCATGGCATCCGGTCCTATCACTTCATGGGAAATAGATGGGGAAACAGTGGAGACAGTGTCAGATCTTATTTTGGGGGGCTCCAAAATCACTGCAGATGGTGACTGCAGCCATGAAATTAAAAGATGCTTACTCCTTGGAAGAAAAGTTATGACCAACCTAGATAGCATATTCAAAAGCAGAGACATTACTTTGCTGACTAAGATCTGTCTAGTCAAGGCTATGGTTTTTTCTGTGGTCATGTATGGATGTGAGAGTTGGACTGTAAAGAAGGCTGAGCGCCGAAGAATTGATGCTTTTGAACTGTGGTGTTGGAGAAGACTCTTGAGAGTCCCTTGGACTGCAAGGAGATCCCACCAGTCCATTCTGAAGGAGATCAGCCCTGAGATTTCTTTGGAAGGAATGATGCTAAAGCTCCATGATGCTCCAGTACTTTGGCCATCTCATGCGAAGAGTTGACCAACTGGAAAAGACTTCGATGCTGGGAGGGATTGGGGGCAGGAGGAGAAGGGGACAACAGAGGATGAGATGGCTGGATGGCATCACTGACTCAATGGACATGAGTCTGGGTGAACTCCGGGAGTTGGTGATGGACAGTGAGGCCTGGCGTGCTGCAGTTCATGGGGTCGCAAAGAGTTGGACACGACTGAGCGACTGAACTGAACTGAACCATCTCTCTGGGGCTTCTCCTTTGTCCTCAGACATGGTATATCTTTGTTTGGTGGGATCTAACATTCTCCTGTGGATGGCTGTTCAACAGTGGGTTGTAATTTTGAAGTTCTTGCAGGAGATGAGTGCATGTCCTTCTACTCTGCCATTAAAGGAAAATAATAAGAGTTAAAAGACAAAGAGGGAAACTCCAAAGACATTGTTTTTCTATTTTTGTTGGGCTGACTTCAGTTCAAAAATTTACTCTCTTTAGCTTGTGTCCCGGTATAAGCTCTTTTTTCCTTGGCTTATCCGTGAACCTCCCTCACTGTTGAAGTGCTAACATTTGAGCTTTTAGAAGATTGTTCCATGTGGCAGCTGGGATAAGCAAACCAGCACAGTGTTCGTACCCTCTTTTCAAACATTCTGGTCTTTTCCACAAGAATCCTGCAAAAGTGAGCCCAGAGGACTTTAAAAACAAAACAAAACAAAACCACTGGATTCTATAGTGAGGCAGAGAGCAGAGAAAAGCTAAAACAGTGAATTGTGAGAGCTACTGTTGTTGGGTCCTAGAGTCTGGGAGGCCCTATATGTTTCTCTTGGGAAAGCATTCCCCTGGGATGTAACACACTTGGGAAGTAGGTCTGCAGTGCAGTCGAACCAGCCTGTGTCCCCAGAGGGCATGGTGTCTCCACACTAGTAGAAATGTGTGGCAAAAGGGAAGGGGGCAGGTCTAGGAGGGACACTTACTTCAGTTTTCTAATGAAATGTTTGGGGCAGACGGGCATGATTCAGGGAAGGAACACTTGTGAAGGGAGGAAAATTGATAAAGCCAGTTGATGAATTTTGTTGACAACACAAGAGAGGCATACATGAAAGATGAAATTAATCCAGAAAGATTTTGAGGAGACTATGAGGATGTGCCGGAGAAGGTGAAGGCACCCCACTCTAGTACTCTTGCCTGGAAAATCCCATGGATGGAGGAGCCTGTTGGGCTGCAGTCCATGGGATCGCTAAGAGTCGGACATGACTGAGCGACTTCACTTTCACTTCTCACTTTCATGCATTGGAGAAGGAAATGGCAACTCACTCCAGTGTTCTTGCCTGGAGAATCCCAGGGATGAGGGAGCCTGGTGGGCTGCTGTCTATGGGGTCGCACAGAGTCGGACACGACTGAAGCGACTTAGCAGCAGCAGCAGCAGCATGAGGATGTGCAGGTGGGTAGAGCAGGGACTCTTTTTTAAAGAGGGTGGTCTCACATTGTTGAAAAGAAAGTCAAAGGATGTATTACAGAATGCTGGGGCAGGCAGAGTGGGGCTGAAATTACTCACAGGTATAAAATGATAGGTGGACTGGCTTGGCAGGGAGGAGAGTACCCCCTGTTAATACTGCAGGATGAAGCTGGCTGCATGTCGACTGTATACGTATATTGTGTTGGCCAAAAAGTTCATTTGAGTTTCTGTAACAGCTTATGGAAAAACCCAAATGAACTTTTTGGACAACCCAATATTTAGGTCTAGCCTTGAAACTTTTGAGAGGCAAGGCAATAATGAATTTGGTATCCCCTGAACTGGGAGTTCCATGTAGTTTTGAGACAGTGAGCTGGCCCTTAAATTTGGTGTTTAGATTTCCAAAATGGTCCGTTGCCATTTTTTCTTCATTTAATTTTCCCCCCCCCTGGAGGGAAAAACAGTGCCTTTCCTGGGAATCCCCACCACACACACACACATCTCCTGATGCACACACACACACACACACACACACAAGTACCCATGACAGAAAATTTAAAGCAATGATTCCCATAGCTGTTATAACTGTCATGTTTTATAATCAGCTCATATGTATGCTACGGTTGATGAAGAGCGAATGCTCTGCTTTGTAACACCCCTATGCAAGTGTGTGATGTGTGTGGCTTATTGATGACCACTGGGGGATTTCCTGATTTGTTATTTCTAGGCATCTATGATTCTAGCAGTAACACTGAGGTGATGCAATTTTCTCTGTTTAATTTCCCTGGTGTGCTTGTAATTATTGATTTACCAAATGAAAGAATTCTCATTTCAGGAGGCAGTCATTACTTCAGATAATACTGTCTTGGCTCAAGACCCAATAAACTAGCCTCTATACCTTCAAAGGCCTGTGTTCCTTTCTCCTGGGCACTGCCTCCAAGAAAGAGCAGTATTTGTATATGAGCTTATGGTCCCAAGATTGTGCAAACAGCACATGATCTATCTGTTTGTTTGTTTCTGCAGTATTTTAATTAATCTCCAATTTCTATGTTAAGCTTTATGCTACTTACAGCTCTCCACCACAATGTTTAAAATAAGGTAGTATGATCCTAGGATGAAGATGAACACTCTTGCCACTACACTACACTATAATCAGCCTTTTCTCACACCAGCAGTGCTCAAAGTGAGATCCACGACCCAACAACTTCAATCATCTGGGAAGTGTTTACATGGTAATTCTTGAGTCCACATCCCACCCTGCCCCCGCCCAGTGGAACTGAAGCTCTCTTGCTGTTGTGTGTTCCTTCAAAAGCTCATTCAGCTCTCAGAGCTTCATTCCCTCCTCAGGGACAGGATTCTGAAGCTTGCTTATCTGAGAAGTGCTGTTAACACCTTCTTCTTAACTGACGGCACTTCTTCCCTGAAAGAGTCTCTGGGCTCCTTTTCTCAGCAGGGCATCTTCTCAGTCAGCTATTTGGAGTGCACCCTTCCACCCATGCCCCTCTGGCCCCTCACCTCATGGCCCACGTATGGAAGTCCTCAAGACAGTGATCAGGATATTCGACAAGCATGACACAGCTTGCCCTGCCCCTGGAGAGCTTGAGCAGGTCCCATGACTTTACACACTCTTACCTCCACTTGGACATCAGGACATCTTTTGCAAGACAAGAATCGAGTTCCAGACCTGGATGTGCTTGGCCTTTTGCCAAGTCCATCTGGTGCACTGAGGGAGGGTGAGGCAAGATGGGCACCGTTTCCCCTTCTTTTGCACTCAGCCCGTGGCCCTGTCAGCTGCCCACACTGCCCCATGCAGGCTGGTGGTGCAGGTGGAGAGTGTGAGGAAAGTCATGTGACCTGGTGGGTTCTTAGTCTGGTGGGAGCAACCACTAAATGCTTTTACTTGTGAATTCTGTCTCTTGTGAGGCCCTGTGGAAATCACAAGGGCTGTCAGAAGCCCCTGCCTGGCAGCTCTGACTGTCTCCTTAAGATGAACAGTCACTTAGTGGCCTCAGCCCACTCAGCCCTAGTTCTCCTGCCCTTCACTTCATACAGTGTGATCTTCTGGGTCCATGGCTCCTTCCAGTAGATTCTTCTAGGCAGGACCAACAGTGGTCCTGGCTAATACTCTAACTTTGGATTCCCCTCCAGTCCTCGGCAATCATGCCCCCTGGGATCCCACCACCCCTTTTCTGACTGAGTATAGGGCATTTCTCAGACATGGCAGCACTTGCTTTTCTTCTAACCCCACAGCTGATACACAATCTCCTCATCATCTTGATTTCCTTGAGCAAGAATCACACTCCACTCCGATATGTGTCCCAAGATCTCATGATTTTACCCTAAAAGAGGCAGGGCTCATCCTCCCGCAGGACTCAAACCTTCCAGTCTTTCCCCCAAAATCCTCTTCTCCAGTGCTCTTCCCTCCTTGAAGGGGAAGGGATCGCAAATTGCGAAACTGACTCTGAACTAACTCTTTTGAAAATCTAGATTTGTGTTGGATCCTGATCTGTAATTTTGAGTCTCTTATGTCTTGGTGCCTTCATTTTCCTCTATAGCAGCTTGAAATCTGCCGCTTGTCTTCCCATGATGAGTTCTGCAACTTTACTTACTGGGGCAGGTTGTACTTGCCGAATTTGGCCCCAACAACCCTCCTCTTTCACAGCCTCTTCTTCAGGGTGATCTCGACAGTCCTATGGGGGTGAGAAGAGTGTCTATGTTTTCTTCCTTGTAAACAGGCGGTCCAGTGAATCTGTGTTACTTCTGAGGTTAGGTATGAGAGTGATACAGTTTCTATGTGGTTCTCTTGGAGGTCTGAGCAGCTGGATAGGAGGATGCTGTGAAGATGACAGGGCCACATGGAGAAGCCATGTATAGTTATTCTGGCTGACAGCCCCAGGGAAGGTGCTGGCCAACTGTAACATCTGCTGCTAGACCTGCCTGTGATCTTTGTCTCCAGATGATTCCTGAGCCCAGCTACAGAGTAACTCCCCACTTTCTGGTTCTCCCATTTGAGACATAGAAGAACTATACAAAAAAAGATCTTAATGGCCCAGATAATCATGATGGTGTGATCACTCACCTAGAGCCAGACATCTTGGAGTGTGAAATCAAGTGGGCCTTAGGAAGCATCACTATGAACAAAGCCGGGGCGGGGGAGAGCGTGATAGAATTCCAGATGAGCTATTTCAAATACTAAAGGATAATGTTGGGAAAGTGCTGCATTCAATTGACCAATAAATTTGGAAAACTCAGCAGTGGCCACAGGACTGGAAAAGATCCGTTTTCATTCCAGTCCCAAAGAAGGGCAATGCCAAAGTATGTTCAAACTACCACACAATTGCATGCATTTCAAAGTAATACTCAGAATCCTCCAAGCTAGGTAGGCTTCAGCAGTACATGAACCAATAACTTCCAGATGTTCAAGCTGGATTTAGAAAAGGCAGAGGAACCTAAGATCAAATTGCCAGCATCCACTGAATCATAGAAAAAGCAAGAGAATCCCAGAAAAACATCTACTTCTGCTTCATTGACTACACTAAAGCCTTTGACTGTGTGGATCACAACAAACTGTGGAAAATTCTAAAAGAGAAGGGAATACCAGACCGCCTTACCTGCCTCCTGAAAAACTTGTATGCAGGTCAAAAAGCTACAGTTAGAACTAGACATGAAACAATGGACTGGTTCCAAACTGGAAAGGAGAATGTCAAGGCTGTATATTATCACTGTGCTTATTTAACTTATATGCAGAGTATATCATGAGAAATGCTGAACTGGATGAAGCACAAACTGGAATCAAGATTGCCAGGAGAAATATTAATAACCTCAAATATGCAGATGACACCACCCCGATGGCAGAAAGTGAAGAGGAACTAAAGAGCCTCTTGATGAAGATGAAAGAAGAGAATGAAAAGCTGGCTTAAAACTCAACATTCAGAAAACTAAGATCATGGCATCTGGTCCCATCACTTCATGCAAATAGATGGAGAAACAATGGAAACAGTGAGAGACTTTATTTGGGGGCTCCAAAATCATTGCAGATGGTGACTGCAGCCATGAAATTAAAAGACGTTTGCTCCTTGAAAGAAAAACTATGACAAACTTTGACAGCATATTAAAAAGCAGAGACATTACTTTGTCAACAAAGGCCCATCTAGTCATAGCTAAGTAGTCATGTATGGATGTGAGAGTTGGACTACAAAGAAAGCTGAGTGCTGAAGAATTGATGCTTTTGAACTGTGGTGTTGGAGAAGACTCTTGAGAGTCCCTTGGACTGCAAGGAGATCAAGCCAATCAATTGTGAATATTCATTGGAAGGACTGATGCTAAAGCTGAATACTTTAGCCACCTCATGCAAAGAGCCGACTCATTGGGAAAGACCCTGATCTGGAAAGATTGAAGGCAGGAGGAGGGGGGGATGTCAGAGGATAATATGGTGGGATGGCACCACCGACATAATGGACATGAGTTTGACTAAGCTCTAGGAGATGGTAAAGGACAGGGAAGCCTGGTGTGTGCTGAAGTCCATGGAGTTGCAAAGTGTAGCTGGATATGACTGAGTGACTGAACGACAACATCATGGTGGATGAAGCTACATGGTTAACTGTGCCCTTTCTGAAGTGCCCATGGAATCAGTGAGTATGGGATATGTTTTTCCAAGCCACTAAGTTTCAGGGTAATTTTTTTACACACCAATAGAGAATCCACATCCTTACCCTCTTTGTCAATGTCCTCTGGAACTCAGATTCCTGAGGTCTGGAGCCAGGGCCCAGGTCCTCCTCAAAGTTTGTCTTAATCCTTTTTATGCCCCAAGTCTTGGACTAGATGCTGCCACTTTGTGGTACCATGGAGTTCTCTTTTTTGCCATTTCAGTTGACTAGTTAATAATTTTTTTAACTTAACAATTCTTTGTAAGGAGTTCTCTCTATTTCTCTATGGCTCTCTCTATTCTCTTTGGCTCTGTCTCCTGACTGCTGCTGCTGCTGTTGCTGCTAAGTCGCTTTGGTCATATCCGACTCTGTGCGACCCCACAGACAGCAGCCCACCAGGCTCCTCTGTCCCTGGGATTCTCCAGGCAAGAAAAGTGGAGTGGGTGCCATTTCCTTCTCCAGTGCATGCATGCATGCTAAGTCACTTCAGTTGTGTCCGACTGTGCAAGCTTATGGACAGCAGCCCACCAGGCTCCTCTGTCCCTGGGATTCTCTAGGCAAGAATGATGGAGTGGGTTGCCATTTCCTTCTCCCCTGTCTCCTGACTAGACTTTGACTATTAGTAAGTAGATGACACTTGTACTGGATAAAGGAGATCAGCATTTTTTATTTCACACAATCCCAAACATTTAGAGAAGTTGCAAATGCAATATAAAGAAATTATTTTTATTTTCCTGAGCCATTTGAGGGTACTTGGTTAGTCTGATAACTGATCACATCCAAATACTTTCACATGGATTTCCTATAAACAAGGACATTTCCCTACATAACCACAAAAAAAGCCATCTAAATCAGAAAATTAACACTGACATATTACAAGCTCCTAATCAAGGGACCAACTTAAGTTTCACCAACTGTCCAAATAATGTTCTTTATTGCAAAATTATCCAGTCCAGGCCATGTGTCATATTTTGTTGTCATGTTTTTAGTCTGTAATAATTCTTCCTTCTTTGATTTTCATGACCTTGAAACTTCTGAAATTATTTTGCAAAATGTCCCTTAGTTTGGATTTTTCTGACGTTCTTCCGTAATCTGTTTCAGGTTTTGCATTTTTGGCAATAATACTGCAGAAGTGATGCTGTGTTCTCACCATATACTAGCTGCCAACACATGATTTTGATTTGCCCCATTATTTATTGTGTTCTCTTGGATCTCTTGATTAAGCTGGTGTCTGCTACACTTCATCATATAAGGAACTGTTTCCCCTTTGTAATTAATAGTACCTCTGGGGGTGGTACTTTGGAATTATGGAAAATCCTATTCCTTAATATCCAATTTTTTCATCTACTTATTTTTATAGATTCATCTGTAGATTAAGGGTTTCATTCTTTACTCACTGGGTTATAATCTATTATTGTCATTATTTATTTTGCTGACCAAACTGTCCTAGGTTTGGTCAATGAGACCCCCTTTAAGTTGGCTTCCACGATCTTTCATTAAACTTCCATCATGTTTTGATCATTTCATTCTTTTTTGACAGAAGAAGATATTCTGGGTTCATCTTGTTCTTTCCCTATCCTAACACTGGAATTATCCATTTCTCCAAGGAGCCCAGGCCTCTTTCAGTGGAGAAAGGTATTTAAATGCCAAGATCCATGTTCTAGATGGGCTCACTGCTTTTGTGGTATTGCTGCTCCCCGGTGCTTTCAATTATGAGAGCTAAGAAATGTATGTATTATGTATTTACATGTCTGTATATCTAACTATATCTATCTATCTATCTATTTAATCTATCTGTCTATATATATCTGTCTATCTACCTGTCTGTCTATCTATCTACCTTCCTACCTATCTGCTTACCTACCTACTTATGTGTTGAAAAGCTTCGATCTATCCCTGTATCTCCAATTCAAAACCAGAAGATTCATTCTTTTTTTCTCCCTTTCCAGTGCTCGCTTCGGCAGCACATGTACTAATTTTCTCCCTTTCCATATTTAACTCCCTTTTCTGACTGTGGGAAACTTGGCTGACATTATTCCTAATACATTTATTTGATCAGCTCCACTGATCAAGTAACCTCCTGCTGCTGCTGCTAAGTCGCCTCTGTCATGTCCGACTCTGCGACCCCATAGACGGCAGCCCACCAGGCCCCCCCGTCCCTGGGATTCTCCAGGCAAGAACACTGGAGTGGGTTGCCATTTCCTTCTCCAATGCATGAAAGTGAAAAGTGAAAGTGAATTCGCTCAGTCATGTCCGACTCTTAGCGATCCCATGGACTGCAGCCTACCAGGCTCCTCCATCCATGGGATTTTCCAGGCAAGAGTACTGGAGTGGGATGCCATTGCCTCCATGGGGTTGCAAAGAGTCAGACATGACTGAACGACTAACACATACACCATAAATAACCACTCTCCCATCATCACTTTTACTTCCTACTCCATGTGAACAGTCCCTCACCCCATAAAGGTCACAAAGAGTATTAGTCTCCTGGGGTTGCCATACTAAAATGCCACAGACTAGGGGGCTTGAGCAACATAAACTTAATTCCTCACAGTTCTGGGGACTCGCTGAGATGTCTGCAGAGTTGCTTTCTTCCGAGGCCTGTCTCCTTGACTTGTAGGTGGCAGTCTTCTCCCTGTGTCTCCATGTGGTCTGCTCTCTATGCATATCTGTGTGCAAATGTCCTCTTTTTATGAAGAGACCAGTCTTTGTTAAACTGGAGTAGGGCCCATTTTGTGGTGCTAGGTCACTTAATTATCTCTTTAAAAATTCTATCTCCAAATACAGTCTGATTCCAAGAAATTGTGTTTTAGGAACTGAATGTATGAGTTTGTGGACACACTTTTCAGCCCGTAACACCCACTGTCCTTCAAAGATACTCTCCTCCCTGCCTGTGCTCCAATTCTTTGCCAGACTTGCCCTCTAGTACCAGGCCCCATAGGTATCTTCCTCCCTCTCCTTGGGCTCTTACATTCACTCTGGTCTTGTCCTCTTTCAATGAATACATTTCACCATGTGTGTGCTTAGTCATGTCCGACTCTTTGCAACCCTGTGGGCTCTAGACCTCCAGGCCTCTCTATCCATTGAATTTTCCAGGCAAAAATACTGGAATGAGTTGCCATTTCCTTCTCCAGGGCATCTTCCCAACCCAGGGATCACACCTGCATCTCTTACTTCTCTTACACTGGCATGGGGGTTCTTTACCAGCTGAGCCATGGGGGAAGCTGTCCCAACATGTACTGTCAGACAAAATCATAAATGTCTGGTAACATCTGGAGCTAAATCTCAGTCCAGAAGATAAGGATTTTATTTACATGACTACTGTTGAAGTGAAGTGTTGACTCAAGTAGGATGTTCTATCTTGATTAATGCCATTACTTCATCAGTTTGGATCAGTTGCTCAGTCATGTCTTTGAGACCCCATAGACTGTAGCATGCCAGGCTTCCCTGTCCATCACCAACTCCCAGAGCTTACTCAAATTCATGTCCATCGAGTCGATGATGCCATCTAACCATCTCATCCTCTGTTGCCCCATTCTACTCGTGCCTTTAATCTTTCCCATCATCAGAGTCTTTTCCAATAAGTCAGTTCTTCATATCAGGTGGCCAAAGTATTGCAGTTTCAGCTTCAACATCAGTCCTTCCAATGAATATTCAGGACTGATTTGTTTTTGGATGGACTGGTTGGAACTTCTTGCAGTCCAAGGGACTCTCAAGAGTCTTCACCAACACCACAGTTCAAAAGCATCAATTCTTCAGCACTCAGCTTTCTTTATAGTCCAACTCTCACATCCATACATGACCACTGGAAAAACCATAGCTTTGACTAGATGGACCTTTGTTGACAAAGAAATGTGTCTGCTTTTTAAGAAGCTGTCTAGTTAGGTCATAACTTTTCTTCCAAGGAGTAAGTGTCTTTTAATTTCATGGCTGCAGTTACCATCTGCAGTGATTTTTGGAGCCCAAGAAAATAGTCTGTCACTGTTTCCATTGTTTCCCCATCTATTTGCCATGAAGTGATGGGACCAGATGCCATGATCTTAGTGTTCTGAATGTTGAGTTTTAAGCCAGCTTTTTCACTCTCTTCTTTCACTTTCATCAAGAGGCTCTTTAGTTCTCACTTTCTGCCATCAGGGTGGTGTTATCTGCATATCTGAGGTTATTGATATTTCTCCTGGCAATCTTGATTCCAGTTTGTTCTTCCTCCAGCCCTTGCATTTCTCATGATGTACTCTGCATATAAGTTAAATAAGCAGGGTGACAATATATAGCCTTGATGTACTCTTTTCCCAATTTAGAACCAGTCTGTTGTTCCATGTCCAGTTCTAATTGTTGCTTCTTTACCTGCGTACAGATTTCTCAGAAGTCAGGTAGGGTGGCCTGATATTTCCCAGTACGGTGTTCAAGTTTCATGTCAATCATTTGTCTTGTCTTCTGCTGCTTGCCATTTCATACTGCTTAGTCTCTTGTTCCTGAGTGGCTACATTAACACTCTTCCAACCCCCCACCCCCACCCCACCCCTGCCCCAGAGCTCTAACACTTGTTTTGGACCACTGTCTTCCTCTTCCCACCTCCCTACCCAGTATAGACGGTTCCTTGCTGCCTCCATCTATTACCTTTAGAACTATATTGTTCAGGAAGGGATGTGAAAGAAAGGAAAGAGAAAATAAATGAAAGAAACAGGAATAATAGGTTTTGGGTCATGGATTGGGTAGTCCAGATGGGGACAGTGAGACAAGTTTGCAGTGAAGGATGTTTATTTGGAATCATTAACTGTGGGAGGAAAGGGAAAGCAGGATTGGGCAGAGAGTGTTTTTGAACTGGGATGCAGGTCCTTTAATCAATCCACTGGGGATCTCTAAAGCAGATTCTGCTCATTCATATCCCACAATCGTTTTCATTTTTTAGCCCTATTTGGTGAAGAGATCTGTACTCACAAGAAGGCTGTGACCATAGAGAACACAGTTGAGACAGACTCTCCACAGATGAGCACCAGATCCTTCCTTGAGGGAGATTTGAGTGGCATATCTCTAGATCTACAAAATTTTGTTTTTTATAAATAATTTTTATTTATTTTCTGCAGTTTCTTGTTGGATATTATAAAATACAAATACATGCTTCCAGAAGATAATAACCAACACAAAGAATTCCATTTCTAGTAATGGAATAGTAAAGGAAAGATATACCAATTTGAATGCAGAGTTCCAAAGAATAGCAACAAGAGATAAGAAAGCCTTCCTCAGCAATCAACGCAAAGAAATAGAGGGAAAAAGTAGAATGGGAAAGACTAGAGATCTCTTCAAGAAAATTAGAGATACCAAGGGAACATTTCATGCAAAGATGGGCTCAAAAAAGGACAGAAATGGTAAGGATCTAACAGAAGCAGAAGATATTGAGAAGAGGTGGCAAGAATACACAGAAGAACTGCACAAAAGATCTTCATGACCCAGACAATCGTGATGGTGTGATCACTCACCTAGAGCCAGAATCATGGAATGTGAAGTCAAGCGGCTTTAGGAAACATCACTGAACAAAGCTAGTGGAGGTGATGGAATTCCAGTGGAGCTATTTCAAATCCTGAAAGATGATGCACTCAATATGCCAGCAAATTTGGAAAACTCAGCAGTGGCCACAGGACTGGAAAGGGTCAGTTTTCATCCCAATCCTAAAGAAAGGTAATGCCAAAGAATGCTCAAACTACCACACCATTGCACTCATCTCACATGCTAGTAAAGTAATGCTCAAAATTCTCCAAGCCAGGCCTCAGCAATATGTGAACCGTGAATTTCCAGATGTTCAAGCTGGTTTTAGAAAAGGCAGAGGAACCAGAGATCAAATTGCCAACATTTGCTGGATCATCAAAAAAGCAAGAGGGTTCCAGAAAAACATCTATTTCTGCTTTATTGACCATGCCAAAGCCTTTGACTGTGTGGATCACAATAAACTGTGGAAAATTCTGAAGGAGATGGGAATACCAGACCATCTGACTTGCCTCTTGAGAAACCTGTATACAGGTCAGGAAGCAACAGTTAGAACTGGACAAGGAAGAACAGACTGGTTCCAAATGGAAAAGGAGTACATCAAGGCTGTATATTGTCACTCTGCTTATTTAACTTCTATGCAGAGTACATCATGAGAAACGCTGGCCTGGAGGAAGCACAAGCTGGAATCAAGATTGCCAGGAGAAATATCAATAACCTCAGATATGCAGATGACACCACCCTTATGGCAGAAAGTGAAGAAGAACTAAAGAGCCTATTGATGAAAGTGAAAGAGGAGATTGAAAAAGTTGATTTAAATCTCAACATTCAGAAAACGAAGATCATGGCATCTGGTCCCATCACTTCATGGCAAATAGATTGGGAAACAGTGGAAACAGTGGCTGACTTTTCACCATCACTGCAGATGGTGATTGCAGCCATGAAATTAAAAGATGCATACTCCTTGGAAGGAAAGTTATGACCATACTAGACAGCATGTTAAAAAGCAGAGACATTTCTTTGTCAACAAAGGTTCATCTAGTCAAGTCTAGATGGCTAGATGGTTTTTCCAGTAGTCACATATGGATGTGAGAGTTGGACTATAAAGAATGCTGAGAGCCAAAAATTGATGCTTTTGAACTGTGGTGTTGGAGAAGACTCTTAAGAGTCCCTTGGACTGAAAGGAGGTCCAACCAGTCCATTCTAAAGGAGATCAGTCCTGGGTGTTCATTGGAAGGACTGATGTTGAAGCAGAAACTCCAATACTTCGGCCACCTGATGCAAAGAGCTGACTCATTTGCAAAGACCCTGATGCTGGGAAAGACTGAGGGCAGGAGAAGGGGACGACAGAGGATGAGATTGTTGAATGACATCACTTACTCAATGGACATGGGTTTGGGTAGACTCCGGGAGTTGGTGATGGACAGGGAGGCCCTGCGTGCTGCTGTTCAAATAGTCAGACACGACTCAGAGACTTTCATTTTCATTTGTGTATATCAATAAAAGATCAACTCAATACTAATAAAATAATAAAGAATTTTTCTTTTGCTTCCTTTTATGTTGTTATAGAATATGATGGCTTCATGTGCAGTGTACTGAGCTCTTGAAACATAGTTGGAACTGCAGAAGATAATTAAGAGAACTTCATCTCTTATGACCACATTCTAAACTGTTCTTTCTCTTTTTGTCTAGACCCATTATGTCTAGTTTCCAAAAATATTGTTTGGGTCTTAATTATTTGTATGATGTTGAGAAAAGTCATTTCAACAGTTTTTCAAATAAGTAGAGCACTATCAGAAGGATTCTCAGTACTATTTTAAAAAGTCCAAATACTTCATTCCTCTTGATTTTGGAGCAATGGTAAAAATAAAGGCTGAGAATTAATTACAAGAGAACTCCTCTTTTCCATCTGCCTACTCACACCTGGTCCATAGCTTTATGTTCTATCTTTTTGCTGATTAGTCAGATTCTTTGCCCAAATGTGGACACTTCTGACTAACTTCTGACTTGATAACTTCATCTCAGTGTCTCATAAGTGTACAAAATACAAATTTGAACCACAACTATTATTCCTACTCGCCCACTTAGACCATGCTTACAGGGTAAAAACAAATACCCTTTTCTCTACTAGAGTTTTTTTTTCTTGGGTTTTGCAAGCCCAAATTGAAGATTAGTCCCTGTGTCCTCCTTCCCACTTTATCCTTCTCAGGATAACTTCTCTTGGTTCTGTTGGTTCTGTCTTGAACGTACACCTCAACTCTCTGCATTTCTAGCCGTGTCACTGATGTACCCAGTGAGAAGGCACCGCTTCCCACCATCCAAGTTTCTGCTCTGCTTCCTTCACAGTCTCTCAGCCTTTTGTTCCCAGTAGCTCGTCTGCTTCACGGCAGTGATCCTTTGCAAGTAAAACTTATGTTGGGTCACTTCCCCTGCTTATATTCCTTCAGTGGTGATCCAATTCCACTTGGAATAAAATGGAAATTCCTTACTGTGGTCTGGAAGGCACTGAGTAATTGAGCTGCACTCCGTGGTCCAGCTCCATCGTTTTGCCTCAGAGGATGCTCACCAAGTTTTGGCAGTCTGGCTTTCTGTCTCTCAGAACACGCTAAACTCATCCCTCCTTTGCTGTCACAGGGTTGGTTCCTTCTCACACTTCCGGTCTAGCTCATGTCCACATTCTTTGTTGCATCACCTTGTTTATTCCCTATAAGACGCTTGGCCAATGTGCATATAGAGACTATCAAAGTGAACATAAATATATGGTGTGCTCCCTGTATCATAAGGTGAAATCTTTAAGGAGGGGGACCCTATTTGCCTTATTCTCTCTTATTCTTTTCTGTAGCTTGACCACTTATTGTTGAGGCTGATATGTAGACAGTGATCAATAATCATCTAGAGGGTAAATAAAACATAGTCCTTGCCATCAAGAGGACTGTAGTATACTGGGACGCATCAACTATCTTTCCTTTTGTGTACTGACTTTCAGATTTGACTTTTTGCATACATAACATTTTATATAGGTTAAATCACTGATAGTGTATAATTTGGGGATTCTGAAAATATATATTATAATAAATATCTTTCAACAGCTCTACAAAATTTTAGTCTTCATGGTTATTATATCATTAAAATTACTACTTTTAAGTGATTGCATAATGATTTACTTATTGGATGCACCTGAATTTACACTTGGATATTTATAGTGTCTCTAATACAATAAATTACTTTTCTCTCTCACACAGTTCCTCACCCACAAGGTGGAGATAAAACTGATTCTTGCTTTAAAGAACTGCTTTGAGGATTAAAGGAGGTATTGCATATAAAGCTATTAGTAGACAATCTGGCATATAATAAACTGCTCAATACAGATATTTAAATTACTATCATTCATATTTAAATTACTTTTATTCATATTGACATTATACTGGATGATATGAATCTTTGTGCCTATATCTTCTATTTTGTCCAGTCTGACCATTGCTTTCTTTCCATTGGAATGTTAGTATTTAATGTAATTATTATTGTAATCAGACTTACACCTATCTTTTTTTTTTTTGCTTTTATTTATTTTTTATTTTTTTAAAATTTTAATTGGAGGCTAATTACTTTACAATATTGTGGTGGTTTTTGCCATACATTCACATGAATCAGCCATGGATGTACATGTGTTCCCCATCCTGACCCTCCCTACCGCCTCCCTCCCCATCCCATCCCTCATTTTATTATTTGTTTTCTCTTTTTCTCTATATTTTTGTTTCTGTATTATTCCTTCTATACTTTCAGTCAGTTAAGTCACTTAGTCATGTCCAACTCTTTGTGACTCCCTAGACTGCAGAACACCAGGCTTCCCTAGTCCATCACTGACTCCCGAAGCTTGCTCAAACTCATGTCCATCGAGTCGGAAATGCCATCCAACTATCTCATTCTGTGTTATCCCCTTCTCCTCCTGCCTTCAATCTTTCCCAATGTCAGGGTCTTTTCCAATGAGTCAGTTCTTCACATCAGGTGGCCAAAGTATTGGGAGTTTCAGCTTCAGCATAAGTCCTTCCAATGAATATTCAGGACTGATTTCCTTTAGGATGGATTGGTTGGATCTCCTTGCAGTCCAAGGGACTCTCAAGAGTCCTCTCCAACAGCACAGTTCAAAAGCATCAATTCTTCAGCACTCAGCTTTCTTTTTTAGTCCAACTCTCACATCCATACATGACTACAGGAAAATCATAGCTTTGACTAGACGGACCTTTGTTGGCAAAGTAACGTCTCTGCTTTTTAATATGCTGTCTAGGTTGGTCATAGCTTTTCTTCCAAGGCGTAAGCGTCCTTTAATTTCATGGCTGCAGTCACCATTTGCAGTGATTTTGGAGCTCCAGAAAATAAAGTCTGTCAGTGTTTCCATTGTTTTCCCATCTATTGGCCACGAAGTGATGGGACCAGATGCCATGATCTTAGTTTTCTGAATGTTAAGTTTTAAGCCAACTTTTCACTCTCCTCTTTCACTTTCATTAAGAGGCTCTTTAGTTCTTCACTTTCTGCCATTAGGGTGGTGTCATCTGCATATCTGAGGTTATTGATATTTCTCCCAGCAATCTTCATTCCAGCTTGTGCTTCATCCAGCCTGGGATTTTGCATGATGTACTCTTCATATAAATTAAATAAGCAGGGTGACAATATACAGTCTTGACATACTCATTTCCCAGTTTGGAACCAGTCTGTTTTTCCATTTCCAGTTCTAACTGTTGCTTCTTGACCTGCATACACATTTCTCAGGATGCAGGTCAGGTGGTCTGGTATTCACATCTCTTTAAGAATTTTCCACAGGTTGTTGTGATCCACACAGTCAAAGACTTTGGCATAGTCAATAAAGCAGAAGTAGATGTTTTTCTGGAACTCTCTTGCTTTTTTGATGATCCATTGGATATTGGTAATTTCATCTCTGCCTTTTCTACATTTCAGCTTGAACATTTGGAAGTTCACGGTCCACAGACTGTTGAAGCCTGGCTTGGAGGATTTTGAGCATTACTTTCCTAGCATTACTTTCCCATTTTGAATTGACAATTTTTTCTTTTTAGCACTAAAGTTATTGGTCTATTTTCTTTTATTCTTCTTAATTTATGATGAGAAGTTAGCAGATTTTTAAACTGTTTAATGTTTTAGTGCACAATCAGTGCAATTGTGCAGTAGTTTGGGCATTCTTTGGCATTGCCTTTCTTTGGGATTGGAATTTTTTACTTTACTTTGAAGTAATTAAAATTTATTTAAAATCCTATTTTAGTTTACCTTTTTATGTTATAGATATATTTCTTGTTTTTTTTCTAGATATAATATAGACTCTGAAGTTTCACAGCCTATGCGTGTGTGGGTGCTAAATTGCTTCAGTCATGTATGACTCTTTGTGACCCTATGGATTGTAGCTTAGTTAATCTTGTATCATATCACATAATATGTAAAAATAATCTAGGTGTCTATTCTCACTTCCGTTTTCTATGTTATAGATACCACATGTGTTACATGTATCTATATATAAACTCTAAACTAAAAATATAGTTGTTACATTAAGCAATCATATGTATTTTAAAGCCAACAAATAGTCTTTTATATTTGCCTGTATATTTTGCATTTCTGGAGCCCTTTATTTGCTGCTGAAGATCTGAGCTTCCATATAATGTTCTTTTTATTCAGCTTGACAAAAAGGAATTTTTGTATGAAATGTTTGCTGGTAATAATTTATCCTGTATTATTTTTAATCTGAAAATATCTTTGTTTTTGCTTACCACAGAATTTTTGTGGAAACTTACCACAGGTTTTGTGGAAAGTTTATGGACATTATCAATAAAATGCTGTTGAGGTCTGAATTCTATATTACTCCAAAGAATACTGATTTTTGCTTGTGTTCTTTAGTAGGCATTTAACCCAGATGAATTCAAATTCCTCACTCTGAAATTGAATTGACAATTTTTTCTTTTTTAGCACTTAAAGTTATTGGTTTATTTTCTTTTATTCTATTTAATTTATGATGAGAAGTCACCAGATTTTTAAACTGTTTAATGTTTTCTCCTTATGTTTGGTTTTCAGCAATTAGCCCAGTGATATTCTTAGATGGGATTTTCTTTGCTTTTATTACTGCTTGGGCTTTACTGAGCTTCTTAAATCTGAAAATTCATGTCTTTTAACAAATTTGGGAGATTTTTGACATTATTTTTTCCACATACATTTTATGCCTCAATTTCTTTTCACCTTCTGAGATTCCAATTACACATACATAATACCTTTTGCTATCTTTTCGTAGGTAGTTAAAGGTCTGTTTGTTTTTTTTTTCTTTTCATGTTCTTGTCTTCAGATTGTATAATTTCTATTAATTAATCTTCAAGCTCACTTTAGTCATCTTCAATCTATTATTAAAATATTATTTGTATTATAAAACTGTTACATTGTATTTTTCATCTGTAGAATTTCCATTTGGTTTTTTTTTTGACATTTCTGTTTAATTGCTGAGAAATAGTTTCATTCATTGAATGAATTTTCATTCTTGGCATAGTTATAATAATTGCTTTATATTTCTTGTTTGTTACTTCTGACATCTAAGTCAACATGAGTGTTCCTTCAGTGATCTTCTTTTTCTTTTAATAAAAGTTATTGTATTTTCTGTTTCTTCTGTGCCTAATAATTTTAGGTTTTGTGGAAAGTTTATGGACATTATCAATAAAATGCTGTTGAGGGTCTGAATTTTATATTACTCCAAAGAATACTGATTTTTGCTTGTTTTCTTTAGTAGGCATTTAACCCAGATGAATTCAAGTTCCTCACTCTGAAATCTCAACTTAGTTCTCTACCTTATGCTAGGCTGCTTAAATTCTGCCTCACAGAATGTGATATTTAAAGTCAACCAGAGATTTTGGTAGTTGATAATCAGAATTTGGGGTACTCCCTGTGGATTCCTCCTTTCTTTGATTTCCCCCCTTTACTTTCCAGATGCTGTGGTTGCTCTGAACTCTGCCTTCCTATCTTTCAAGGCTGTAAAACTTCATAACTTTTTTGGTCAGAGTTTCATCTACTTAATGATGTACACTGGGGACTGCACTCGGGCTAAGCGCCAAAACAAATGGGAACACACCCTGTTCTGTTCCCTTCCTCCACATGTCTACCCTCGTCCAATATCTGTCTGCTCCAGATCACTCTTAGTACTTTCAGGTAATTGTTTTTATATTTAGCACCAAGTTTGTGCTATGTTCAGGTGGTTATTTGCAGAAAGGTTGATCAGATAAGAACAACTTGCTCTTACTGGAAACTGAACAACCCTAGACTTTTAATGATTTTGAATTTCTCTCTGCTTGAAAGGGAGCTCTTTGTTCTCTCATGTTAAAGAACAAAGGGTGAACATGGAGTGTATAAATTCTAACTCCCACAGATTCTTCCCAACCACTGTTTTTTTTTTTTTTTTTTTAATTTTGAGCAAAATCCCCTCTTCCTATGAGGCTGATTCTTCAGCATTTAGTTGAGTTAACTGAAGAAGCTTCAAGCTCCAAGACTTTTAATATAGGGAATTAAGATCTTACTAAATTGTTGGAAGGTCTGGACAAGTAAACCTTCATCTTTGATTTTAGTAATAATACAGCCACAAGACTGTAGAACCAGCCTGCTAGTGGAAAATGCAACGATAATAATAGATGTGGGACAATAGTAGGTCGTCATTGTAACACTGACTTGAAGAACACACTGCCATAGTTTCAATTCAGGGGTCAGGAAACAGGAAGCAGGAAGTTTTTGCTACATTTATCTCTCAATATCCATGTATCTGAAATGCTGTCTATGATTCCAGCCAGAGCTGCATCTGCCTTTCAAATTTCATCAGCTAGAGACTGGCCACCAGATTTAGCCACAGAGATTCTCTGTCCCCACAATCTTGCTTGCCAGAAGTCAGTTGCCAAAGTGCAAGAAGATAATCCGCATCTGCTTTCACATCCTATACTTCAGTAAGTATGGATAACTGAAGGGGCTAACTTACATTTAGAATCCAGCAATGAGAATCTGGGAAATTTCGTTTTTAGCCTCTATAGTATAGGAAATCAAAAGGGGGTGGTGGTGATGAGAATAAACATAAGTGCTAATTTACTACAGAGGTTTTTGTCACTCAGATTCATCACCCTCTGCCCACCTTGTAGGTGTCCTCTAGTTTGGACTATCCCCTGTATTTATTGATGACTGTCTACTGGATCCCTTAGCCCAATTCTTGTCACCTTTTATGAGATGAGCTAATTCCTTTATTAGCAGTACTCTGCTTTCAGTGGCAGATTATGATGTGACAAATCCATTGGTATTTTTTCCATCAAAAATCAGTGTTTGCTCCCTTTCTTCTTGAATATGGACTGGTCTCTGACTGCTTAGATCAGTCAAGTATTGAGGAAATGATGCTATGCTAATACCAGACCTTGTTATGAGGACTGGTGGCTCTACTTTGGTCTCTAAATGTCCTCAGCTACCATATCTGACTAACTTGCTACAGAAAATGCATGGAGAGTCTGAGACTATTTTGAGTGGGAAGGAACCCAGTTTAGTCCAGCCATCCCAAACAAGGTACTCTGCATGTCTTGGGCTCCCCAGGCCAGACCAGACACAGCTGCACAGGGAAGAATTGCTCAGCCTAATCCTGCCTGAATTCCTGACCCCAAAATTGTGATATATAATAAAATGATTCATGTTTTAAGTCAGTAATATTGGGATAGTTTATGATACAGTAACCGATAACTAGAACAATCTCCTTGTCTTTCATGATATTCATCTCCATCTCAACTCTAATCCCACACCTCTGATTCTGTTATTTCCAAAGAATGCTTCAACACTGAACTCTTTCAACACTGAACTCTTTCATTTAAAGACTACACACCCTTCTCCATCCTTTTCCCACCGTACCAGAACTTAATATCTGACAAATCTTATGACCCTCAACTACTGATTTTTTTTTACAGTCTATCACTGACTTTGGCTTTTCTTCACTTCTTTTCTATCCTGTTCCAGCCATATAATCCACCATATCAATAATGCCTGTCATGTTAAAATTCTGTGAACCATCCTTGCTCTCAGCCTGCAAATTCCTAGCTCTGGATTAGTTAATCTATTCACCTCTTTGACTTTCACATATACGAAGCTAAAAGTGAGTCCTTGCTCTGTGGTTTCTCACATCAATTCCCTATGATGGCATTTAAAAGATAATGTAGATCTGTCTCATCAACCAGGAATAAAGTGTTAATCAGGTAATTAAAAGAATATATAAAAGTAATTCTAAGTATCATGGAGGTGGCAACTGCAGGAAGCAGCTACAACCCAAAGAACTGGAAGAGCAAAGAAAAACAGCTGGGCTTATGAAAACTTAGAGGAGGTGTCCACCTGAGTACAGGACATAGGTCTTTGGGGAGAGGTCACTGGCCAGCTAGTGCTGGTATCTATGAATCAGCATGGGGGAGTGAGGTTGTTTCAAGAGTGTTGGAAGAATCTTAATCAAGAACCAACTCCTTCCAGCAGAACAAATTGCGCAGTCCAGGTGAAGAAGAGCCTTTCCTTTCCATCCTCCAGTCTCCAGATGTTCCTTTATATTGACAGTACATACTCTGTGGTTTGCAGAGTCCGTGCCCTAATGTCATGTACCTGAATATGGGAGGATAGGTATGAAATTGAGAGAGCACAGCCTAACAGGTAGTACAATAAGTTGTAAAAAAATTGTAGCCAAACTTTGGTATTAGACCCAAGATGGAGAATTCTTACATTGCTTAATTTTATTAGAATAATTTAGCCCATTTATCATTATTATGGTAACTCATATAACCTTACTTTTGGTTTTCTGTTTAGTTTGCCTTCTTTCAAAATTTTCTTTCTTTTTTAATATGCTGATCATTTTGTCATTAAAGAATTATTTTCTTGTGAATTAGTTTACCTTTATTATATTGCATTGCTTTTCATTAAATTAGCAATGACATTAAACTAACAATGACAACTAGCTATTTAAAGCTGTATTTATTTTCAATGTCCAGAATAAAATTGGGTAGAACACCAATCCCCAGTAAAGAACAAAGGGCTTTCTTTTAAGGAAATTATGCTAAAGCACTTTGGATAAAACTGTATCTTCTAGTCTGAGAGTGTGTACCTGTGTGTTTCTCATTTGGGCACTTTTGGAGACTTCAGTCTGTATGCTAATACTTTCCTGTTTACCCAGGGTAAAGTCTGCCAGTTTGTTTGCTCTGTCATGCCCTACCCTGCCCAAAGCACCCAGCAAGAAGTCCCATGTAGTGGTGAGACAGATGGAAAACAAGAGAATGTGTACAACAGCAGAGGAGACCATACTGTGCACCCAACCTTCTGATTTAACTAGAAATGAGCAACTGAAAACCAACTGGTATCTAAGGAAAAAAACAAACAAACAAAAAAACAAGACCCCAAGAAACATAAAATAGATAAAACCAAAATAAGTAACAGAAAAACTGACCAGGAAAGAAATGGAGACTCAGAAGGAAACATTAAAAATCCCTTTAACTAATAAATTTTAAAATATTTAGAAGACATCATATCTAGATGAAACATACTAAGTGTCATGAAAATGTGACCAAAACCTGAAAGACCTTTAGTAAAGTAAAAATATAATTTATGAATACTTTAATAGAAGTCTTGGAAAATCAAATTATCTTCTAAGACTAAGAGAATAAAAGGAAAATATAAGAAAAATAAACTCAAATGTAGACATCAGTTCAACAGGACTTCCAGAAGGAGTGTAAAGACAAAATTAAGAGAACAAAATAATATTTCTAAAAAATAAAAATGAATTCCCAGGGCTGAAATATACAAGTCTTCAGACTGAATGGGCATATTGACTTCTGAGTGCAGTGAATGAGAGAAGACCCATTTGGGACTTATTGTCAAGAAATTTCAGAACATCAAAGAAAAAAAGAATTTCTAGAGACTCCAAGAGACAATAAAGACAAAAAAATGTTTCTCTTTAAAGGAATGAAAATCAAATTGGCTTCAGAGTTCTTAAAATGAAGCAATGTCCTCAATGGTTTAAAATAAAGCTACTTTTTAACTTAGAATTCTGTTTCTAATTAAAGATTAATCAAAACAATGATTCAAAAATTGTTCTCTTTTCTGTCATCTCACTTTAGCAAAATAAGAAATAGGAAAATGAAAGATCCAGGAATGTAGATTCAGATGATAAGAGCAGTGAAGGAGTACTCTAGGGTAAAATCACATCTGGGTGCTTTTTGGTCAGTGCCATGGTTCATGTGGGTACCATCAGTTCAGTTCAGTTCAGTCGCTCAGTCGTGTCCAACTCTTTGTGACCAAATGAACCGCACGCAGTTCACCAGGCCTCCCTGTCCATCACCAATTCCCGGAGTCTACCTGAACTCATGTCTATTGAGTTGGTGATGCCATCCAACCACCTCATCCTCTGTTGTCCCCTTCTCCTCCTGCCTTCAGTCTTTCCCATCATCAGGGTCTTCTCCAAGGAGTCAGCTCTTCGCATCAGGTGGCCAAAGTATTGGAGTTTCTGCTTCAACATCAGTCCTTCCAATGAATATTCAGGACTGATTTCCTTTAGGATGGACTGGTTGGATTTCCTTGCAGTCCAAGGGACTATCAAGAGTCTTCTCCAACACCACAGGTCAAAAGCATCAATCTTCTGTGCTCAGATTTCTTTATAGTCAAACTCTCACATCCATGCATGACTACTGGAAAAACCGTAGCCTTGACTAGATGGACCTTTGTTGACAAAGTAATCTCTCTGTTTTTCAATATGCTGTCTAGTTTGGTCATAACTTTCCTTCCAAGGAGTAAGCATCTTTTAATTTCATGGCTGCAATCACCATCTGCAGTGATTTTCAGTTCAGTTCAGTTCAGTCGCTCAGTCGTGTCTGACTCTTGGTAGTGATTTTAGAGCCCCAAAAATAAAGTCAGCCACTGTTTCCACTGTTTCCCCATCTTTTTACCATGAAATGATGGGACCAGATGCCATGATCTTAGTTTTCTGAATGTTGAGCTTTAAGCCAAATTTCTCTCTCCTCTTTCACTTTCACCAAGAGGCTCTTTAGTTGTTCTTCACTTTCTGCTATCAGAGTGGTGTCATCTGCATATCTGACGTTATTGATATCTCTCTCGACAATTTTGATTCCAGCTCTGCTTACTCCAATCCAGTGTTTCTCATGATGTTCTCTGCATAGGAATTAAATAAGCAGGATGACAATATAAAGCCTTGATGTACTCCTTTCTTGATTTGGCACCAGTCTGTTGTTCCATGTCCAGTTCTAACTGTTGGTTCTTAATCTGCATACATGTTTCTCAAGAGGCAGGTCAGGTGGTCTAGTATTCCCATCACCTTCAGAATTTTCCACAGTTTATTGTGATCCACACAGTCAAAGGCTTTGGCATGGTCAATAAAGCAGAAATAGATGTTTTTCTGGAACTCTCTTCCTTTTTCCATGATCCAGCGGATGCTGGCAATTTGATCTCTGGTTCCTCTGCCTTTTCTAAAACCAGCTTGAACATCTGGAAGTTCATGGTTCATGTATTGCTGAAGTCTGCCTTGGAGAATTTTGAGCATTACTTACTAGCATGTGAGATGAGTGCAACTGTGCAGTAGTTTGAGCATTCTTTGGCATTGCCTTTCTTTGTGGTTGGAATGAAAACTGACCTTTTCCAGTGCTGTGGCCACTGCTGCGTTTTCGAAATTTGCTGGCATATTGAGTGCAGCACTTTCACAGCATCATCTTTCAGGATTTGAAATAGCTCCACTGGAATTCCATCACCTCCACTAGCTTTGTTCCTAGTGATGCTTTCTAAGGCCCAGTTGACTTCACATTCCAGGATGTCTGGCTCTAAGTGAGTGATCATACCATCATGATTATCTTGGTCATGAAGATCTTTTTTGTACAGTTCTGTGTATTCTTGCCACCTCTTCTTAATATCTTCTGTTTCTGTTAAGTCATAGAATTTCTGTCCTTTACTGTGCCCATCTTTGCATAAAATGTTCCCTTGGTATCTCTAATTTTCTTGAAGACATCTCTAGTCTTTCCCATTCTGTTGTTTTCCTCTGTATCTTTGCATTGATCGCTGAGGAAGGCTTTCTTATCTCTCCTTGCTACTTTTTGGAACTCTGCATTCAGATGCTTATAGCTTTCCTCTTCTCCTTTGGCTTTTGCTTCTCTTTTTTTCTAAGCTATTTGCAAGGCCTCCCCAGACAGTCATTTTGCTTTTTTGCATTTCTTGTTCTTAGGGATGGTCTTGATCCCTGTCTCCTGTACAATGTCACAAACATCCACTCACAGTTCATCAGGCACACTATCTGTAGGTCTAGTCCCTTAAATTTATTCTTCACTTCCATTGTTTAATCATAAGGGATTTGATTTAGGTCATACCTGAATGGTCTAGTGGTTTTCCTCACTTTCTTCAATATAAGTCTGAATTTGGCAATAATGAGTTCATGATCTGAGCAACAGTCAGCTCCCGGTCTTGTTTTTGTTGACTGTATAGAGCTTCTCCATCTTTGGTTGCAAAGAATATAATCAATTTGATTTTGGTGTTGGCCATCTGGTGATGTACACGTGTAGAGTCTTCTCTTGTGTTTTTGGAAGAGGGTGTTTGCTATGACCCGTGTGTTCTCTTGGCAAAACTCTATTAGCCTTTGCCCTGCTTCAATTTGTACTCCAAGGACATATTTACCTGTTACTCCAGGTGTTTCTTGACTTCCTAATTTAGCATTCCAGTTCCCTATAATGAAAAGGACATCTTTTTTGGGTGTTAGTTCTAAAAGGTCTTGTAGGTCTTCATAGAACCGTTCAGCATCAGCTTCTTCAGTGTTACTGGTCGGGGCATAGACTTGGATTGCTGTGATATTGAATGGTTTGCCCGGAAACGAACAGAGATCATTCTGTCTTTTTTGAGATTGCATCCAAGTACTGCATTTTGGACTCTTTTGTTGACTGTGATGGCTACTCCATTTCTTTTAAGGGTCCCTGCCCACAATAGTAGATATAATGGTCATCTGAGTAAAATTCACCCATTCCAATCCATCTTAGTTCGCTGATTCTTAGAATGTCGGCATTCACTCTTGCCATCTCCTGTTTGACCACATCCAATTTGCCTTGATTCATGGACCTGACATTCTAGGTTCCTATGAAATATTGTTCTTTACAGCATCGGACCTTGCTTCTATCACCAGTCACATCCACAACTGGGTGTTGGTTTTTCTTTGGCTCTATCCCTTCATTCTTTCTAGAGTTATTTCTCTACTGACCTCCAGTAGCATACTGGGCACCTACTGACCTGGGGAGTTCCTCTTTCAGTGTCCTATCTTTTTGCCTTTTCATACTGTTCATGGGATTCTCAAGGCAAAAATACTGAAGTGGTTTGCCATTCCCTTCTCCAGTGGACCTCATTCTGTCAGACCTCTCCACCATGACCCACCCGTCTTGTGTTGCCCTGCGGGCATGGCTTAGTTTCATTGAGTTAGAGAAGGCTGTGTTCCGTGTGATCAGAGTGGCTAGTTGTCTGTAATTGCGGTTTCAGTCTGTCTACCCTCTGATTCCCTCTCTCCATGCCTACTGTCCTACTTGGGTTTCTCTTACTTGGACGTGGGGCATCTCCTGTCGGCTGCTCCTGTGCCACGCAGCCACCACTCCTGTGCCATGTTCCTTATCAATAAGGTGGGAGAGGATGAAAAGACCCTCTCATCATGCATATTCCTTAAGTCTATGTTTTTCAGTTATTTAAGCTGGGTGACAATGCCGTAAACTTAGCAGCTTAAAACAACATGTATTTTTCTTCTCAAAGCACCTGTGGTCAAGAATCTGGGCATTGCTTAGCTGGGTCCTCTTCTTAGGGTCTCACAAAGCAACCCTCAAGATGTCACCTAGAAATGGGTTCTCATCAGAGCCTCAACTGGGGAAGGATCCTCTTCTAATGAGACTACTTGAAAGTCTGCTTACAGTCCACCCATTTTAATTTTCATAACACAAAGTAAAATATCTGTAAATCTATAAAGTAGACTATAAGCCAGAGTTGGAAGGTTGTTGCCCGGAAAACTGGGCTCAATTGTGAGGCAAAGAACATGGTGGGGAAGCTTAGTGAGTTTCACAAAGCAACAGAGAGACTAGGGCAGTCAAATGAAGAAGCTCTAAACCAGAAGAGTAAAACTTAAATGACAAGACAGGAGGAAAGCCAAGTTCTTCACCCTTTTCCTCTTCACTCTGGATAACAGGCATTATATCTTTATTTCTGTGAAAATTTTCTGATAATCCATTCTACTCCACTTCACTTGGAAAGTCTCTGATTGCCCAGAATCCTAATTGTGAAACCCCTAGTATCCATGAAGTTCACTTGGCTAATACAAAGAGAATGAAAAAGAAAGGAAGAAAATTGATCCATGTATGGATTATTCTTGGATGGTACAAACAAAGACTGAGAGAAGGCCTTGGGGAAATAAAACTTTTCTCATTTAGCTTTTCAGTTGTTTTTAGAAAGAAAAATTATTCAGAAAATATTTTGAAAATGTCACTTTCTTTCTGGATCCTGTCTTGTAGGCAGTATCTTGTTTTGACAATGTGTTCTGAATTAGAAGACACTGTAACTGGTACATGTTGTCATACCAATTTCTTCTTATGTCTTTATTAAAACAGTTTATAAAGTAAGAAACAGTCCATTGTTTAACTTTATGGCTTTTTCTATATATACTGTATAGTTTCTTTCTTTTTTGCTTTTTCTTCATTTTGTTTCCTCATTCTCCTTTTTCATTATTTTCTATCCAATCATTCCCATACATTTTTCAATTAAATAGCTTTATAAAGCACTCTTGTTGCTCAAGCCCAGGCTTTTATCTCACTCAGCAAACTAACTGGCAAACATTTTATCACAAGCTGTCTGAAATCAGTCACCAATGATAAAGTGACAAAAAAAGAAATTTATTGCACCCTCATGCTTTGTTATTCTGTTGCCCAGAATTTCCATTTTGGATAATTTTTTTTTTTTTTTTCAGTGACTCTGCCTGGCTTTGGGGATTCTCGTGCCCCTTCCCCTCCCCCCCCTTTTTAGTTAGGTAGCCTGTTGTAAATTTTATCTTTAATATGTTGACAGAATGAAATATACATGAGTATTTCAGAATTACAAAACCAGAAAGAAAACCTTAGAAGATACATCTATAGCCATTAGGAAGGAAACAGATATATTATCTAAGCTTGATAACTTCTATCTATGACATCTTTGTGAAAAATATAATGTGTAGAAACATAGTTTCATTCTAATGCTTATTGGCAAGTGCCATGGTTTGCAAGTGCCACAAGTTACTCTATGCCTTACCACCATTTAAAGTGGCATTTTGAAAAATAAAACTTTAAAACGGCATTGGATAATAGTCATCAAAAGACTGCTAATTAATTCACATGGTAAAGCAACTTTTGCCCTTCTCGTCATGTGGAAGAGATTGGGAAAGTCCCTGAGGGAATCCAGACCATCTCTTGACAAACCCAGCCCTCAGATGATGTCCTAATGGAGTGTAAATACAATTAAAACTGTTGGCTTGAAAGAACTGTGTGGGCCCACAATTAACAGGTATGGTGATTTTGGACAGCACTGAGCAGAATTAACCTAGAGTAGGAAAGGGAACCAGGAAAGAACTGGAGAAAGATCAATTACCTCCATATCTATTTTTATTCTAAATTCTTTGCAGGAGTAAGTGAACTTGCAGAGATTATTTCATTTTTAGAACTTGAAAACTCATGAGTACTCTGTAATATGTTTTAATCTTTCTGGCCAATTAAAACAATGAGTCACCCTTAATGAAACTCACCACAAGAGTCTCTACCTGTTACAGGTAACCTGTTCTGCATATATAAAACAGATAACAATTAGCATGCATCAAGCTAGAGAAAGTCGCACAGTCCTGAAGTGCGGAGGGTATGCAGGAATAATGGTGAGTGTGGGTGAGATACTCAGTCTGGGTCTACAATAGGTTCCTCATTCCATCACTCTGTCCACTGGAAAGGAAGTGAGTTTCAAGCTAACCTCATTAGGATACCCAGAAGCTCCTTCATAAGAAGCCTTTTGACTGACATGTCAAAATGGACATGTTAGCCTCCTACTTCCCAGTCTGTCGTCCCCTTCCCCATCCACCTTCTCTGATGATCAGACTGGCTGCAATTTCTTGTGTGCCATCAACTCTGGGCACGAAAACACCAAGAGGGACCACTGAATCCCCTGAATTCCAGACCTCCTTTTCCCAACCCCACTTTGTAGCAGCAACCCCACCTTCTTATAACAGCTAGGGTCAATTACTTCATCATGCAGCAAATTCTTAAATCACCTGCTGGTGCATAAACAAGAACTACCCAAAGTGTCCAGGTGGTATTTGTAGCAGCAATTGCAGCAGGATACTCTCTCGGCTCCCTGGTGGGTAGAAGCACTGCCCAAAAGAAATCAGGATTCCTGCTTCAGCAGAGTTTAAGTTTACAAAAGTGAGAGGATTTTTTTTTCCCTTTTTCCCCTTTTGTTTCTTCTTTCCTTACTCTCTTCTTCTTCCCTATAAACCAGTACCATGCATCTTCAGTAAAACACACATACCTTAAGTATAAATTAGGTGACTTGACAAATGTATATACCTGTGTAACCACCACCCCAATCAAGATGCAGAACATTACTACCATCCCTATAAAGTTCTCCTGGCCCTTTGCAGATCTAGAAATTAAAAAGATTCTCAGGCAGCTCTTTTTCTCAAATGTTTTACTATCTACATGGAACAATAGGGCAGATAGACTTTTCTCCACCTGCTGGCCCAGAGGCCCTGTGTTGGACTCTGTTTTTTGAAATCTGACTTAGTGGAGTGTGCATTTCTTTTCTGTTCCAAATTGGGTGCTCAGTAGCTAAAGACTATGGCTTGGAGGCATGATGGACTGATAGTGAATTATTTTTAGTTTAATTAACAAAATGAACAAAGGACTCAGGAATTCTGTGGCTATATGAGGCTAAATAAATGGGCAATGGTCTTTTACTCCTGCCCCTGCAAAGCCTGGATTCTGGCTCTGATGAGTGCTAGTACCATTTCTGGGTGATGGGGAATCTTCTAGACCCCTTTTCATTCCTCACCTTGCTCGTATTCTTTTCTTGCCCTCTGAAGTTAGATTGGGCTGCATAATTTTTAAAGAAGGAAGGAGAAGACTTGGAGTTTCTTTTTCTCAAGCTTGCCTCTTCAGTTCCCCACCCCTCACCTCCCGACTTCTCTAATGGCCTTCCTTCTGATTTCCATCTCTACTGCTCTCTCCATCATCTCTTCCTTCCTTTTCCAAAACAAGGAACTTGTAAGATGTACTAGGAAGAGTTGGGGGCCAAGAATGTTAGAGGAAGACTTGTGCTGTAGCGTGTAAGACTGGATTTGAGAGACTCTTGAGGGAAGAGAAGGAAAATTATCCACACTGGAGAAATGGCAGGTGCAAAGAGGCAAAGAAAAAAATCTGAATGGCATAGAGAGATAGCCTGATGGTACAGGTCTGGAGAGTCTGACAGAAACCTGTTGAGAGACTTTGGGCAAGTTATTTTATCTCTCTGACCATCAATTTTCACATCTGTAAAATGGGGAATAATTAATAGCTATGTTGAAGGTAGATTTAAGAATTATTGCTGACATGAAGTGTCTATGACGTACATGGTGGTGAAAAGATGTAAAATGATGGCCATTATTACAATGGGATGCAGGCAGGAGTAAGGAGGAGACTAGTCTGGTGGAGAAAAGTGTGAGCAAGCAGAAATAGAATGCAGTAGAAGTCAAATCATGGCATAACATTAATATAATTTCTTTCAGAGTCAGTCCCCAGTGCTCAAAGCTTCCTAAAGTGGAAATACATGGAAGATGTATAAAACCTGTCACATGCACTTTGAGATTTTTAGATTAAAAAAATACATGAAGGAATTAAATGCAATTGCTACCACTGTTTTGGTATGTAATTAATAGGTCAGCACTCTTCATTATTATGACTAAGGCAACGTCAGAAAATATGCTGAATGACTCTTGATCCTAATGTAATATGACTTCCTGTTGTGATAAAAGGGTATTTATCATAATAGTTTTGGGAGAGCGATAATGTTACTGAGAAACTGACATTAGGGGTTGTTGGATATGAAAGTAACTTTCCAGGGGCAATGTGCTCAGCAAGCATTTATGCAACAAATATTGTGGAGTGTGTTATGAGTGCCAGGCTCTCTTCCAGGCATTCTGCCCTTTTTCTACACTTCTGCATCCAAGATTTCTCTCTAGAGATACAGATGGAAAATGCCTGAGTTCATGGTTGAATTCATTTCTATTACGTTGTCTTGGTACATATGAGCTTTTCCTATACTCACTTTGTATTATACTGGAAATATTCTCCCCAAGTTATTGTTCTCATTGTGACAGTTTTATTGAGGTGTAATTGACCTACATATGTAATTCGCTACATATGGGCTTCCCAGGTGGCTCAGTGGGTAAAGAATCCATCTGCAATGCAGGAAATACAAGAGGTGTGGGTTTGACCCGTGGGTCGGGAAGATCACCTGGAGAAGGAAATGGCAACCCAAATCCAGTATTTTTGCCTGGAGAACCCCATGGGCAGAGGAGCCTAGTGGGCTACAGTCCACAGGGTCGCAGAGTCAGACACAACTGATGGCGACTGTGCACACGTGCACATAGGCCATATACACTGGTTAAGTTCCGGCACATGTATACATCCACTGAATCATCATCACATTAACATAATAATCATCACATCTACAAGTTCCCTTTTGCCTCTGATAGTCCCTTCCTTTCAATCATTACTGAGTCTTGGGCTACTGCCATTGTGAAGTGGGGGCTGCATTCTTCCCACCAACCCTCATTTGTGGAGTGAAGACTCTACACTGGCATGGAATCTAAAGAATACTGGGGCCCTGATAATCCTTGCCATAGTTTAAAACAGTGGTTTTATATCAGAAGAGTTGACTGAGAGAACCTCAGGCTTCTGCCTCCCTTCCACTAAGCATTCAGGTTCTAGAGTGGAAGTGTCACTGAGAGAGGAGCCTGTCTTTGTTTCCACCTCTAGCTTTAGCGCTTTGGCTCAGAGATTCTGCTTAGAGACAAGGAAGGCCATAAAACAGCCCCTAATCACTTCCCAAGGGAATTGACTTCTTTCCATATTGAAGGTGGAAAATTTCAAACCTAAGGGCACTCTCAAGAACAGTGGGGATTTTGTAAAGGCAACTGGAAGGTGGTTCAAGAAACAAGCTGAAGTGTAGGCCCAATAGTTTGCAGGAGACAACTGTGGAAATAAGGCAGCCAGGAGACCTTCTGGGCACAGAACGAGTAGCAAACAGGACCTCAGAGACCACTGCTTCAAAGGAACCAAAATTTCATTAGACCAGTTTGTAGAGCAAGTGTATGTCCCAAGGCATAATTATAAAAGACAGTATAAAGGTATATTTGTACATTTTGTCATCTCTTAACTGATTTTTAAAAATGGTATAATAAGAATAAAATGTATTGTTGATCCTGTCACATATAGAAATGTAACGTGTCACATATTTCCCAATAATAGCACAAAGGAGGTATGGTGAGCAAAGCTTTACTGAGATTAAAGACATAACTACAGATGGTAAAGTAATAATTATAACATATTTGTTGGGTTTATAACATTAATAGATGTAATATGTATAATAATGCCACAAAAAGAGAGAAAAGCAAACAGAGTTATACAGAACTAACATTTCTATCAGTTCAGTTCAGTCTCTTAGTTGTGTCTGACTCTTTGCGAGCTCATGGACTGCAGCACGCCAGGCTTCTCTGTCCATCACCAACTCTCGGACCTTGCTCAAACTCATGTCCATTGAGTCGGCGATTCCATCCGACCATCTCATCCTCTGTCATCCCCTTCGCCTCCTGCCTTCAATCTTTCCCAGCATCAGGGTCTTTTCCAAGGAGTCAGTTCTTTTCATCAGGTGGCCAAAAATTGGAGTTTCAGCTTCAATATCAGTCCTTCCATGAATATTCAGGACTGATTTCCTTTAGGACTGACTGATTTTATCTTCTTGCAGTCCAAGGGACTCTCAAGAGTCTTCTCCAACACCACAGTTCAAAAGCATCAATTCTTTGGTGCTCAGCCTTCTTTATGGTCCAACCCTCACATCCATACGTGACTACTGGAAATAGCATAGTTTTGACTAGATGGACCTTTGCTGGCAAAATAATGTCTCTGCTTTTTAATATGCTGTCTACATTGGTCATAGCTTTTCTTCCAAGGAGCAAGTGTCATTTAATTTCATGTCTGCAGTCACCATCAGCAGTTATTTTGGAGCCCCCCAAAATAAAGTCTGTCACCATTTCCATTGTTTCCCCATCTATTTGCCATGAAGTGATGGGACCAGATGCCATGATCTTAGTTTTCTGAATGTTGAGTTTTAAACCAACTTTTCCACTGTCTTCTGTGATACATTTGATATATATCACTGATACATTTCCATACATCACTGGAAATAAGCTGTTATACTATGAAGCTGATTCTGATACATTAAGATGCATATGGTAAACTCTGGCACAACCACTAAAAAAAACCCTCAAAGTATAGAACTCATATGATAATCTCAATAGACTCAGAAAAAGCATTTGGTAAAATCTAATTTGGAAAACTCAGCAGTGGCCACAGGACTGGAAAAGTTCAGTTTTCATTCCAATCCCAAAGAAAGACAATGCCAAGGAATGCTCAAACTACTGCACAATTTCACTCATCTCACACGCTAGTAAAGTAATGCTCAAAATTCTCCAAGCCAGGCTTCAGCAATACGTGAACCATGAAATTCCTGATGTTCAAGCTGGTTTTAGAAAAGGCAGAGGAACCAGAGATCAAATTGCCAACATCTGCTGGACGATCAAAAAAGCAAGAGAGTTCCAGAAAAATACCTATTTCTGCTTTATTGACTAGGCCAAAGCCTTGACTGTGTGGATCACAATAAACTGTGGAAAATTCTAAAAGAGATGGGAATACCAGACCACCTGACCTGCCTCTTGAGAAATCTGTATGCAGGTCAGGAAGCAACAGTTAGNAGAGACATTACTTTGCCAACAAAGATCCATTTAGTCAAGGCTACGGTTTTTCCAGTAGTCATGTATGGATGTGAGAGTTGGACTGTGAAGAAAGCTGAGTGCCGAAGAATTGATGCTTTTGAACTGTGGTGTTGGAGAAGACTCTTGAGAGTCCCTTGGACTGCAAAGAGATCCAACCAGTCCATTCTGAAGGAGATCAGCCCTGGGATTTCTTTGGAAGGAATGATGCTAAAGCTGAAACTCCAGTACTTTGGCTACCTCATGTGAAGAGTTGACTCATTGGAAAAGACTCTGATGCTGGGAGGGATTGGGGGCAGGAGAGAAGGGGACAACCGAGGATGAGATGGCTGGATGGCATCACTGACTCGATGGACGCGGATCTGAGTGAACTCCGGGAGTTGGTGATGGACAGGGAGGCCTGGCATGCTGTGATTCATGGGGTTGCAAAGAGTCGGACACGACTGAATGACTGAACTGAACTAAATATGATTCCATGGTATAAACACTCAGCAAATTAGGAATAGAAGGGAACTTCCTTAACCTGGTAAGAGGCATCTATGGAAAACCCATAATTAATATCATACTTACTGATAAAATACTAGATGTTTATGTTTTCTTCTTAAGATCATGAACAAGATACATATGTCTGCTTCAGGCTCTTCTCTTCAATACCATACTGGAAGGTCTGCTGCTGCTGCTGCTGCTGCTGCTAAGTCACTTCAGTCATGTCTGACTCTGTGCGACCCCATAGACGGCAGCCCACCAGGCTCCCCTGTCCCTGGGATTCTCCAGGCAAGAACACTGGAGTGGGTTGCTATTTCCTTCTCTAATGCATGAATGTGAAAAGTGAAAGTGAAGTCGCTCAATCGTGTCTGACTCTTTGCAACGCCATGAACTGCAGCCTACCAGGCTCCTCCATCCATGCGATTTTCCAGGCAAGAGTACTGGAGTGGGGTGCCATTACCTTTTCCAACTGGAGGGTCTAGTCAGGTCAATTAGGCAAGAAAAATGCATAAAAGACATCCCAGTTGAAAATCTCTTCACAGATAACATAATCTTGTAAGCAGGAAACCCTAGGAAACTCACTAAATATTATTATAACTAAAAAATGAGCTCAATAAAATAGAAGGATGCAAGATCTAAATACAAGAATCAGTTGTATTTCTATACACTGACAGTGAACAATATAAAATGAAATTAAGAGGACAATTTCACTCACAATAGCATCGAAAGGAATAAAATACTTAGGACTGAATTTAACAAAAGTAGTTAAAACCTACAATTCAAAACTACAAAATACTGTTGAAAGAAATTAAAGAAGATTTAAATAATTAGAAAAGGTCCCGTGTCCATGGATTAGAAGACTTAACATTGTTAAGACAGTGATAGATACTCTCCAAACTGATCTATAGATTCAGCAATGTCCCTATCAGAATCTCAGGTAACTTGCTTGTAGAAATTGACAATTTGATTCTAAAGTTCATAGGGATATGCAAACAACCCAAAAACAAAACAAAACAAAACAATTCTGAAATACTTGTCACAATAGCCAAGAAAAAGAAAGAGGACTCATACTTGGCACAAAACAATAATAACCAAGACAGTGTGGTACTGGCACAAGTTATAAAATATTAACTCAAAATAGATCAAGGACTGTTATGTAAAACCTAAAACTATAAAACTCTTAAAGGAAAACACAAGGGTAAATCTTCATGATCTTGGATTTGACAAAGGATTCTTAGGTATGGTATCAAATGCAGTCAATAAAATAAAAAATAGATAAATTGTACTTACCATAGTTAAAAACATTTGTGCTTCAAGGACATCATAATTAAAGTGAAAAATATGATTCACAGAATGAGAGAAAATGTTTGCAAATATATATCTGATAGNCGTGTATCTAAATATATAAAGATTCTTATAACTCAATAATAAAAGGACAAATAACCCAATTTTAAAATGAACAAAGGACCTATAAAGGCATTGCTTCAAGGAAAATATACAAATGAACAATAAACATGAAAAGATGCTTGATATCCTTAGTCATTGTGCTTAGTCACTCAGTCGTACATGACTGTTTGCAACCCCATGGACTGCAGCCTACCAGGGTCCTCTGTACAGGGGGATTTTCCAAGTAAGAATACTGTCGTTAGTCATGAATCCTTAGTCACTAGGGAAAAGCAAGCCAAACAACAGTGATATATGACTTCATGCTCACTGGCATAACTAAAATTAAAAAGTCAGATAACAATAAGTGTTGACATGGATGTGAAATCAGAACCCACAGATGCTGTTCACAGGAATGTAAAATAACACAAACACTCCATAAAATAACCTAACAGTTACTCATATGATAACTCTATTAAGTGTAGAGTAATCATATGACCTAGCAATTTCATTCCTAGGTATAAATTCAAAGAAAATAAAGACATACATCCACATAAAAACTTGTACACCCATGTTTATAGTAAAATTATCAATAATGGTCAAAAGGTGGGAAAAACCCAAATGCGTATCAACTGATGAATGGGTAAACAAAATTTGTTATGGTCATACAATGAAATGTTAGTCATCCAGAAAAGGGAATGTACACGTTACAGTGGAAATGATATATGCTACAGTGTGAATGAACCTCAAAAACAAGCTCTGTGAAAGAAGCTAGTCACAAAAGACCACATATTACATGATTCCATTAAAATAAAATTTCCAGAACAGAAAAATCTATAGAGATGGAAAGTAGATTGGTGGGAGAGGGAGGTAGAGATGATTGCTAAATCATACAGGATTTCTTCCTGAGATGATAGAAATAATCTATGGTTATTTTTATGACTGCATGTGTCTGTGAATATACTATCAACCATTGAACTGTACACTTTAGATACCTTGAATGTTTGTGAATTATATCTCAATAAAGTTGTCAATGGATACAAAAACAAGACCCATATATATGCTGTCTACAAGAAACAGACTTCAGACCTCAAAACACATATAGACTGAAAATGAAAGGATGAAAAAATATATTCCATGCAAATGGGAAGCAAAAGAAAGCTGGAGTCGCATTCCTCATATCAGACAAAATAGACCTTAAAATAAAGAAGATTACAAGAGATAGGAAGGACACTACCGAATGATCAAGGGATCAGTCCAAGAGGAAGACATAACAGTTGTTATGCACTTAACATAGGAGCACCTCAATACATAAGACAAACACTAACAGACACAAAAGGAGAAATTGACAGTAACACAGTAACAGTAGGAGACTTTAACACCCCATCCATACCAATGGACAGATCATCAAAATAGAAAATTAATAAGGAAACACAAGTCTTAAATGATACATTAGATGAGATGGATCTCTTTGATATCTTCAGGACATTCCATCCAAATGCAGAAGAATACACCTTCTTTTCAAGTGCACATGGAACATTCTCCAGGATAGACCACATCTTGAATCACAAATCAAACCTCAGTAAATTTAAGAAAATTGAAATCATATCAAGCATCTTCTCCAACCACAATGCTATGAGACCATATATCAATTACAAGAAAAAAACTGTAAGAAACAGAAATACATGGAGATTAAACAACATATTTCTAAATAACCAATAGATTACTGAAGAAATCAAAAGGGAAATCAAAAAATTTCTAGAAACAAATGACAATGAAAGCACAACTCAAAACCTATGTGATGCAGCAAAAGCAGTTCTAAGAGGGAAGTTTATAGCAATACAATCCTACCTCAAGAATCCAGAAAAACATCGAATAGACAACCTAACTTTATGCCTAAAACAACTGGAGAAAGAAGAACCAAAAACTCCCAGAATTATTAGAAGGAAAGAAATCATAAAGATCTGAGCAGAAATAAATGAAACAGAAATGAAAGAAACAATAGTAAAGATTAATAAAACTAAAAGCTGGTTCTTTGAGTAGATAGACAAAATTGACAAACTTTTAGCTAGACTCATCCAAAAAAAAACAAAATAGAGAAGAATCAAATCAACAAAATTAGAAATGAAAAAGGAGAGGTTACAGAAGTTGCCAAAATTTAAATATCCAATTAATTATTGGTAATAAATATAAATAGAATATTTTATACTGGTCTCCTATCCTGCAGATTTCCTAAACTCACTTATTAGTTCTAGGTGATTTTGTTCCTATTCCTTTGGGTTTTCTGTGAATAAACAAAATTTTATTTCCTCCTTTCCAATCTGCATGCCTTTTAGGAGCTGGAAATTTTAGTTCAGGCTAGGCAGAGGATCTCCAGTAAAATCACTGGAACTTGGTTCTCTAACGTGCTTCCCTGAGTTGCAACATTTCACATGGACTGTCATAACTTTGTGGAAAGAATTAAGTGCATTCTGTGGGCCGATCCTGGGAGAGACTCAGAAGTTTGTGCCTGCTTTCTCCAGACACTGCCCCATGTGCTGTTTCCTTTGAATGATTTTGCTTGGTATCCTTTCACTGTAATAAGCCACAATCATGAATATGACTATATGCTGCATCCTGTAAGTTGTTCTAGCTAATCATAGTAACTTATGATCTTGGGAAGCCCTGACAACATTCTTGGCAAGGCAAGGAATAAGCAGGGTACACAAACACTTCAACTTCTCTCTCTTTCTATGACTGCTCACCTGATAGTGAGCAGGATTCACTTGGAAAGCCAGAAGGCAATGGAGCCTAGAGAATTATAGAGCAGAGAATACAGGCCAGCCTCTAGAACAATACAGGGCAGAACAGGGTGCGAAGTTCACGGAGGGGTTGGAAGGCCAATGGCATAGATGCAGAATATGTACTTATTGTGCTCTCTGTTCTGCAGTAAAGACCCAGGGATGTGGGGATATCATGCCAAATCTCACATAGTCATCAGAAATTTAATTTTAAACTATAAAAGTTCAAAAGATAATGTTCCAAAATTTTAAAATCAAAACACAAAATTGAGAGCTATAATTTTTATCTAAAATTCTCCATGATCCTCTTTGGTTGTCATTTTCAGCTTTTCAAATGTCTTCATTAGTTGAAAAGTGCTTTCACTGTCAATTAATTATTTAAACATCTCTGCTGAAGAAAACTAGCAAAATGACAGTCATGGGATTAATTTGGGAACTTTCTTAAAGGAAATTCTGTATTTTTAATTATAAAGAATTTCAATCGAGCAAGTATATTAAGCATTTGAATAATATTGGCAACTTTCTTGCCAACTGGTCCTTGTTATCAGCATTAATTTACCCATACAACAGATTTTGCATACCTACTATGTGGTAGGCACTGAACTAAATATTTAGAGAACAGCTAAATTCCATTTCAAAAACAGAGATTGGTTTTTCTTAGGAGGAAACCAATATTACACCTTACAGAATCTGATACTTTTACCTGTGTAGTACTCCTAACAGAGGGCATTCCTGGTGGCTCAGATGGTAAAGAATCTGCCTGCAATGCAGGACACCATGGTTTAATCCCTGGGTAGGGAAGATCTAGAAGAATGGCTACTCACTCCAGTATTCTTGCCCGGAGAATTCTATCCACAGAGGAGCCTGATGAGCTATAGTCCAGGGAGTTGCAAAGAGTTGGACACAACTGAGTGACTAACACTTTCACTTCACTTTCACTCCTAACAGGCATTCTTTTGAACTATAGGTTAAAAATGTATGTACGCCTTTGCAAATATAAAACCTTATTTTTCATATCTCGACACCCCTGCTTAATAAATAACAATTAAATGAATTTCTTAGAATCAGTATTAAATGTTACTGAATCCTCAACTAATTAAATGCCTTCTTATATAACCAAGGAGAATTAAAAGTCATGAAAAGCTTTTCTAACTGAGATGACATTCCAGAGGGGTCCAGAGAGGGCGTTCTATGAAAACCATAATTACATGGTGCTATGTTTCCCAGTATTTCCTGGCTAGCTGCAGCAAAGAAAATTCTTGGAAGATTCTAAGTCAGAAGTGAAGGGAAACTGCCTGTTAACCAAAGGCTTCCCTGTGGTTCTCTAGGAAGCAGGGGTGGGCAACAAGGAAGCATGGCCATCAAAATGCAGCACAGTGCAAGATAATGGATGTTGGCTTTTATTCCGGGCATGCTCCCCTTGCCTTCTCACCAGACCACTACCCCTAGTTTGCCTTTTGGCTCTCAATTATCCAAAAGGAACATAAACCCTGTTAATAAGCTTGCTGGTGCAGAGATCTTGTGGTCTTTTTTCTAATTTCAAGCTGGAATGTTTACTGTGTGATCTTGGCCAACTAACTTAATCTTTTGAGCTTTCTGTGCATATGAAAAATGCAACAGTGCTGATGATATAACCCATAGTATAAGTATGTATAAACTGATTCATTCATTATTTCTCACTCTTAGCAAGTAAGATTGAAGCTGTTGGCACACATTCCCCTGAATGTTAATCAGAGGACTGAAGACTTAAAAATCATTAATATCTGAAGTTAAGGTAAAAACTTTAAGCTACTAAGCAGTATAACAAGTTAGTAAAGATTCTGTGTGTTCTTGGTTCTTCACAATTCTACTTGAATAATTGTTTTCAATGTGCTAATATTATTTTGAAATCCAAAATACTGAGAAAGTTACAAGAACTGTATTGTATAAATAGCTGTCTTTTTTTTTTTTTTTTCCCCTGAATCATCTGAAAGTAAGCTGTGGCCAGTTTGCCTAGCACTCCCCAATAGTTCAACCAGTGCACTATCACCCACTCCTCAAACCCCACTCCAGTTCACCAACAACATTCTTTATAGCCAAAAGACTATAAGGAACAGACAGGATCATGTGTGGCACTAAGTTGTCACGTCTTTTTAGCCTCCTTCACTCTGGAACAGTTAATACCTTGATACTCAAAGCCCAGTATTTTTAGCAAATGCCTCAGTTTGGGTTTGTCTCTGTCTTTTTAACTGGATGCAGGTTATGAATTTTGAGCAGAATGTTACAGAAGTACTCTGAGGTCTCATGCCTTCTACTGGGTAGTAAGTGATATATGTCCCACTCCAGGTGACGCTAAGTTGGGTGATGGTTGATGTGTTCCAGCTTTTCTCCTGTAATGCTGTTCTTTCTCTCTTTGTAAGTGACATTTGGTAGAAAAGTATTCCAGACTATTTGAATCTCCAATTCCTTATCAAATTTATGTCCATTCATTTTAACACCTAGTCATGTTTCTTGGTTGAATTAACTATTATAATGATGAGTGGCATTTATATTTATTATACATTTATTACTTAAAATATGTTTTTTTCTACTTGAAACATTTATTTATTTAGGTGTAAAAATGTAAGTTCTGCTTTCTTAGTAAATTTTGACTTTGTAATACTGTGTTATCAACTATAGTCACCATGATATACATTAGATTGTCATCTTTTTCACCTAACAGTTAAAAGTTTGGATACTTTTACCAACTGTTTACTATTTCCCCCATGCCTCCATGGCCTGGCAACCACTTTTCTGCTTTCTCTTCTATGATTTTGACTTTTCATTTAGATTCCACATGTGACACTACACAGTATCTGTCTTTCTCTATTTGGCTTATTTTACTTAGCACAATGCCTTCAAGATCCATCTGTGTTGTCACAAAGGGCAGGATTTCCTTCTTCTCATGGTTGAGTAATATGCCAGTTTATATATGTTTATTATATTTATTTGTATGTATATGTATGTATGCTGCTGCTGCTTCTGCTGCCAAGTCGCTTCAGTCACGTCTGAGTCTCTTGCAGCCCACCAGGCTCTCCCGTCCCTGGGATTCTCCAGGCAACAACACTGGAGTGGGTTGCCATTTCCTTCTCCAATGCATGAAAGTGAAAACTGAAATTGAAGTCACTCAGTTGTGTCTGACTCTTCACAACCCCATGGACTGCAGCCCACCAAGCTCCTCCGTTCATGGGATTTTCCAGGCAAGAGTACTGGAGTGGGGTGCCATCACCTTCTCCGATATGTATATATATGTTTATGTATATGTGGGGCTTCCCAGTGACTCAGTGGTTAAGAAGACACCTGCAATTGCAGGAGCTGCAGGAAATGTGGGTTCAATCCTTGGGTTGGGAAGACCTCTTGGAGGAGGAAATGGCAACCCACTCCAGTATTTTTGCCTGGAGAATCCCAAGTGCTGGGGTCCAGCCCTGGTGGATCCAGGGTAATTCAAAGCAGGGATGGCGTGGCGAGAGAGATATATAGATTTAGAGAGTTTCTTTCCTGATAAGGAAAGAGTTTGCAGTTAAGAGAATAGAGGAGAGAAAGAGGCTGAATAACTTGGTTTAAGTGGAGAGCTAATAAAACCTCGAGACAAGAGGTTTGCACCATTTACATTAGGCCACCAGCGCCCGCTTGAATAGCAGAGGGTGCCTCGCCTTGGGCTCCCTCTCGCGTGGGTCTTAGAAGCCAAGGCAAGTAAGTAGACATGGTGAGCCTCCACGCCCCAGATGGGAATTCAGCCCGAAAAGAAGGAAAAAGGATCACACGGGGGAAACCAGTCTTTCCAGGGACTGGCCCATCCTTTATTGTCCAGAAAGGCTTTTTATACTTTTGGTTGTACATAGAGATCAATGGATAATATAAAATTATGCAGCATCAGCAGCCCTGACTCTTATCAAGACCAGGCTTTCTCTCTGCATACCTAGCTGTATACACAAGTCTTAGGTGATTTACATCATCTTCTGGCCAGGGGCCAATTAACATTTTATGGCCCTTTTCTGATAAGGGTCTGTCAACCAGAAAACCTTAAAAGTGTTGTTCTTCCCAAAGTCTGGTGCCACTCTCAGAAAGCACTAAATAAAGTTACATTCTTACCTAGCAAGGACACAACAATTTATAACAAGAAAGAGGAGTACAGTGATTTATAACAAAGAGAAAGTTAACTAACTCAAAAGTCTAGTGTTGCTAACATCAAAAACTACTATATTCCTTTTTCTATATCCCAATTACATTGATTAATATCCTTCAGGTGCCTAAAAGATAAAGAATATGGAGGCCTGGCAGCAGTCATTGACTCAACAGTGAAAATGCTCTACCAACATAATTCTTAGCTCTTTAAAAAAAAGGCTCTGTATCTTTAAGATGCTTTAAGCTTCCTGACTCTCATGGTTGGGGGCCGTAAACAATCACAAGTTGTAAAAGTCTGGGGAAACCTGTCAGGCAAGTTAGAGAGCCATCAGAGACATTCTTTTTATGCCCAGGAGACTGTTAACTGGAGCTCTAAGTTAACTCTTTCCAGAGAAAGGTGGTTGGGGATAGCCCCCTGTAATGTCAGAAGAGTGGAAAGCACAGTACAATAAGGCAGGCAAACTGTGGTTTTGGGGGTAGATGTTCAAGAAAATCCAGGGGGGACCCCTGAAGCCAGATCATGCCTTTGCATTTGTCAGGCTTCCTTCCTCATGACCTTTGCCACGGGCGGGATTCCTCACGCTGGCTCCTGACACCCAAGGACAAAGGAGCCTGGTGGGCTACGACAGTCCACAGGGTTGCAGAGTCGGACACTACTGAAGCGACCGAGCACACATGCACACATACACATGCACGCATGTGCGTGCACGCGCGTGCGCTCTCACACACACACACACACACACACATAGTAATATAGATACATTATCCATTCATTCCTTGATGGACATTTAAGTTGTTTCCATACTTGGTTATTAGAATAATGTTGCAATGGACATGGGAGTGATGCAATTATCTCTTTGATATCCTCTTTCACTGTCCTTTATATTTACCTCCCTTTCTTCTGGATAAATATCTGAATTCAGCTATTCAGTTTCTGGTTCTTCTGGGCTACCAACTCACAGAAAGCACTAACACTGAAATTTAAAAATTTTGCAATAAGCAAAAGTTTCATTTCTGTTTTTAAAGGTTATTTTTTAATTGGAGGAAAATTGCTTTACAATGTTGTCTTGGTTTCTGCCATACAACAATGCAAATCAGTCATATTTATACACATATTCCCTCCCCGATGAGCCTGCCTCCCCTCCCCCCACCCCACACCTCTAATCATCGTAGAGCACCAGGCTGAGCTCCCTGTGTTATACAGCAACATCTCATCAGTTTTCTATTTTACACATGATAGTGTATATATGTTGATGCTACTTTCTCCATTTGTCCCACTCTCTCCTTTCTCCACTGTCCACAAGTCCCTTTTCTACATCTGTGTCTCCATTCCTTCCCTACAAATAAGTTCATCGACACCATTTTTTTTAGATTCCTTATATGTGTGTGTGTGTCTTAGTAGCTCAGTCCTGTTTGACTCTTTGTGATCCCATGGACCAGGGAATCCTCTGTCCATGGAATTCTCCAGGTAAGAATACTGGAATGGGTTGCCATTAGCTTCTCCAAGAGATCTTCTATACCCAGAGATCAAACCTATGTTTCCCATGTTGTAGGCAGATTCTTTACCATCTGAGCCACCAGGGAAGCCCCTGCATTCCATATATATGTGTTAAAATACAATATTTGTTTTTCTCTTTCTGGCAGTTCACTCTATATAACATGCTCCAGGTTCATCCAGCTTACTATACCTGATTCAAATCCCTTCTTTTTTATGGCTGAGTAATATGTAGCTGTATATATGTACTACGACTTTATCTGTTCATCTGTAGATAGATATCTATGTTGATTCCATGTCCTGGCTATTGTAAATAGTACAACAATGAACATTGGGGTACATGTGTCTTTTAGAATTTTGGCTTTCTCAAGGTATATGCCCAGTAGTGGGGTTGCTGGGTCATATGATAGTTTTATTCCTAGTTTTTTAAGAAATCTCCATACTATTCTCCAAAATGGCTGTATCGGCTCACATTCCCACCAACAGTGCAGAAGGGTCCCTTTTCTCCACATCCTCTCCAGCATTTATTGTTTGTAGACTTTTTGATGATGGCCATTCTGATTGGTGTGAGGTGATACCTCATTGTAGTTTTGATTTGCATTTCTCTAATAATTAGTGATGTTTAGTATCTTTTCGTGTGTTATTGGCCATCTGTAGCACAAGCTGGAATCAAGATTGTGGGGTGAAATATCAATAATCTCATATATGCAGATGACACCAGCCTTATGGCAGAAAGTGATGAGGAATTTAGAGCCTTTTGATGAAGTTGTGAAATAGGAGAGTGAAAAAACTGGCTTAAAACTCATATTCAAAAAAACGAAGATCATGGCATCAGGGTCCATCACTTCACGGCAAATAGATGAGGAATCAATGGCAACAGTGACAGACTTTATTTTGGGGGGTTCCAAAATCACTGTGGATGGTGACTGCAGTCATGAAATTAAAAGATGCTTGCTCCTTGGAAGAAAAGCAATGACAAACCTAGACAATGTATTAAACTTTGCCAACAAAGGTCTATATGGTTAAAGCTAAGTAGTCATGTATGAATGAGGTTAATTGGAGATATTTTATTCTTTTTGTTGCAATGGTGAATAGGATTGTGTGTCTTAATTTCTCTTTCTGATAGTTTGTTAGTGTAAAGGAATGAAAGGGATTTCATTGTATTAACTTTATATCCTGCAACTTTACTGTATTCATGATTAGCTCTAGTAATATTCTGATGGCATCATTAGGGTTTTCTATCTATAGTATCATGTCATCAGCAAACAGTGAGAGTTTTTCTTCTTTTCCAATCTTGATTCCTTTTATTTATTTTTATTTCTTCTTTGATTCTCAAATGAGCCTTCCAGCACACTGAGAACAAAATCCAAACACCTTATCTTGGGGTCTCAAGCCTACGTGGTCTGCATGCCTGATCTGCAGGAGAATTCTCTATACTCCTTCAACAGACCAACCTTGTTTCCACTTTCATTTTGCACTGCATGTTTCTTGTCTGGATTCTCACCATTTCCCTCAAATACTCATTCTCTCCTTGGGCCATCTTGGCAGGACTGAATCCTTTTTGAAGTACAGTCTCAGCACAGTAATGATGGTGTTTCATTTCAGCCTGACTTTCTGGAGCCATTCCATTGAACACTGCTATCCTCTCACCCTAACCTCCTCTGTATCACGTTTGCCTAATAGCATTTATCACTATTAAATAATAGTAATCACTTTTAATTTCCTCCATTTATTTTTTGCTTCTCTCCTAGAAAAGCAAGGGAGAAAGAGACTGCTGAAACCCATGCCAAGAAGCCCAGGCACAAAGTAGTCACTCAACAGATATGTGATGAATAAATAAAAGAAAGAAAAGTTATAACTTGAAAGTATTGAGAATCCTTACAAAGTACATTCTCTTCTTTTAGGAAAATATGTGAAGTGCAAGGAGCAAGATTGAGCTAGGAAAACTAAGGGGGAGGCATGACCTTCTATATCAGGGTTTTCAGCTGGTAATAGAACCCTGTGTCTTGTTCATTAATTCACCAGTGCAGGATTTGAAGAGTCCACGAAGTTCAAATTTTGGCTTTGTCTGTCAACCCAAAGTTTACCCTTTTATCCACTGAGCAAAGTAAGATATTCTTTCATTCTATCAGGCTTTTGCTTTGTTCTTTGTTTCTTAATACTCATGGAACTTGCAAGATTTGGGACAAACTCATATATACCCACAAAAGCTAAAATACATTTCAAAAACCCTCTCATTGAATCTGTATAGACATTCTTTCTAGGGTAGCATAGTAAAAGTCACTCTCCTGGGATCTAATTCAGAAACTGCTTTTATATACTGAAGTGAAGTGAAGTGAAGTGAAATCACTCAGTTGTGTCCGACTCTTTGCAACCCCATGGACAGTAGCCTGCACCAGGCTCCTCCATCCATGGGATTCTCTAGGCAAGAGTACTGGAGTGGGTTGCCATTTCCTTCTCCTTTTATATACTATATGATCAGGAAAGAAAAAACTCATGACACTTTTTGGTATAAAGCAGGAATAAGTTCAACTCATTTTTTTGTTCAGCTTCAACCCTTTGCATGGCAATTTAAACTCTGACTCTTGCTGTGTACAAGATGCTGAGCCTGCAGCTTAGCCTTCACCTGGTTAATGAAAGAGTATTTTACTTTCTCTCTGGCTTTCTTTTCCTCTCGGTCATGCATAAACTGGAAACTGAAAACTCATATAAGCATGTTGCAAAAAATCAAGTGTTTGGAAATGTCATTGTCTTGGCGGATGTAGCTAGTTTTTTGAGCACGGCCAAAATGGTCCCTTGATAACTTCATTTTAACCATACCAATATTAATTCTTATCAGAGGAGGGTTTCTGCCACATTCTTCAAACTATTCAGGATTGGAATTTACCATGGGTTTTCCAAGACTTCTCTGGTTAGAATCAGGGTTCTAGGCAATGCATGCCTTCCCCCCATCAACTTTTCTTCAAAATGTTTTTTTTTAATTAAAAAAATTTTTTTTCAAGCCTTACTGCAGACTTTAATCCAACCAGCTGTGTTCCATATTGTAAATCGGTTTTGACTCAGGTTTGCATTTTCATTCAAGCCTGACACTAAGGTTTTGCAAAACTGATTTTCCAACCATTCTCATATATCTATACACATGGTTCATGCTGATGTACATGTGTAGCATGCAAAAAGTTTGCTTTTGGTGTAAATCAATTCCAACAGGCAAGCTTTGGAAACAATTTTCTGAAGTCTGATTTTCTTATATTTGTTGCCTTTAGGTAGTATATAGGGTAGTATATAGTAAACACCTAAAGAGCAAGATCAGTCATTATTCATCCTGAGGGAAGAAGGGGCAGCAGTAGCAATACTATCTCTTTCAGGTAAAAATATGGTCCACTGTCACTAAATAATTCAAATTTTTCTTTTGGACAGATTTTAGGGAAGTTGTACAAAAGAGGAGAATGCATTTAGATCTATTCTTGAGTAGTAAGGCAAGAACTTCACATCCCTCTCTTGGTGAAAAAGAATCTCATCACACAACTGTGAACAGGCTATAAAGTCTTATATGATAAAGAATTTGTCTGGCCAAGGTCCAGGGTTCCTGCAATGGAGTTTCTAAAACACTTGGAACTTCCTGAGTAATAGAATGTGTTTGTTATTCACAAGTCCCTTGGATCACTCCTGAGTATGTGCTAGTGGGGTGAGCGGATAGATCCCTAGAGAGCTTCAGGGTGGGGGCTGGTCACCAGAAAGATCAAGTACAGGGTAGGGTTAGAGAGTTGGACTTTGAGCCAGCCTGACCTCCAGGGAGGGGAGAGCTAACTGGGTAGAAATAGAGTCAATCACATGGCCAGGGATTTGACCAGTTGTATCTACTTAATGGGGCATCCTAATTGGTACTAGTGGTAAAGAAGCCACCTGCCAATGCCAGAGATTCAGGAGATATAGGTTCTATCCCTGGTTCATGTAGATCGCCTGGAGGAGGCCAACTCAAGTATGCTTGCCTGGAGAATTCCTTGGATAGAGGAGCTTGGCGGCGTAGAGTCCATAGGGTTGCAAAGAGTCAGACATGACTGAAGTGACTTCACATGCATGCATCTCCTTAATGAAACCAAAGTAAAAACTGGACATTGAATCTCATGGTAGTTTCTTGGTTGATAAACACACCGATCTGCCAAGACAGTCAGTTCAGTTCAGTTGCTCAGTCATGTCCAACTCTTTGTGACGCCATGAATCGCAGCATGCCAGGCCTCCATGTCCATCACCAACTCCTGAAGTTCACTCAGACTCAAGTCCATCAATTCAGTGATGCCACCGAGCCATCTCATCCTGGGTGGTCCCCTTCTCCTCCTGCCCCCAATCCCTCCCAGCATCAGAGTCTTTTCCAGTGAGTCAACTTTTCGCATGAGGTGGCCAAAGTATTGGAGTTTCAGCTTCAGCATCATTCCCTCCAAAGAAATCCCAGGGCTGATCTCCTTCAGAATGGACAGGTGGGATCTCCTTGAAGTCCAAAGGACTCTCAAGAGTTTTCTCCAACACCACAGTTCAAAAGCATCAGTTCTTCGGCGTTCAGCTTTCTTTACAGTCCAGCTCTCACATCCATACATGACTACTGGAAAAACCATAGCCTTGACTAGACGGACCTTTGTTGGAAAAGTAATGTCTCTGCTTTTGAATATGCTATCTAGGTTGGTCATAACTTTCCTTCCAAGGAGTAAGCGTCTTTTAATTTCATGGCTGCAATCACCATCTGCAGTGATTTTGGAGCCCAGAAAAATAAAGTCTGACACTGTATCCACTGTTTCCCCATCTATTTCCCATGAAGTGATGGGACCGGATGCCATGATCTTCGTTTTCTGAATGTTGAGCTTTAAGGCATGACCTAAATCAAATCCCTTATGATTATACAGTGGAAGTGAGAAATAGATTTAAGGGCCTAGATCTGATAGACAGAGTGCAGACCATCCCCAGGAAAATAAATGCAAAAAAGCAAAATGGCTGTCTCAGAGGCCTTACAAATAGCTGTGAAAAGAAGAGAGGCGAAAAGCAAAGGAGGAAAAGAAAGATATAAGCATCTGAATGCAGAGTTCCAAAGAATAGCAAGGAGAGATAAGAAGACCTTCTTCAGCGATCAGTGCAAAGAAATAGAGGAAAACAACAGAATGGGAAAGACTAGAGATCTCTTCAAGAAAATTAGAAATACCAAGGGAACATTTCATGCAAAGATGGGCTCGATAAAGGACAGAAATGGTATGGACCTAACAGAAGCAGAAGATATTAAGAAGAGGTGGCAAGAATACACAGAAGAACTGTACCAAAAATATCTTCATGACCCAGATAATCATGATGATGTGATCACTCATCTAGAGCCAGACATCTTGGAATGTGAAGTCAAGTGGGCCTTAGGAAGCATCACTATGAACAAAGCTAGTGGAGGTGATGGAATTCCAGTTGAGCTGTTTCAAATCCTGAAAGATGATGCTGTGAAAGTGCTGCATGCAATATGCCAGCAAATTTGGAAAAGTCAGCAGTGGCCACAGGACTGGAAAAGTTCAGCTTTCATTCCAATTCCAAAGAAAGGCAATGCAAAGAATGCTCAAACTACCACACAATTGTACTCATCCCACATGCTAGTAAAGTAATGCTCAAAATTCTCCAAGCCAGGCTTCAGCAATATGTGAACCGTGAACTCTCTGATGTTCAAGCTGGTTTTAGAAGAGGCAGAGGAACCAGAGATCAAATTGCCAACATCCATTGGATCATCGAAAAAGCAAGAGAGTTCCAGAAAAACATCTATTTCTGCTTTATGGACTATGCCAAACCCTTTGACTGTGTGGATCACAATAAACTGTGGAAAATTCTTCAAGAGATGGGAATACCAGACCACCTGACCTGCCTCTTGAGAAATCTGTATGCAGGTCAGGAAGCAACAGTTAGAACTGGACATGGAATAACAGACTCGTTCCAAATAGGAAAAGGAGTATGTTATGGCTGTATATTGTCACCCTGCTTATTTAACTTATATGCAGAATACATCATGAGAAACACTGGCCTGGAGGAAGCACAAGCTGGAATCAAGATTGCCGGGAGAAATATCAATAACCTCAGATATGCAGATGATACCACCCTTATGGCAGAAAGTGAAGAGGAACTAAAGAGCCTCTTNAGGATGAGATGGCTGGATGGCATCACTGACTCGATGGACGTGAGTCTGAGTGAACTCCGGGAGATGGTGATGGACAGGGAGGCCTGGCATGCTGCGATTCATGGGGTCACAAACAGTCGGACATGACTGAGCAACTGAACTGAACTGAGCTGAGTTGAGCTTTAAGCCAACTTTTTCACTCTCCTCTTTCACTTTCATCAAGAGGCTTTTTAGTTCCTCTTCCCTTTCTGCCATAAGGGTGTTGTCATCTACATATCTGAGGTTATTGATATTTCTCCCGGCAATCTTGATTCCAGCTTGTGCTTGTTCCAGCTCAGCGTTTCTCATGATGTACTCTGCATAGAAGTCAAATAAGCAGGGTGACAATATACAGCCTTGACGTACTCTTTTTCCTATTTGGAACCAGTCTGTTGTTCCATGTCCAGTTCTAACTGTTGCTTCCTGACCTGCATATAGATTTCTCAAGAGGCAGGTCAGACTGTGGTTTTCCCATCTCTTTCAGAATTTTCCACACTTTACTGTGACCCACACAGTCAAAGGCTTTGGCATAGTCAATAAAGCAGAAATAGATGTTTTTCTGGAACTCTCTTGCTTTCTCCATGATCCAGCGGATGTTGGCAATTTGATCTCTGGTTCCTCTGCCTTTTCTAAAACCAACTTGAACATCAGGAAGTTCACGGTTCACATATTGCTGAAGCCTGGCTTGGAGAATTTTGAGCATTACTTTACTAGCATGTGAGATGAGTGTGCCAAGAGGGTAATATGCCCGGATTCTATGAAGTGAGGACCTGGAAGCACCAAATTTGGAACCTTTCAGTCCACATTCCAGTCTCTTCACTTGAATGGTCCCGAGTTGTGTCCTTTGAAATAAAACTGTAACTGTAAGTACAGCACTTTCCTGAGTTTTGTGCATTGTTCTAGTGAATTATGAAACTAGTTCCTGAAGTTGTTACCAGTTGATCATAAGCTGGGGATGACCTGGGATCCCATGAACGTGTGGCTGGCATCTGAAGTGGGGGCAGTCTTGTGGAGGGTGATGACCATCACTCTGGGGGTATGTGCTAACTTCAGGTCATCAGTGCCAGAAGTAAATTGCAGTATAACACGTTGAGGTAAAAATAAAATAAAAATCGTTGAAGCAGGATAAGACAGACCTAGTACACATATCTGGGTAAAGCATTTAAAGTCCTGCCAAGGATAAAATGGTGACTAGACATGCTGATATTAATAATATGGAATGTACCCTTTCCCCTCCCTCTCATAAGACACCAGTACTGATTTCCAGTCATCGATATGGATGCTGTTGTTTGTTGTTCATTCGCTAAGCTATGTCTGATTCTTTGTGACCCCACGGACTGTAGCACACTAGGTTTCCCTGTCCTTCACTATCTCCTGGAATTTGCTCAAATTCACATCCACTGAGTTAGTGCTGCTATCTAACTATTTCATCCTCTGTTGCCCTCTTCTCCTCTTGTCCTCAATCAATCATTCCCAGCATCAGGGTATTTTCCAATGAGTAGGCTCTTCCCATCAGGTGGCCAAAGTATTGGAGCTTCACCATTAGTCCTTCCAATGCCTATTCAGGGTTGATTTCCTTTAGAATTGACTGGTTTTATCTCCTTGCTGTTCAAGGGGCTCTCAAGAAGTATCTCCAGCACCACAGTTTGAGAGCATCAGTTCTTCGGCACTCAGCCTTCTTTTTAGTCCAAATCTTACATCCATACATGACTACTGGCAAAACCATAGCTTTGACTTATGGGCCTTTGTCAGCTAAGTGATGCCTCTGCTTTTTAATACACTGTCTAGATTTGTCATAGCTTTCCTGCCAAGGAGCAAGTGTCTTTTAATTTCATGGCTGTAGTCACCATTCTCAGTGATTTTGGAGCCCAAGAAAATAAAATCTGTCATTCCTTCCACTTTTTCCCTTCTATTTGCCACAAAGTAATGGGACTGGATGTCATGATCTTAGTTTTTCTGAATGTTGAATTTTAAGCTAGCTTTTCCACTCTCCTCTTTCATCCTCATCAAAAGGCTCTTCAGTTTCTCTTCATTTTCTGCCGTTAGAATGGTATCATCTGCATATCTGAGATTGTTGATATTTCTCCCAGCAATCTTGATTCCAGCTTGTGCTTCATCCAGCCTGGCATTTTGCATTATGCGCTCTTCATATAAGTTAAATAAGCAGGGTGACAATATACAGCCTTGATGTACTTTTGATGCTCTAAAGGAACTACTTTCTTAGGGAGTTGCCCAAGGTTAATTATTGATATCCAATAAATATATCTTGATTTTGGGCTCTCCAGGTGGCATTAGTGGTAAAGAACTCTCCTGCCAATGCAGGACACATAAGAGATGCAGGTTCAGTCCATGGGTTGGGAAGATCCCCTGGAGGAGGGCATGGCAACCCTTCCCATTATTTTTGCCTGGAGAATCCCATGGACAGAGGAGCCTGGCAGGATACAGTCCATAGCATTGTACAGAGTCAGACACTACTAAAGTGACTTATCACACATGCATGCATATTTTATTTTCAGATGAAATTATCTGGGACAAAAAAGGTTGTTTTCCTTCCATGTGGAGTCCTTTTACTCACTTTTTTTTTTTAATAATAAAAAATTATCTAAAAAAAATCCAGCTATCTGCACAAAGTAGCATGTTATGGTGCATACAAGCTTGGGAAGCCTCTTTCAGAGACTGTCTTGGCGCTCAAATGGGGGCCATGTTTACTGCTCTGTGGGCAAGCAGAACAGTGTTTCTCTGGGGCCATGTCTCACTCATGTGTTATGAGTCAACTTGTGATTGTGGTTAAGGCTTGTCACCATGCAAGACAGGCAGAAAATAATGTTCAATTGCCTTTTAAAAAAATTTTACTTTATTGAAGTATAGTTGACCTGCAATTCTATGCAAGTTTCTCCACAGCAAGGTGAATCAGCTATATATTTACATAAATATATATTTATATTTTTACATTCTTTTTCATATTCTTTTTTGCTTATTGTTTTAATTTTTACAATGTTGTGTTGATTTCTGCGATATGACATTGTGAATCAGCCACAGTTATACATAAATTCCCTCCCCATTCCATCCCTTCATATCATCACAGAGTGCCAGCCTGGGCTCCCTGTGCTCAAGAGCAACTACAGCCATTATGGAGAACAGTATGAAGATTCCTTAAAAAGCTAGGAATAAATCTACTATATAACCCAGGAATGTCATTACTGGGCATATATCCTGAGAAAACCATAATTGAAAAAGACCCATGTACCCAATGTTCATAGCAGCACTATTTACAATTGCTTTTGATTACAAGAAAAAGGCCTCCTATTGTAGCTATGGACTTTAGCAGTGCACTAGCAAACACTTAGTGTTTGCTAAGGCACCAAGATCCTGCTGGTAAATGACCTTGTTCCAGTGTAATGCTCTTTGTGCCTGACCTAAATGTCCAAAATTATAAATGATATACTTTGCCTTTCAAAAATAAAGAGGTGCTTGGGAAAGAAATGGGAAGGCATAAATGTGAGGATTTTAGCAGAAATCTGGTCATTCCACCATCATATTAAGAGGTGCCATTCCATAAGTACATAAGCCATACTAACCATGAGCTGCAGTAACCACCCCCCACCCTGCCTCTGCACCGCCCCCCCAACACACACTGTTCCATTTCAGCCCAACTACACCCTTAGGGGAGTATTTTTTACCTTGGATGGTCAGAGAACTGGGGTGGTTGATGGGTGGTTGATAGGAGGGTTTAGAGTCAAATTCATGTCCTCTGTCTCCAAAGTCAATGACCTTCTCTGCTGAATCCATTCCCAACATGAATCCTATATCTTGAGGGCCTTCTATCCCAAGAAAGTTAAGAATGTACAAGATTGAAAAGTTTATACCCAGATGTGTTGGTGCTACCCCATGGAAAATATCATAAAATCTGAAAAAACTTTCTAATGAAATAAAATGTAGTCATTACTGTGCACTGTCCTATAGAGTGCTATATAGGAGTCCACTAAATGTCTACAAGAGCTGTAGGAGCAAAGTTCTAGTATCATTCCCTTTCCCAGGTGATGAAACTGCCCGAGGCAAGGCTAGTGACTTGCCCAAGTCTGCACAGCTAGTGGTGGTAGAGGAGCTGGAACTCAAAGCTCAGAGTCTGATTACACAGCCTTCACTTCTCTTAGCATAATAAGAACAGTTGGTAAAGAACAACTAAAGAAGAGTTGATATCCAGGTGCATGCTGCTGGATCTGGTGGCATCTTCAGAATGCTGTTTCTTTTGATGACCTTCAAAGGAAGTCTCATCGAGGTATCATTCAGTAATTTATTTGGAATAATGTTAAACAGTATGTTATAAAAGAGCAGAAAATCTGGAAAAGATGCCAACTTCGAAAAGACCAGAGTGTCTCTTGGTACTATAAACTTTGCCCCGTTTGAGGGAATACTGGCCTTCTGGTCTTGGACACTGAGGGCTGCAGGAGTTTAGCCATGAACTTGACCTCTGTAAGAGGACCTCTGAGAGCCATCCCTGTCCATTCAGGAGAACTCTTTTCCTTCTTCCCCTGGAGCCCTGGATTTGTTCCTTACCTTAAGGACAGTTACGTTGCTGATTGCACTTAGCTCCTGAGGTCAGTTGTTGAACATTACGTTGAACCATGACTGCCGTTTCAGTTCAGTCGCTCAGTCGAGTGTGACTTTTTGTGACCCCATGCACTGCAGCGCACCAGGCCTCTCTGTCCATCACCAACTCCTGGAGCTTTTTCAAACTCATGTCCATCAAGTCAGTGGTGCCATCCAACCATCTCATCCTCTGTCGTCCCCTTCTCCTCCTGCCCTCAATCCCTCACAGCATCAGGGTCTTTTCCAGTGACTCAACTCTTAGCATGAGGTGGCCAAAGTATTGGAGTTTCAGCTTTAGCACCAGTCCTTCCAATGAACACCCAGGACTGATCTCCTTTAGGATGGACTGGTTGGAACTCCTTGCAGTCCAAGGGACTCTCAAGAGGCTTCTCCAACACCACAGTTCAAAAGCATCAATTCTTCGGCACTCAGCCTTCTTCACAGTCCAACTCTCACATCCATACATAACCACTGGAAAAAACACAGCCTTGACTAGACGGACCTTTGTTGGCAAAGAAATATCTCTGCTTTTCAATATGCTGTCTAGGTTGGTCATAACTTTTCTTCCAAGGAGTAAGCGTCTTTTAATTTCATGGCTGCAATCACCATCTGCAGTGATTTTGGAGCCCAAAAAAATAAAGTCTGACACTGTTTCCACTGTTTCTCCATCTATTTCCCATGAAGTGGGACCAGATGCCATGATCTTCGTTTTCTGAATGTTGAGCTTTAAGCCAACTTTTTCATTCTCCTCTTTCACTTTCATCAAGAGGCTTTTTAGTTCCTCTTCACTTTCTGCCATAAGGGTGGTATCATCTGCATATCTGAGGTTATTGATATTTCTCCCTGCAGTCTTGATTCCAGCTTGTGCTTCTTTCAGCCCAGCGTTTCTCATGATGTACTCTGCATAGAAGTTAAATAAGCAGGGTGACAATATACAGCCTTGACGTACTCCTTTTCCTATTTGGAGCCAGTCTGTTGTCCATGTCCAGTCCATGTCCAGTTCTCACTGTTGCTTCCTGTCCTGTATACAGGTTTCTCAAGGGGCAGGTTAGGTGGTCTGGTATGCCCATCTCTTTCAGAATTTTCCACAGTTTATTGTGATCCACATAGTCAAAGGCTTTGGCATAGTCAATAAATCTGAAATAGATGTTTTTCTAGAACTCTCTTGCTTTTTTGCCGATCCATCAGATTTTGGCAATTTGATCTTTGGTTCCTCTGTCTTTTCTGAAACCAGCTGGAACATCTGGAAGTTCACTGTTCACTTATTGCTGAAGCCTGGCTTGGGGAAATTAGTTATTACAATAAACCAAAGGAATGTCTCAAGGTTCTAAAGTTCTTTATCAGCCCCACTCCCACAATTTACATTTTAAGATGATGAATTAGAACTAACAATAGAAGAATCTTACCACATCCATGTCCACGGGAAAAGGAGAAGCCCCAGCAGGGCTTCTCCGGTTTATAATCAAACCCCACACCCACCAGAGATGCTAGAGTGTTCAAACATACCTTGTGCGCATCAGGACCCGGAGACCCCACAGAGACTGAGACAGAACTGTGTTTGGGTGTCTCCTGAGGAAGTATAGGTCAGCAGTGGACTGCTGCGGGGGCAAGGGCTCTGGATGCAGTAGACCTGGGTATGACATAAGCCCTCTTGGAAGAGGTCGCCATTAACCCACCATGGAGCCTCCAGAACTTACACAGGACTGGGCAAACAGGCTCTGTGAGGGCACAAACAGAACCTTGTATGCACCAGGATGCAGGAGAAAGGAGCAGTCACCCCATAAGAGACTGACCCAGACTTACCTGTCAGTGTCCAGGAGTCTCTGGCAGAGGTGTGGGTCAGTGGTGGCCTGCTGCAGGGTTGGGGGTACTGAGTATAGCAGTGCCTGCATGGGACCTTTTGAAGGAGGTCCCCATTATCTTCATTACCTCCACCATAGTTTGGCCTCAGGTCAAACAACATGGAAGGAATATAGCCTCACCCTTCAACAGAAAATTGGATTAAACATTTACTGAGCATGGCCCTGCCCATCATAACAAGACCCAGTTTCCCCCTCTGTCAATCTCTCCCATGGATGCTTCCATAAGCCTCCTATCCTTCTCCATCAGAGGGCAGACAGAATGAAAACCACAATCACAGAAAACTAACCATTTTTTATCACATGGACCACGCCTTGTCTAACCCAGTGAAAATACATGCCATGCCATGGAGGGCCATGTCGGATATGCAGATGAGACCACCCTTATGGCAGAAAGTGAAGAAGAACTAAAGAGCCTTTTGATGAAAGTAAAAGAGGAGAGTGAAAAAGTTGGCTTAAAGCTCAACATTCAGAAAACTGAGATCATGGCATCCGGTCTTATCACTTCATGGCAAATAGATGGGGAAACAGTGGAAACAGTGGTTGACTTTATTTTTCTGGGCTTCAAAATCACTGTAGATGGTGATTGCAGCCATGAAATTAAAAGACGCTTACTCCTTGGAAGGAAAGTTATGACCAACCTAGATAGCATATTAAAAACCAGAGACATTACTTTGCCAACAAAGGTCCATGTAGTCAAGGCTATGGTTTTTCCAGTAGTCATGTATGGATGTGAGAGCTGGACTATAAAGAAAGCTGAGCACCGAAGAATTGATGCTTTTGAACTGTGGTGTTGGGGAAGACTCTTGAGAGTCCCTTGGACTGCAAGGAGTTCCAACCAGTCCATTCTAAAGGAGATCAATCCTGGGTGTTCATTGGAAGGACTGATGTTGAAGCTGAAACTCCAATACTTTGGCCACTTGATGTGAAGAGCTGACTCATTTGAAAAGACCCTGATGCTGGGAAAGACTGAGGGCAGGAGAAGGGGACGACAGAGGATGAGATGGTTGGATGGGATCACTGACTCAATGGACATGAGTTTGTGTACACTCCGGGAGTTGGTAATGGACAGGGAGACCTGGTTTTCTGCAGTCCATGGAGTTGCAAAGAGTCAGACACTACTGTGCAACTGAACTACCCAGACCCACACTCATAATATACATTTTAACATAATAGGACTCCTCAGAAGGTGTTCAAAAAGGGGAAACTGTCCCCAAGCAGGATACATTGTTATATAATCCTTACTAAGGAATGTGGGGGAAAACGTCCTTTCTTCCTCCTTGAGAGCCCCAGACCCCTTTGTTTTGCTCGGGGACCCTGGACTCATCAACCTGCTTAGGAACGGACTCTCTCAATACCTTCATTTATTTAACAGCTATTTATTTTTGAATAGTTTCTACTATATGGTAAACATTTTTCTAAATTCTTGACATACATCAGGGAATAAATCAGGCAAAAACTCCTGTCTTACATCATAGGAGGAGAAGGAAAGAGAAATAAACAGTAAATATCTTCAGTGAGTAAGAAAGTAAGCACGTGGAAAAACATAACTATTAAGTAGTGTAGGATCAGCAAACCACAGTCTATGGGCCAAATCCTACCTAGTCCTTAATTTTGTACAACAGCTAATAATTACTTGTACATTTTTAATAGCTGAAAAATTATCAAAAAAGGATAATATTTTGTGATGTATGAGAATTACAAGAAATGCAAATTCCAGTGTCCATTATTAGAGTTCTTGGAACACAGCCATGCTCGTTCATTTACATGGAGTGTTTGTCTGTTTTTGCCCTAAAACAGCAGTTTTGTAGTTGGAACAGAGACTGTACAATCTCCACAAACTGTACATATTTACAATAAGGCCCTTTACAGAAAAGATTTGTGCCCTGTACTATAAACAATATCCTTTGACCACAGTGTAAAATAATTATAATCAGTAATAATATTTTATCTACAAAATAATCTTATATACTTTCTGTCTAAGGAATAACATTATAAACTTTAAAATAATAGAACTGATCAAGAACACTACATACCAAAACATGCAAAAAAACAGTGTAAAGAAAAACAGTCAATAGAACTAAATAAATTTATTAAAAAAGGAAAAAGAGACTGAAAAACTGATGAGTTAAGTGCTCAACTCTGGAAGTTGAGTAACAGAAAGAAAACTTGACAAAACCAAAAGGCCAATATCATTATGAATGTAAATGCAAAATCTTACAAAAAATTTATAAACTACATGTTTCAGTGCATATCACAAATAAGAATGTCACTGAAATTTTGCAAAGGTTAACATTAGGAATATTTCATGCAAAGATGGGCTCAATAAAGGACAGAAATGAAAGGGATCTAACAGAAGCAGCAGATATTAAGAAGGGGTGGTAAGAATACACAGAAGAACTGTACAAAAAAGAGCTTCATGACCCAGATAATCACGATGGTGTGATCACTCACCTAGAGCCAGACATCCTGGAATGTGAAGTCAAGTGGGCCTTAGGAAGCATCACTACAAACAAAGCTAGTGGAGGTGATGGAATTCCAGTGGAGCTATTTCAAATCCTGAAAGATGATGCTGTGAAAGTGTTGCACTCAATATGCCAGCAAATTTGGAAAACTCAGCAGTGGCCACAGCACTGGAAAAGGTCAGTTTTCATTCCAATCCCAAAGAAAACCAATGCCAAAGAATCCTCAAACTACTGCACAGTTGCACTCATCCCACATGCTAGTAAAGTAATGCTCAAAATTCTCCAAGCCAGGCTTCAGCAATACATGAACTGTGAACTTCCAGATGTTCAAGCTGGTTTTAGAAAAGACAGAGGAACCAAAGATCAAATTGCCAACATCCGATGGATCATCAAAAAAGGAAGAGAGTTCCAGAAAAGCATCTATTTCTGCCTTATTGACTATGCCAAACCCTTTGACTGTGTGAATCACAATAAACTGGAAAATTCTGAAAGAGATGGGCATACCAGACCACCTGACCTGCCTCTTAAGGAATCTGTATACAGATCAGGAAGCCACAGTTAGAACTGGACATAGAACAACAGACTGGTACCAAATAGGAAAAGGAGTATGTCAAGGCTATATATTGTCACCCTGCTTATTTAACTTATATGCAGAGTACATCATGAGAAACGCTGGGCTGGAAGAAGCACAAGCTGGAATCAAGATTGCCAGGAGAAATATCAATAACCTCAGATATGCAGATGATACCACCCTTATGGCAGAAAGTAAAGAGGAGCTAAAGAGCCTCTTGATGAAAATGAAAGAGGAGAGTGAAAAAGTTGGCTTAAAGCTCAACATTCAGAAAACAAAGATCATGGCATCTGGTCCCATCACTTCATGGCAATTAGATGGGAAGAAAGTGGAAACAGTGGCAGACTTTATTTTTCTGGGCTCCAAAATCACTGCAGATGGTGACTTCAGCCTTGAAATTAAAAGATGCTTACTCCTTGGAAGGAAAGTTATGACCAACCTAGACAGCATATTGAAAAGCAGAGACATTACTTTGTCAACAAAGGTCCATCTAGTCAAGGCTATCGTTTTTCCAGTGGTCATGTATGGGTGTGAGAGTTGTACTATAAAACTGACCGCAGAAGAACTGATGCTTTTGAGCTGTGGTGTTGGATAAGACTCTTGAGAACCCCTTAGACTGCAAGGAAATCCAACTAGTCCATCCTAAAGATCAGTCCTGAATATTCATTGGAAGGGCTGATGCTGAAATTGAAACTCCAATACTTTGGCCACCTGATGAGAAGAGCTGACTCATTTGAAAAGACCCTGATTCTGGGAAAGATTGAGGGTAGGAGAAGAAGGGGACGTCAGAGGATGAGATGGTTGGATGGATGGCATCACCGACTCAGTGGACATGGGTTTGGGTGGACTCCAGGAGTTGGTGATGGACAGGGAGGCCTGGCGTGCTGCGATTCATGGGGTTGCAAAGAGTCAGACATGACTGAGCAACTGAACTGAACTGAACACTGGAAAATATGTTAATATAATTAATCATATTAAAGCATAAATAAGGAAAAGCATGGGATCCTCAGATGAAATTCTATACTTAGTCTTATGAACTCATTTAAAGACTAGTAATAGAATAGAACTTCCATAGCCTGGTAAACCTTATCTATTGAAAACCTTCAGAAAATATAACACCACTTAACAGGAGAAGATTAGAAACAGTCCCTTTAAAATCAGGCATGAAGTGGAGTGACCACTCTCACACTTCTAATCAGCTTTGTTCTGTAGGGTCTGGGCAGCACAACAGGACCGGGAAAGGGATATGTAGTTGGACGTAGAACAAAAATGAAAACCATTGTTTTTGCAGATGATACACTGTCTACATGGAAAATGCAGGAAAAAGACTGACCCATAACCACAGATTAATGGCATTTCCATTATAGGGGCTTTCCCAATGCCCAGCAGGTAAAGAATTTGCTTGCAACGCAGGAGACACAGGAGCCATGGGTTCGATCTCTAGGACAGGAAGCTCCCATGGAGGAGGGAACAGCAACCCACTCCAGTATTCTTGCCTGAAGAATCCTATGGACAGAGGAGCCTGGTGGGCTACAGTCCATGGGGTCACAAAGAGTTAGAGATGACGAAGCGACCAACTCTTTCACTACTTCACTTTTTCTCTACCCTATTTATCCAGGGCTGTCACAGATAGAGCAAGATTCATTTATAAAGCAATCAGCAAGACATTATGTAATTAAAATCTCCAGTGAGCAAACAGTATTTACAGTTCTTTTTAAATTTTAGTTTTTTACTATGAGAGTCTTGTCAAACTCCAGAGTGTAAATTTCATGCTATGCATGGCTCTTAATAAACATTTCATTGAGCAAATGACAGCAGTCAGTATGCTTTGGGGATCTGCCAAAGGAGCAGAATAGGAATGGTCCCCTCTGAGTGTTCACAAAGCTCTCCCCAGAGTTGCACTGGCTATAAAGATGGAATGATTTTCCAGATTTGACGACTATTGTTAAAAACAGCAACAACAGTGTCTACAGTGCTAAGCAATTTACATAAATTCTAGTTCACATTGTTTTTTTTTTATGGAATCTTCCCAGCAACCCCTTGAAACTACTGCCATGATAACTCTGTTTCAAAGGAAATCCTGGACTCAGAGTTGGTGGGCAAATGCCTAGCCCCCTAATGGAGATGTAGTCCAGGGGAGATTTGGACTTAACCAGGGTCACTAAGAGTCAGACACAACTGAGCGACTTCACTTTCACTTTTTGCTTTCATGCATTGGAGAAGGAAATGGCAACCCACTCCAGTGTTCTTGCCTGGAGAATCCCAGGGATGGGGGAACCTGGTGAGCTGCCATCTGTGGGGTCGCACGGAGTTGGACACGACTGAAGCAACTTAGCAGCAGCAGTAGCAGCAGTCCCCACCAGACAGAGCACATCTGCCCTGTGTCCACTGCTGATCTGAATGGGAGCAGAGGAGAGGGAACCAAAATGTGGATGGGAAGCTCCCACGGGGGTACTAGGTGAACAAGCCACAATGCACAGCCCTACCTCAGTGCTTGCCTGGAAATCTCAGACCCCAAAGACCTGGTGGCATATGTGTTACTGTGTAGTCTGAGGAAATAAGGCACTTGTCTGACTGTTGTTAATTTTCATGTTAATTCCATATGAGAAATACGGTTCCCTCTGAGATGCTCCATACAGTTGATGGTGTTCAGAGCAGAATTTAAGTGGTACATTTTTAGTTTCTTTCTTGTCTAAAGTTGTTCTTGGCTGATGAAGAAGTTTGTGAAACCTTTGTTGAGGTTTCACAGTCAAAGTCAAATTAACATCTTTCGTCATTTTCTGGCAGTGTTTCTGGAGTGTTCCGTAATCTGTGATTTGCTCCGAAGGTGAGAAAATGAAAAGTTGGCTCAGGTGTGTGCAGATGGTATTGTTGATATTCTGTAGGAGAGTCAGCTGGGCACTCTGATTGCAGTTCAGTTCAGTTCAGTCACTCAGTCGTGCCCGACTCTTTGTGACCCCATGAATCGCAGCACGCCAGGCCTCCCTGTCCATCACCAACTCCAGGAGTTCACTCAAACTCATGTCCATTGAGTCAGTGATGCCATCCAGCCATCTCATCCTCTGTCGTCCCCTTCTCCTCCTGCCCCCCCATCCCTCCCAGCATCAGAGTCTTTTCCAATGAGTCAACTCTTCACATCAGGTGGCCAAAGTATGGGAATTTCAGCTTTAGCATCATTCCTTCCAAAGAAATCCCAGGACTGATCTCCTTCAGAATGGACTGGTTGGATCTCCTTGCAGTCCAAGGGACTCTCAAGAGTCTTCTCCAACACCACAGTTCAAAAGCATCAATTCTTCGGCGCTCAGCTTTCTTCACAGTCCAACTCTCACATCCATACATGACCACTGGAAAAACCATAGCCTTGACTAGACAGACCTTTGTTGGCAAGTAGACCACATCAAAGCTCTCTTTGTGAGTTACCGTCCTGGGTTGGGTAGTTGCTCCATGTTCTGCAGGGGCTTGTTTCAAACAGTGCAACCAGCGCAACCAGCATTGCCTCCAGTCCAGACATCATTAAAACTCAAACTCCAAAAACAAGCTGGGAGCACTTCTGTGTTGGCATTGGGAAACTGCATGTGTGTATTTGTCCTGGTGAAGATTTTTATAAAGAGGATCCTCATCTAGTGAAGGGCTGCTTTCAGCCAATGAATTTGGGATTTTCAATAGAGAAGACTGATTGAACTCTCTGACACAGATGCTCAATATTACCTCAAGCCATGACTTTGTGACAGTAATGTAGCATTACCTGTGTCGTCACCTGTATCCACAGCCACCACCATCACCCACCTTTAGCCCCAAGCTCAGCAATGACACACCAATCACACAGGTCAGGCATCCAGGGCTGCTTTCTGTGGATCCTGGCCATTAAGGACAACTTTTCTCCAGTGAAACCAATATTTGTTGCTAAAATGATAGCAGCCAACCAATATTCAGCTCTCATCATGTGTCAGGCACTGGATTAGGTACTTTAAGCAAATTGATTCTTCACAACTTCATGCATGCAGGAGGAGTGGGTATTGCTATCATTCCCATTTGACAGATTAGAGAAAGAGAAGCGAGAGAGGTTTAATAGCATCCCCATGTTCACAAAAGTAAGGTAGAACTCAAGTTGATGCCAGGTCTGATAGCACCCAAATCTGGACTTACCTTGTTGGTGCTGGGTGGCTGCTGGCATCCTCCTTACCCAAGAGGTGAGACTGAGGATTGACCTGACACACGGAAGCTCTTGCTAGCACCTTGAGAAGGTAGCAGGCACTGAAGAGTCTTCAACTCCTTAGTTTAGCCTGCAGAGTCTTCTCCTAGCAGAATCCTGGATAATGTAGATATTGGAAGATGCATGGTGGACTTGGCTGAGACACTCTGGACCTTCGTGGCCACAGCTTGAACCCTGATTCTGTTGCTAACTGGTTGTGTGACCTTGGTTAGTGTCTTCACTGATAACATTGGAGTAATAATAGTACTTTTATTATTAATATACCACCAGGTTATTAAAAGGAGTAATGGTATCACTCTGTGAAACTACAACACAACATTGTTAATCAACTGTATTTATATTAAAATAAAATGAAATTTAATAGAAAAAAAACAAAGAAATAATTGAGAAAAAGCATGTAAAGTGACCTAAGGGCACAAAATGGTAGCTAGATATGGAGAGAGAGAAATTAGCCAAGATGGCATGTTCCAGCTCTCTCGCCCCACGTTTGGTAAATAATGACTGTGTAAAAGCTGAGATCGTTTATAGCACTGCGCATGCACAGCAGGGGCTACTTTGTGCTGTAGGGATATGTGAGCTTCACCTAAAATGCTGAGACATTATAGCTGCCTGAAGGCTGTGTCCATTGAGTCAGCCATGAGAGGAGAAAATATAGTGTACCAGCCGGGAGAGAATAAACATGTCTGCAGTTCCTAGGGCTCCTCAAGTCTCCTTCTAGTCTCTGGGCGCTCACCTTGCCTATCTATGGCTGGGTTCAGTGAACAGCATGCAGAGTGGGACAGTTGGCATCAGGAGTGGGATCAGCAATACACCAGACCTTTAAGAAGTGGTCCTGTCCTGAAAGGTAAGTTAATCATGGGGTTAAAATAGTACAACTGAAAATTGCATTTATGAAACTTGGAAAAAACACTATAAAGTTCCTCATGACCACACCATCATGTTGACTTTTCCAGCATGTGAACAGCAGGGTTTAGGAGGTAATGGTCTTTGGGCTCTTTGGTTTGAATTTTGCTTTAATGAATCCTCATGCTTTGACTTGGACTTGGTGGGGGCCATCAAGGGCCATGCTGGGTGCTCCCACATTCTAAAGTATGAAGAGAGCAGGGGGCAGAAGCAGCTCACTATACCTTCCTCTGAGATGGAATCCCACACTCACCCTTTCTACTCCCATAGCTGCCCAGACAGTTGACCAAGTTGGCACCACAAATCTGCCCCTTTGCCCAAGGTAAAAATCAGGGTAATCAGCTTGGCCCACCTCGGGAAAGCTCAAGGGACATAGCCCATCCTGTAGCAATTTATCTAGTAAACGCACTGCTCTTGACTTCACCTGTGCAGTGAAGTATGTAGGGGCCAAGCATAGGACTGAGAACACTTTTCCTGGTTCCTTTCAAACTTGGGGATGGCTGCCACTCTCATTTCTGTGAGTGCATTTCCCAGATAGTAATCACATGCTCTTCTAAAATATCCCAGATGATGTGGGTCATGTTTGCTGAGACTACGTTTTATAGCACCTGTCAGGGCAGGTGTGGATGGGCAGCAATGAGAAAGGTCAGTCCAGGGGAAGGGGAAGTCCTGAGGACTGCAGAGCCATGGGTGGGGAGGGGGAGCAGAAATTGGGTTATCAGTGGATAGCATTCAGAAGACCATGGATAGTAAGCAGCCAAAGCTCCAGGAGGTATCTTGCAAAGTAGATGGTAGGATCCAGAACCCAGGAATAGGGAAGATGCAGTGATCCAGGCAGGCCACTGGCAGCTTTCAACCTTGAGTGCTTCACTACAGAGAAACAGTACAAGTCCAGGCCCCAGAGTGGGCTCAAGCTCACTAGAGACTAACCACAAGTTCAAGCCTCATGTATCAACTCATCATCCATATCTATCCATCCAGCCATCCTTCCATTCATCTGTCAATCTGCTCATTCATCATCTATCCATTACATTCTTTTTAACCATTTGGCACAGTCCTAGAAATAAAAGATAAAGACAAACAATGAAATTTAATTTCTCCTCTTGTCACATTTTTCCTCATCACTAAATGAAGGAGAGGGGGACAGTGGTGAGTCATATGCACCAAGGAAATACTCTCTCCTCCAGTGACTCCCACTTCCTGCCTCCCATTGGAGGAGTAAGGGGCCTGTCCATTATACTTCAACAACCACAGTGCGAAAGTCTGGGGAGGCAGGGGCCAAGCAAGTCATTGTAACCTCTCCCTTGTAGAATGTGGCATCCATCTGAGGGGGTCTTAACCTTTCTTGTCCCCTACAAAATAAAACATAATAGCTGTCAGAAGAGCACTGAAAGTCAGAAGCCCAGATTATTTGTTTTCTATTCCTGCAAAAAGAAATTTTTACAGATTCAGTGGGTTAAAACAGCAGACATTTATTATTTCACATTTTCTGTGTCAGGAGGGTGAAATTTCCCACCCCATCAAATTCAGGAACAGTGATAGCATTTCCTAGTAGCCACCTGTTTTCTAGAGTATGTAGATATTTTGCCTGCATTATCTTTAACTGACCTGAGAAATACCAACAAGAGAGCAGGGGTGTTTCAGATGTGGGAACTGAGAGGCAGAGAAATTCCACCTACTTCCTGCTATACATTCTTGAAAAGCAAGCCCAGTGGGTAACCCAAAAGCCCAGTTTTAATCTGTTCGAGGAGGGGTGGGGTGGGAGAGGAGGGGGAGGCGGGGGAGGCGGGTGCGGAACTGGTGCTGTCTGAGACAGAGGGGAGAAGAAGGGTCTGTCTGGGACCATCAGATCCCAGAGTAGCCAGCTTTTTCCCACCCTGGATAGCTAACATCAGTGTTATCCTTTATAGCCATTAAAACTAGCTCTGGCTTCACTTTGGTATGTGGATAACAATAATTATTGTACAAGAAATCATTTGGCAAATAACAGTGTTAAAAGTGACAACAATGGTAAAAATACTTTCAGAAATGTTTTTCTTTCCTGAAGATCACAAACATTCAAGGACCACAGACCGTGTCCTGCCCTTTATTTCTCCTACATTTGTATGAACACATGAAATGGGGGTTCTCTTTACCTAGATAACTTAGAGGTCTTCCCTCTGCCAACTGACAGGAGACCTTTGAACCTCCTGAAGAATGAAATCTTTTCTAGACTCCGGGATAACACATTTTTTTGAACAAATGTTAATGCTCTTGTGCTTTTCACCTTCTCTGATGTGACCCTGTGCCTCTCAGCCTAGACATTTATAGATAGAGAGCAAAGAGAAAGAGGCAAGGCATAGCTTTTAACTTCCAAACCAGACTTTTGAAGTGCTCAGTGCGAAAATGATCTTAGTAAGCCAGGCTTTGTAAAGAAAGAGGGAAATTTGAAATTCCCAAAGTTGCCTTCAAATACTAGGAGCAAAGATGAGGTCTGACTGAAGTATCCTTTCAGCCTGGGTAGAGAGCCCCAAGGCTCTGTAAAAGAGAGGCAGACAGGACCAGGATGGCCAGCCAGGAGTTAGTCTCTCGTGTCACCAAGAGGAAACTGGTTCTGTGTGTAAGGATGTAAAAGTTGAGCAAGATAAGGAGTAGAGAAAGAGAGAGGTTTGGAGGGAAGGACAAGGCCCAGGTGGGAATGTTATCGGCCCTCCATGAGAAGATGCAGACTCAGGATGCAGGGACGGGGACCAGGATGCAGAGTGGGCTTGTCCCTACTCTAAATGGGGACCTTGCAGGGAATTTTCTCCTAGAGAAACTCCCTTTACTTCAGTGGGACAATCGCAGCCAAGCAGAAACGGCAAAAAGTGAAACTTAAAATGACAACCTCATCTGGGGCCCATTTTCTGTCTTTCCCACAACTTGCTGGTGGGAGCAGTCCAGCCAGCTTTCCTTACATGGGTGGATCAAAGCCAGACAAGGGACATAGTGGCAGCCTTCGTCATCCAAAAAACTCTCTAGCCTATAGAAATCTCCAGGCCTCCCTGTCCGTTTGATACGAGGAACCCTGTTTATGAAAGGGAAACTTCCAGGATGCAAGTTTGAATCAGCCCTTTGCTAAATGTTGAGTCCTGGCTCCTCAGAGAGGCACTTCTCGCCAGTTAAGCATCACCAGAAATGACGAGCTCATAAATGATCCTTGGGAGCTCCGTTAATTACCCCATGGGCAATCCCAGGCCAGGTGGGGATCTGACATGTCCTTGATGGGAAGCAGTGTTGGAACTTGCCTCCAAGCCTTGGAGCCCTGTGCAGCCAGTTGAGGAATGATGATGGTGGATTTTTCCAGCCACATTGCCAGGGAAGGTGCTTGCGTCCACCCCTCCCACGGCTGCTCATGCTATGTCAAGCTCAGTTCAGGCCTGCAGAGGCACAGGTTGGACTCTTGTTTCAGGGAGTTTGCCTTGGGCCATTCTTCAGCCTGCTGCCTCCCATCTCTTGATTTCTCCCCATCCCTCTCCTTTGAAAGGCATGATGCTTGAAGTTCCGTGTAGCATTCAGGGATAGAACTTTTTCTTTAAGAGGACAAACACAGCAATAGAACTCAAGTTGTTTATTTCATGTCATGATTCCTGGGCAGCTTGCATGAATTCTTCTGATTTTGGTGGAAGCATTTCTTCTGGGGCCCAGTGGTCTCGGTGCGGGTGGTGGGGGGGAGGGCATCCCAAATTGGGGAGACACCTTTTCTCTATCTATAGGAAAAACAGGGAGGTAGACTCTTATGTCCCTTAGAGGTAAATTAAAGGCATGCAGAAGTGCCCTCTTAAGAGGTCCAGAGCACAAAAATCTATGGAACAAAGACAGAATCACAGACATAGATAGCAGTCTTGTTGCCAAAGGGGAGGGAGGTGGGAAAGGGATGGAGAGGAAGTTTTGGGTTAGAAAATATAAGCTATTGTATATAGACTGGATAAAAAAGGTCAAACTGTATAGCACTGGGAACTATATTCAATATCCTGTGATATGCCATAATGGAAGAGAAAAGGAAAAAATATATAGATGTGTAACTGAATCACTTTGCTATGCAGCAGAAATTAACACCACATTGTAAGCCAACTATACTTTAGCTTAAAAAAATTAAAGAGAATATCTTCCCCAAGAGTTATTTCCTGGGACTCCCATAATTTTAAACACCATTAAGATATGTGTGCTATGTGCTAAGTCACTTCAGTTGTGTTCAACTCTTTGTGATCCTGTGGACTGTAGCCCACCAATTCCTTCTCCAGTGGGTCTTCCTGACTTAGGGATTGAACCTGCATTTCCTGTGACTCCTGCTTCGCTGGCAGATTCTTTACTGCTGAGACTCCTTATTAATTCCAAGTTCAATAGGCTGATACTTCAGGGCCAGGTGTTGGAAGCTGAAGAAAGAGAATCTTCAGAAAATAAGGACAATGTGTAGCCTAGAACCTTCAGTTTAGTTAGTTCAGTCGCTCAGTCGTGTCTGACTCTTTGTGACCCCATGAATTGCAGCACGCCATGCCTCCCTGTCCATCACCTTCTCCCAGAGTTCACTCAGACTCACGTCCATCGAGTCCATGATGCTATCCAGCCATCTCATCCTGGGTCATCCCCTTCTTCTGCCCCCAATCCCTCCCAGCATCAGAGTCTTTTCCAATGAGTCAACTCTTCGCATGAGGTAGCCAACGTACTGGAGTTTCAGCTTTAGCATCATTCCTTCCAAAGAAATCCCAGGGTTGATCTCCTTCAAAATGGACTGGTTGGATCTCCTTGCAGTCCAAGGGACTCTCAAGAGTCTTCTCCAACACCACAGTTCAAACGTGTCAATCCTTCGGTGCTCAGTCTTCTTCACAGTCCAACTCTCACATCCATGCATGACCACAGGAAAAACCATAGCCTTGACTAGATGGACCTTAGTCGGCAAAGTAATGTCTCTGCTTTTGAATATACTATCTAGGTTGGTCATAACTTTTCTTCCAAGGAGTAAGCATCTTTAATTTCATGGCTGCAGTCACCATCTGCAGTGATTTTGGAGCCCAAAAGAATAAAGTCTGATACTGTTTCTACTGTTTCCCCATCTATTTCCCATGAAGTGATGGGACCAGATGCCATGATCTTAGTTTTCTGAATGTTGAGCTTACATTTGAATAAAAAGGGCTGTTTCAGGCATTTAATGAAAAGTACTTGATTTTGCTCTTTCTTTCTTCATCTACCTTCTTTATATCCCCTGTTGAGGAGAAAGATGAGCTAGAAGAACAGACAGAATCACTTCAGTCTTTAAAGAGCTGCTTGTCCAGGCAGATGTTTACTACTTTAAAATACATTTTGCAGAGGAAGAGTAAACTGTGGGCTTCTGAAACACTTCCAGAAATCCTCCAAAGAGATCCAACTGAATTCTAGAGGGAGTTTTGATAAACATGAGAAATAAGAGATAGCAGCTCTCCACTCTTCCTACCTTTTCCCATTGCACACAGAAGGGTCTCTAAAATCATAAAGTGTTGGTTCTATGTTAATGTACTAGGGCTGTTGTAACAGAGGATCACAGACTGGGGGGCTTACACAACAGATACGTGTTCTCTCTCAGTTCCAGAGGCCAGAGTCTGAGGTCAAGGTTGGCAAGGTTGGTTCCTTCTGAGCCTGTGAGGGCGGCTGTTTTCCATTTTCCGCCTCGGCCATCTTTTCTCCCTGTGAGCCTTCATGTCCTCTTTCTTCTGTATGTGTCTGTGTCTTATGAGGACACCAATCACTGGGTTAAGGCTCACCCTAAAGGCCTTTACTAGATGACTTCCCTAAAGACCTTTTCTCCTGGGTTGCCACAAATGGCAGGATTTCCTTCTTTCTCAAGGCTGAATAATATTCTATTGTATACATATATCACATCTACTTCATTCATTCATCTGTTGATGGCCACTTGGCTTGTTTCAATATCTTGGCTATTGAGAATAATGCTGTGATGAACATGGGGATGGACTTGGAGGACATTAATGCTAAGTGAAATAGATCCAACAGAGAAAGACAAGTACTGTATGATGTCACTTGTATGTGGAATAAAAAAAAACAAACTCATAGAAGTGAGGCGTGGAATGGTGGTTATCAGCGGGTGGGAGAATTGGAGAGATACTGGTCAAAGGAGACAAACTTCCAGTTTAAAAATGAATAAGTTCTGGGGACTTAATGTATAGCATTATGAATATAATGAATAGTACTATATGCTACACTGGAAAGTTGCTAAGAGAGTTAATGTTAAATGTTCTCACCACAGGAAAAAAAATGGTAATTGTGTGATATGATGGAGATGTCAGCTAATGCCATTGTGGGGATCATATTGCAATATATAAGTGTATCAAACTATACCCCTTAAATTTGCATGTTATACACATTGAATTTACACAATATGCTGTTATTAGTCACTCATTTATGTCTGATTCTTTGTGACTCCAGGGACTGGAGCCCATCAGGGTCTTCTGTCCATGGGATGCATTTCTCAGGCAAGAATACCAGGGTGCGTTACCATTTCCTACTCTAGGGCATCTTCCGGACCCAGGGATCAAACCCATGTCTCCTGCATTGGCATGCAGATTCTTTACCACTGAGCCACCAGGGAAGCCCAAAGTGTTTACCAAATCATGACAAATCATACTTCTTAAAAAGATCATTTTTATCTCATCTGGTTAGGTAAGAAATGTGACTCTGGAATGCTGAGAACAAGACTCCACTGCTGCTGCTGCTGCTAAGTCACTTCAGTCGTGTCCGACTCTGCACTACCCCATAGACAGCAGCCCACCAGGCTCCCCCGTCCCTGGGATTCTCCACTAAGTGGACACCATTGCCTGTGGGATGTCTTCCGTTCTGTCTATACTGTGGTTTCATAAAGGTGTGCTCAAGTATCAAACAGGATAATAAGTCCAGCATTTAATGGGAGCTCTATAACAAAAACTTTCATCCCCACAACCAAATTCTCTTGCCTTTCCACAAGATATATCTCGGTTCTTTCTACATGTTTCCATCTTACTGCTTCTCATCAGAAGCATCATCGTCACTGGTCTCAACTATGCAACAGCCCTTTAGCACATTTCCCTGACTTGCCTCTTGTCTCCCCCCTGCAGTTTAACCTCATAGACACAGGGAGCTGTTTGCAAAGTACATGTTAGTGTTGTCTTATCATCCAGCACCCTCAGATGGCTTCCATCACACTTAGCATGCAACTCAGATCCCTTCCTGTGGTCAACAAGTCTGTCCTCAAGGTGGCCCCAGCCCTTGCCTCCCGTTTCATACTGAGCCATGGTCCCCACACGCCAGAGTTGGGGAGCCTGCACTCTGCCACCTATCATGCTGGGCTTTCCCCAGCCCTAGGACCCTGTGCTTTGCTTATCCTTTGCCTGCGGTTCACCTTGGCCCCACTCCATCCCTTCATACTCATCCTCGATGTGACCAGCTTCTCCTCATGAATCAGGTCTCTGATAGAAGGTCGTTTCCCCACAGATATCCCCCTACACACAGCTAATCCCCCTACATCCAGCTAATTACTCTCTTTCATCCCCAATTAATGACTTCTTCCCAGAAGTCATTACCACTTGAAATTGTCCACTACTTACGTGTCAATTGCTGTTCTTACCACTAGACTATAAAATTCCAATGCCATTCCTGTTTAATAAATATTTTCAAAGTGAATGAAGGATCTTTATTTTAATCTTCATGGCAAGTCTAAAGAAAGGTTACACAGGCTGATGCAAATCACAACTCACATCTCCATGGATTAAACAAAATACTTTTCCAACCCCTCTTTTTTCCCTTATCCCCATATCTCCACTGACCCTCGAAGACTAAGACTCCAATAACATTAGAGATATTTGCTAATATCTCAATCTTTAGAATAGCTCGAGAACAATTCTTTTACCTCAGTGTATTTTTTCCACACTAGCAGAGTAAATTTGATCATGTCTTTCCTCTTTTTAGAGTATGCTACTCATGGAAAAGTTTATTCTAAGCCTTGCTAAGTCTCTGTAATAAAAATTCTTTATCTCACAGAAGTCCACTGTTTGAAACACAGTTGCTTCTATTTGAAAAGTACCAGTCATTTAATCATGACTTCTACTTCAAGTTCACTGCAACACGGCTAGTATGCTTCTGATTATGCTGCCACCATTTTTGCATTGGAGGAGGCTTTGTATATAAGAATCAAACAAAGACGTCTCACTATTTCATAATTTCTTTCTTCGGTTTCCCCAGGCATCCTACTTGGCACTGATTAATAGGCCTGGAAGCTTGTGATCAAACATAATATAACAGCAAGACTCAGAGCTGGTATAGCATGTCATGTCTCAAGCAATGTTTTCTATTTGTTGATGAATTCAATATAAGGAAAAAATATTGTTATCTGTCAAGGAATATAGTAAACACAAGAAACCACACTTCTCTCAGGTTGATGGTTTATTCAGGTTCATTCATTTGACAAAGATTGAGTATCAGGCACTGTCAAGGTGCAACTCACCTGTGATGGCCTACTGTGCATAGTAAGATGAACAGCCACACTTTTCAGCGGTTTTAGTATTTTTTAAAATGTTGTCTTCTTGAGTGTGACACAATGAGAAAAGTCGCTAATCTCTTTCTGTCCTTTCTCCTTTTTAAAAAATATAAAGTTATTTATTTTAATTGGAGGCTAATTACTTTACCGTAAACCATGAACTTCCAGATGTTCAAGCTGGTTTTGGAAAAGGCAGAGGAACCAGAGATCAAATTGCCAACATCCGCTGGACGATCAAAAAAGCAAGAGAGTTCCAGAAAAACGTCTATTTCTGCTTTATTGGCTATGCCAAAGCCTTTGACTGGGTGGATCACAATAAACTGTGGAAAATTCTGAAGGAGATGGGAAAACCAGGCCACCTGACTGGCCTCTTGAGAAACCTATATGCAGGTCAGGAAGCAACAGTTAGAACTGGACATGGAACAACAGACTGGTTCCAAATAGGAAAAGGAGTACGTCAAGGCTGTGTATTGTCACCCTGCTTATTTAACTTATATGCAGAGTACATCATGAGAAAAACTGGACTTGAAGAAGCACAAGCTGGAATCAAGATGCCGGGAGAAATATCAATAACCTCAGATATGCAGATGACACCACCCTTATGGCAGAAAGGGAAGAGGAACTTAAAAGTTTCTTGATGAAAGTGAAAGAGGAGAGTTGAAAAGTTGGCTTAAAGCTCAACATTCAGAAAATGAAGATCATGGCATCTGGCCCCACCACTTCATGGGAAATAGATGGGCAAACAGTGGAAACAATGTCAGACTTTATTTTCTTGGGCTCCAAGATCACTGCGGATGGTGATTAAAGCCATGAAATTTAAAGATAGTTATTCCTTGGAAGGAAAGTTATGACCAACCGAGATAGCATATTCAAAAACAGAGACATTACTTTGCCAACAAAGATCCATTTAGTCAAGGCTACGGTTTTTCCAGTAGTCATGTATGGATGTGAGAGTTGGACTGTGAAGAAAGCTGAGTGCCGAAGAATTGATGCTTTTGAACTGTGGTGTTGGAGAAGACTCTTGAGAGTCCCTTGGACTGTAAGGAGTTCCAACCAGTCCATTCTAAAGGAGATCAGCCCTGGGGTTTCTTTGGAAGGAGTGATGCTAAAGCTGAAACTCCAGTACTTTGGCTACCTCACGTGAAGAGTTGACTCATTGGAAAAGACTCCGATGCTGGGAGGGATTTGGGGGCAGGAGAAAAAGGGAACAACAGAGATAAGATGGCTGGATGGCATCACCGACTCAATGGACATGAGTCTGAGTGAACTCCGGGAGTTAGTGATGGACAAGGAGGCTTGGCGTGCAGTAATTCATGGGGTCGCAAAGAGTTGGACACGACTTAGTGACTGAATTGAACTGAACTACTTTACAATATTGTATTGGTTTTGCCATACATCAACATGAATCCACCACGGGTGTACACATGTTCCCCATCCTGAACTCCCATCCCACCTACCTCCCCATACCATCCCTCTGGGTCATCCCAGTGCATCAGCCCTGAGCATCCTGTAACATGCATCAAACCTGGACTGGCGTTTCATTTCACATATGACATTATACATGTTTCAATGCCATTCTCCCAAATCATCCCATCCTTGCCCTCTCCCACAGAGTCCATAAGACTGTTCTATACATCTGTGTCTCTTTTGCTGTCTTGCCTACAGGGTTATTACCATCTTTCTAAATTCCATATATATGCATTCGTATACTGTATTGGTGTTTTTCTTTCTGGCTTACTTCACTTTGTATAATAGGCTCCGGTTTTATCCACCTCATTAGAACTGATTTCAAATGTATTCTTTTTAATGTCTGAGTTATTCTCCATTGTGTATATGTACCACAGCTTTCTTATCCATTTGTCTGCTGATGGACACCTAGGTTGCTTCCATGTCCTGGCTATTATAAACAGTGCCCTTTTTCTTTGGCTTCCAGCTTCTTGGTGGACATGTGGACTATCTTGCTGCTGCTGCTGCTGCTAAGTCGCTTCAGTCATGTCCAACTCTGTGCAACCCCATAGATGGCAGCTGACCAGGCTCCTCCGTCCCTGGGATTCTTCAGACAAGAACACTGGAGTGGATTGCCATTTCCTTCTCCAATTCGTGAAAGTAAAAAGTGAAAGTGAAGTTGCTCAGTCGTGTCCGACTCTTTGTGACCCAATGGACCACAGCCTACCAGGCTCCTCCATCCATGGGATTTTCCAGGTGAGAGTACTGGAGTGAGGTTCCATTGCCTTCTCCATGTGACTATCTTAGGTGGGTGAATTTTCCAACTTCCACTGTGTTTAGTACAACTGTGTGGCAGGCCCTAGGCAATGAAAAGTCAGCAGCATGTCATGTGGGACTTCCAGAAAGTATCTTTTAAAAAACAAGGATGGGCTTTTTTTCATGTCTTCCTCTTTCTTGCTGAATGGACTGCAGATAGCCAGAGCTACAGGTAGCCAAAGCTCAGGCAGTCATTTTGACCATTAGATAGAAGATCGTGGAAAAACAAGGGATTTCAACAAATTTTTGAAAGATAAAAAATCATATGAGTTGGAAAGGGGAAGATATTTTCAACCTGTGTTACCTGCAAAAATGGTATAAATCAGCAAAGAGCCATTTAGCTGGCAGAGCCTTGGAAACCTCAGGAATTTGAGATACATGCACAAGGGTAGGCTGGGTTCACAGATACGGTTGGTTGAAGTATAGAAGTCCAAATGCAGTATTACTAGGCCGAACTTTAAAGATTAGTAAGGTCACACTCCAACCTAAGGCCCTACAGAATTCATTCCTTTCAGCTTCCAGCTTCTGATCAAGTTGCCATTTGTAATATAATATATAGGGGTCTTGTTTTTGTATCCATTTAGCCAATGTGTCATTTGGTTGGAGCATTTAACACATTTACCTTTCAGTTCAGTTCAGTTGCTCAGTTGTGTCTGATTCTCTGCAACCCCATGAATTGCAGCACTACAGGCCTCCCTGTCCATCACCAGCTCCCGGAGTTCACTCACACTCATGTCCGTTGAGTCAGTGATGCCATCCAGCCATCTCATCCTCTGTCATCCCCTTCTCCTCCTGCCCCCAATCCCTCCTAGCATCAGAGTCTTTTCCAATGATCCAATTCTTTGCATGAGGTGGCCAAAGTATGGAGTTTCAGCTTTAGCATCAGTCCTTCCAAAGAAATCCCAGGGCTGATTTCCTTCAGAATGGACTGGTTGGATCTCCTTGCAACCCAAGGGACTCTCAAGAGTCTTCTCCAACACCACAATTCAAAAGCATCAATTCTTCAGCGCTCAGCCTTCTTCACAGTCCAACTCTCACATGCATACATGACCACAGGAAAAACCATAGCCTTGACTAGACGAACCTTAGTCGGCAAAGGTAACCATTGATATGTATGATCCTGGAGTTTGAAGACATCCTGGAGTGTGAAGTTCAGTGGGTCTTAGGAAGCATTACAATGAACAGAGCTAGTAGAGGTAGTGGAATTCCAGCTAAACTATTTAAAATCTAAAAGATGATGCTGTTAAAGTGCTGTACTCAATGAGTCAGCAAGTTTGGAAAGCTCATCTGTGACTACAGGAATGGAAAAGGTCAGTTTTTTCATTCCAATCCCAGATAAAGGCAATGCCAAAGAAAGTTCAAACTACCAGACAACTGCAGTCATTTCCCATGTTAGTAAGGTTATGCTCACAATCCTTCAAGCTAGGCTTCAGCAGTACATGAACTGAGAACTTGCAGCTACATAAGCTGGATTTAGAAAAGGCAGCAGCGGAGGAACCAAGGGTCAAATTGCCAACATTCGTTGTATCATAGAGAAAGCAACAGAATATCAGTAAAACATTACTTCTGCTTCATCAGCTATGCTAAAGCCTTTCACTGTGTGGATCACAACAAACCATGGAAAATTCTTAAAGAGATAGGAACATCAGACCACCTTACCTGTCTCCTGAGAAACCTGAATGCAGGTCAAGAAGCAACAGTTAGAATTGGACATGGAAAAACTGACTGGTTCAAAATTGGTAAAGAAGTTTGACAAGGCTATATATTGTCACTCTGTTTATTTAATTTCTATGCAGAGTACATCATGCAAAATACCAGGCTGGATGAATCAATCACAGGCTAGAATCAAGATTTCCAGGAGAAATATCAACAACCTCAGATAGGCAGATGATACAACTCTAAGGGCAGAAAGTGAAGAGGAACTAAAAAGCCTCTTGATGAGAGTGAAAACGCTGGCTTAAAACTCAACATTCAAAAAACTATGATCACGGCATCTGGTTCCATCACTTCATGGCAAATAGAAGGGGAAAAGTGGAAAGAGTGACAGATTTTCTTTTCTTGGGCTCTAAAATCACTGTGGACGGTGACTGCAGCCACAAAATTTAAAGACTCTTGCTCCTTGGAAGAAAAGCTATGACAAACCTAAAAAGCAGAGACACCACTTTGCTGACAAAGGTCTGTATAGCCAAAGCCATAAATTTTCCAGTAGTCATGTACAGATGTGAAAGTTGGATCATAAACAAAGCTGAACACCAAAGAACTGATGCTTTCAGAAGACTCTTGTGAGTCACTTGGACTGCAAGAAGATGAAACCAGTCAATCTTAAAGGAAATCAACACAGAATATTCATTAGAAGGACTGATGCTGAAGCTCCAATATTTTGGCCACCTGATAGAATGAGCCAGCTCATTGGAAAAGACCTTGATGCTGGGAAAGACTGAAGGCAGAAGCAGAAGGGGATGACAGTGGATGAAATAGTTGGATGGCATCACTGACTCAATGGACATGAACTTGAGCAAACTCTGGGAGATAGTGAAGGTCAGGGAAGCCTGGCATGCTGCAGTCCATGGGGTCATCAAGATTCAACATGACTTAGTGACCAAGCAATGATCCTATTATCATTTACTTGTTGTTTTGTTTTTAAGGCCTTTTCTTTTTCTTGTGTTTCCTATCTATTAAGGTTCCTTTAGCATTTGCTGTAAGGCTGGTTTGGTGGTGCTGAATTCTCTTAACTTTTGCTTTTCTGTAAATCTTTTGATTTCTGTATCAAACCCAAGTAAGATCCTTGCTAAGTAATCTTGATTGTAGGTTTTCTCATTTCATCACTCTGAGTATATCCTGCAATTCCTTTCTGACTTGCAATTTTTGCTGAAAGATCAGCTGTTAACTTTCTGGGGATTCCTTGTATGTGTTTGGTTTTTTCCTTTGCTGTTTTTAATATTTTTTCTTTATGTTTAATTTTTGTTAGTTTAATTTATATGTGTCTTGGCATATTTTTCTTTGGGTTTATCCTATATGAGACTCCCTGGGTTTCCTGGAAATGGGTGGCTAGTTCCTTTCCATGTTAGGGTAGTTTTTGACTGTAATCTCCTCAAAGATTTTCTCATACACCTTCTTTTTCTCTTCTTCTTCTGAGAACGCTGTGATTTGAATGTTGGTGTGTTTAATGTCCCAGAGGTCTCTGAGAGTGTCTGCATTTCTTTTTATTCTTCTTCATTTATTCTGCTCCCCTTCAGTTATTTCCAAGATTCTGTCTTTAAGCTCACTTATCTGTTCTTCTAAGTGGCTCTACTACTGGTTTCCTCTCGTGTATTTTTTCTTTCAGTTATTGTGTTGTTCATTGTTGATGGTCTGTCTTTTATTTCTTTGACGTCCTTGTTACACATTTTTGTATCTTCTCAATCCGTGCCTCCATTTGATTTATCTGTGCCTCCAATCTATTTCTGAGATTTTGGATTCTCTTTACTATCATTACTCTGAATTCTTTTTCAGGTAGACTTCCTATGTCCTCTTCACTTGTTTGGTCTTTTCAGCTTTTTACCATGCGCCTTCTGCTGCACTTCTCTCTGCCTTTGTTTCATTTGGTTTAACTTATGGTTGTTTCATTTGGTTTAACTCAGTCTCCTTTCAAGGATGCAAGCTTGCAGGTCCTCCTGCTTGTGGAGTCTGCCCCCAGTGAGTGAGGTTGCACGCCTGCCTTGTGAACATTTCCTGGTGGAGGGAACTAGTGCCTGTGTTCTGGTGGCTAAAGCTAAATCTTGTCTCTCTGAAGGGCAGTGCTGTGCCTAGTGGTGTGTTTGGGGATGTCTGTAAGTTTGGTATGGCTTTGGACTACCTGTCTGCTAATAGGTAGGGTTGTGTTCCTATTGGGCCATTTGCTTGGTGTGAGGTATCTGGCTCTGGAGATTACTAGCCTTTGGCGGGGGTGCAGGTCTTAGCACTGAGATGGAGGCCTTTGGGAGAGCTCTTGCTGATTAATATGCCATGGGGTTGGGAATTCTCTGGTGATCCAACATCCTGGACACAGATCTGCCACTGTGGAGGTTCAGGCCCCACTCCTGTCTGGAGCACTTAGACACCACTAGCCACATAGCTCCAAAGAGAAAAAGAAAGAAATAGAAAAAAAAAAATCAAACAAACATACAGGCAAAAAAGAGTGGACAAATAAAACACCAAGAGAAACCGTAAAAGTAACACCAAACAGGTAAGAATGGAAAAAGAAACTCATGTACTCACACCCACAAAAAGAAGAGAAAAGAAAAAAAGGAAGAATAAAAAGAGGAATGAGAGAAGAAGAAAGCAACCGATAAACAAACCCATATAAATATGACAGTAAGAACTAGACTAGCAAAAACATAAAATCAAAAGCATGTGAAAAAATGCAATATCATGAAAAAGCACTGTATAAATAAGAAAATAAAATAAGCTTATTTAAAAATAAAAGAATTTTTAAAAGGAAGAAGTAGAAAAATTAAAATTAAATGAATAATAAAAAAAGGATGACAACAGAAGATAACAAAAAAGAGAAAAAGGCAAATATATATATAGACAGAGTGGTAATAAGAATATACTTTCCTGTGCCCTCAGTTGTCAGTGTTCTCACTACACAGTGAGCTTCAGCCAATCTGTCTACTCAGAAAATCCTCCAGTATTTCTAGGAAAGTCTCTGGACATGCTGTGGGCACTGTGGGGTCAGCTTAGGTTCAGATCTGACTACTCCAGCTTGTATTTGCTTCCAAAGACCACAACTGCCCCCAAGTCCATAGCCTCCAGCCAATCTGGGGGATTTAATCTGTTGCTCCTGCAGCTACGTAAGCAAATTCCCTTCTTCTTTTTTGGTAACAAAGCCCTTGGTTCTCAGTTTTGGTTTTGGCCCCTCTTCTGTTTGCCCTCTGGCATCTGTTTCCCACCCAGACAAGAGAAGTTGAATGCAGCAGCTGACTAGGGCTCACTTGCTCAGCTGGCTCAGGGAGAGAGTGGGATACTGCAGACAAAACTGGGATGTGCAAGTTGTAACTGTGATGGCAGAGGCCTGCAGAAAGTTGCTACAGCCTAAGGTAGGTTGTGTGATTTCCCAAGGAAATTGGCCCTGAGTTGTGGGTACCTTGGCAGTGCCAGGCTGCATAAGCTCCAGGAAGGTGTGGGCAGTTACCTGTGCCTGCTCACAGCTTGGTGGATGCTTCAGTGACTGTTGTGCCAACCTCTGGGGTCAGAGACCACAGTCGCAGTCTGACCCACTTCTGGCACTTGCTCAGGCAGAGATGGCAGCCGGCATGCCAACCTCTGGGATCACAGACTGGAGCTGTGGTTACTCCCACCTATGGCACTTATGAAGGCAGTGCCCTGCCATCTGCAAACACATGGAGTTAGAGGGTCCTTGTGACAATGATCTCTTGCCTCTCTGACAGTCTGAGGCTTTTCCTTGGACTTCCTCAATTGTCTTATCCTAACCCCTTCAGACTGTCTTCACTTGGCAGTCAACCCCAGTCCTCTTCCTGGGGACTGATCTCTGAAGCCTGAGCCTCAGCACCCAGCCCCCCACTCAGCGTGATAGGTGCACAGACAAGCATCTCAGGCTGGAAAGTGCTGCGCAGTACAGATCTCGGTGCTGAATTCTCTTCTCCTTGCCTTCTGTGCACCTGTTGTACTTCCCTCTGAGGTTCTGAAGCTCTCCCCTGTCTCTGCTTCTGAGGGGGTTTCTGCTGCTGCTGCTGCTAAGTTGCTTCAGTCGTGTCTGACTCTGTGCGACCCCATAGACAGCAGCCCACCAGGCTCCCCCGACCCTGGGATTCTCCATGCAAGAACACTGGAGTGGGTTGCCATTTCCTTCTCCAATGCATGAAAGTGAAAAGTGAAAGTGAAGTCGCTGTCATGTCTGACGCTTAGCGACCCCATGGACTGCAGCCTACCAGGCTCCTCTGTCCATGGGGTTTTCCAAGCAAGAATACTGGAGTGGGGTGCCATTGCCTTCTCCGGAAGAGGTTTCTGAGTGTATGGAAACTTTCCCTGCTTCACAGTCATCTTCCAGAGGCATAGGCCCTATTCTGATTCCTTTGTCTCTTTTTTTTCTTATTTCTTTTGCCTAATCTCATTATGTGAGATTAGCTTGACTTTTTGGAAGTCCAAGTTCTTCTGCCAGAGTTCAGTAAGTGTTCTGTAGGAGTTGTTCCAGGTTCAGATGTATTTTTGATGTATTTGTGTGGCGGAAGATGAGTTCTCCATGTTTTACTCCTCCACCATCTTGAAAGCCCCCTCTTAATTCTATTTCTAAATAAAGTAGAAACACAAAATCTAAATAGACCTAGATCAGATAAATAGATACAATTGTTGATTAAACATCCCACAAACAAAAGCCTAAGCTTCGATGGCTTCACTGATCGATACCATGAAACATTAAGGAAAAAATAATATCAATCCTACAAAAACTCCTTCAGAAAATAGGGGAGCCAGGTGTGTGTGCATATGTGTTCAGTCATGTCCGACTCTGCAACCTCGTGGACTGCAGACCACCAGGCTCCGCTGGAAGCCTGCCCATGGGATTTCCCAGGAAAGAATACTGGAGTAGGTTGCCATTTCCTTCTCCAGGGGATCTTCCTGACCCAGAGGCTGAACTCACGTGTCCTGTGTCTCCTGCATTGCAGGCAGATTCTTTACCCTCTGAGTCCCAAATTATTTTATGAAGCCATTATTACCTTGATTTCAAAGCCAGGAGAAAATGTCTTAAGGAGAGGAACCAGCAAATCAACATCCATCATAAACATGTACATAAAATTTCTTTATAGATACTTACACACCCAATCCAGCTTACAATGATAAGCATTAGGCACAATGACCAAGTGGTGTATTTCCCAGGAGAGCAAGATTGGCGTAACATCTAAAAATCAGTTAATGTAAAATACCACATCAAGAGATACCATATGATCATTCAATAGATTCAAAGAATTTGATAAAAATCAAATACTCTTTTATGGTAAAAATTCTCAAGCTGGGCATACACACCAAGGAAACCAGAATTGAAAGAGACACATGTACCCCAAGGTTCATTGCAGCACTGTTTATAATAGCCAGGACATGGAAGCAACCTAGATGCCCATCAGCATACAAATGGATAAGAAAGCTGTGGTACATACACACAATGGAGTATTACTCAGCTATTAAAAAGAATACATTTGAATCAGTTCTAATGAGGTGGATGAAACTGGAGCCTATTATACAGAGTGGAGTAAGCCAGAAAGAAAAACACTGATACAGTATACTAACGCATATATATGGAATTTAGAAAGATGGTAACGATAACCCTGTATGCGAGAGAGCAAAAGAGACACAGATGTATAGAACAGTCTTATGGACTCTGGGAGAGGGAGAAGGTGGGATGATTTGGGAGAATGGCATTGAAACATGTATAATATCATATAAGAAACTAATTGCCAGTCCAGGTTCAATGCAGGATACAGGATGCTTGGGGCTGGTGCACTGGGATGACCCAGAGGGATGGTACAAGCATGGAGGTGGGAGGGGGGTTCAGGATGGGGAACACGTGTACACCTGTGGTGGATTCATATTAATGTATGGAAAACCAATGCAATATTTTAAAGTAATTAGCCTCCAATTAAAATAGATAAATTTAAATTTAAAAAAATGAAAATAAAAAACAGTAGAAAAGACCTGTGGGGGGGAGGGGAAATAAAAGTATAAAGCATTTTTCCATTTTGTTATTTCTTTTACGGAAAATAAAAAAGAAACTGGAAATAAATAGTAATTTCCAGTACTTGATAAAAAGCATCCATGAAAACCCTACAACTAATGTGAGACATTTATGAAAGATTTAATTGTAAATGACTTCAATATCTAACCACTGCAGTTAAGGTGAGAAAAATATTAACAGTATACTTATTCTATAGAAAGAAGTAAAATGATCTTTATTGACAGAAAACAGTATAGTCTGTGTAGAATGTCCTAAGGAATGTTACTAGCTGAAGAGCTAATAAGTATACTAAAGTTCTAGGATATAAGATCAATGGCATTTCTATATGTTANAGCCATCCAGAAATAAAGCTAAGAAATCAAGTTTAGTCATAATGGCACCAAAAATAAGTTATTTAGAAATAAATTTTAGAAGAAATGCAAGAAAGATATGTTGAAAACTATAGAACAATGCTGAGAGAAAAAGTTCTAAATAACTGAAGAGATATACCAGGTTCATAGATTGAAAGATTCATGTTAAGAACTCAGTCCTTTTTAAATCAACCTATGCGTTCAGTGCAATCTCTATCAAAATGCCAGCAGGCTTAAAGAAAAAATAGGTGTGCTGATCTTAAAATGCATAAGGGAATTCAAATAACCTTGAATAGCCAAAGTAATTTTGAAAAAAAGAACTAATTTGGAGGACTTACACTGCTTGATTTCAGAACTTACTGTAAAGCCATTGTAATCAAGATAGGGTGGTTTTGGCATAAGGATAAACATAAACAGATCGGTGGAACAGAATAGATTGCCCAGAAACAAGTTCACAGAAAACAGATGGTGGTATATAATTGATTTTCAATATAAATACCATGGAAATTCATGGTCTTTTCTATAAATGCTGTTAATTAAATATTCATATTTAAAAATATTAGGCCCTTAGCTCATGCCATACATAAAAATTAACTGAATGAGCTAACACGACAAAACTTCTAGAGAAAAGAATAGAAAAAAAACTTTATGATCTTGGGGTAAACAAAAATATATTAGATATGACATCAAAAGCCCAATTCAAAACACAAAAAAATTTTCATTGGAATTCATCAAAATTAAGATTGTTGCTCTTCAAGAGACACCACTAGGAAAATTAAAAGACAAGCCACAAATAGGAAGAAAATTGTTGTGACCCATGTATATGGTAAAAGACCTGTGTTCAGAATTTATAAAGAACTCTTAAAATTCAGTAATAAGAGGAAAACAACCCAATAATAGAATGGACAGAAGATTTGAATTGATGTTACACCATAGATAATATATGCTAGCAAGCACATGGAAAAATGTTCAACATTATTAATCACTAGGGTAATGCACATAAAGCTATGAGATTCCACTTTATGTAGTAGAATGACATAAATAAATGACATAAAAATAAATCATATTTTAAAAACCAACAATATCTAAATGTGGAAAAATTGGAACTCTTGTACATTGATGGTTGCAATGGGAAATGGTATATCTAGTTTGCAAAATATTTCATCAGCTTCTAAAAGGTTAAACAGAGACTTAACAAGGGCACCCAGACATTCCGTTCCTAGATACTGACACAAGAAAAATGAAAACATGTTTATACAAAGACTTGTACCAAAATTTCATAGCAACATTAATAAAAATAGCCTCAAACTGGAAAAATCTAAAGTCCATTAACTGATGAATGAATAAAAAATTATATTTTCAGTGGAATGCTATCCAGTAAGAAAAAGGAATCAACAACTACAGCATATAGCATGAGTGAACCTTGAAAACACTATGTTAAATGAAAGAAGCCAGATAAAAAATACTATATATTATATAAACCCATTTGTATGAAATTTCTAGAAAGCAAAACTCTGAGGCATAAAGGAGGTCAGTGGTTGCCTGAGGCTGGTGTTTGAAGCAGGAATTGCCTGCAAAAAGGAATGAAAGAAACTTTGGGAATATTGGAATTTTTCTAAAAATGGAATGTGGTGATAGTTGCACAACTGAGTAAATATACTAAAAGCCATCAGATTTACTAAAATGTTATGGAATGTAACTTATACCTCAATAAAGTTGTCAAAAAAGATGTCAAAAAATCCTGTGGCTAATTATGGTAGTATGGTTTACATGCATAATTCTTACTGATATAGTACTCACCACATTGTACTTATATGTACAAACATATGTACATATTTGTCCATCTCTATCAAAAGACTGTAAATTCTTTGTTTTATACAGCTCCACTTTGTGTCAAGCCTCCTAGAAGTGTCTGTTGACTCTGGATTTCCTTCTTCCCTTATTGTTTACTACCTTGGTAGCCTTAATGTCTTTAATCAGAGATAAATAAATCCGGCTTACTAGGATATATTTTTCAGTTCAGTTCAGTCGCTCAGTCGTGTCCGACTCTTTGCAACCCTATGAATCGCAGCACGCCAGGCTTCCCTGTCCATCACCAACTCCTGGAGTTTACCCAAACTCATGTTCTTCAAGTCGGTGATACCATCCAACCATCTCATCCTCTGTCATCCCCTTCTCCTCCTGCTTTCAGTCTTTCTCAGCATCAGGGTCTTTTCCAGTGAGTCAGTTCTTCACATCAAGTGGCCNATGTACTCCTTTCCCAATTTGGAACCAGTCTGTTGTTCCATGTCCAGTTCTATCTGTTGCTTCTTGACATGCATGTAGATTTCTCAGGAGGCAGGTCAGGTGGTCCAGTATTCCCATCTCTTTAAGAATTTTCCACAGTTTGTTGTGATCCACACAGTCAAAGGCTTTGGAGTAGTAGATGTTTTCTGTTATATGATATATAACAATATTAATAAATTTAAAGTATACTATTTAATGATTTTTGACAATTGTATACAATGGTTTAACCATGGCATAGTTATAATGTAGCAAATCTCTAGCACCACATAAAGTTTCCTTATAGCTAGTCTCCACTTTCATCTTCTAGCCACATAATGCAATCTCTGATTTACTTTCTTTTGCCATAATTTGCTGTATCATTGCCCTAAAATGTCATATAAATGTAATCATATATCATGTATTATCCTGTGAATGGCTTCTTTCATACTGCATAATTATTTGGAGATTAATTCATGTTGTAGTGTGTATCAATACTCCATTATTTTTTTTTTTGTTAAGTAGAATCTCATTGTATAGATTCACCACAGTAAGTTTACCATTCACTGATTGGTGGATATGTGGATTTTTTTCTACTTTTTAGCTATTATAAATAGAGTTGATATAAAAATTTATATCTACATCTTTGTATAAACTTATATTCTCATTTATCTTAGGAAAATACCTAGAAATGCAATTACTAGGACATATAAGTATGTGGTTAACTTTGTAAGAAACCACTGTAGTACTTTCCAAAGTTGTACCATTCTGCATTGTCACTAGCAATGTATGAGCAATAGTTGCAAATTTATAATATGATACCACAGCCAGGATGCTGACACTGAGATACCCACCAATCTTGTTGAGAGCTCCCATTTCACTTGTATTTGTGTGTGTGTGTCTGTATGTGTGCATGCTCTCACGTGTATTTAGTCCTATGCAATTTTATTACACACGTAGGTTTGTGTATTCATTACCACAGTCAAAGTATAAAGGACAATTTCATTTCCCTCAAGGATTCTTTTATGTTGCCCTTTTATAACTACACTTACCTCCCCCAGGCTCTCCCAACCCTCACCCCTGTCAAATAGTAATCTGGTCCCCATCTTTATAATCTTATTTCAAGAATATTATTAAAATAAAATCACAGTATGTAACCTTTTGGGAATGGGAATGGATTTTTAAACTTAGCATAAATTCCCTGGGGTTTCGTCTAAGCTGTGTATATTAATGGCTATTCCCTTTTGTTTTTGAATACTATTTCATGGTATGTATATACCACAATTGTTTAACCATTCACTCACTATAAGACACATGAGTGTTTTTCCAGTATTTGGTTACAAAGAATAAAGATGCTATGAACATTCACATACACATTTTGTGTGTAACCAAAAGTTACAATTTCTCTAGAATAAATGCTCCCTTTATGGATCACAACTTTGTCATGGTGAAGGGGTTTCTGTACATCAGTGAAGCCATGAGCCATACCCTGCGGGGCCACCCAAGACAGACAGGTCATAGTTAAGAGTTCTGACAAAATGCATTCCACCGGATGAGGAAATGGCAACCCACTCCAGACCTCTTGCCAGTAGAACCCCATGAAATGTATGAAAAGGTAAAAAGATATGAAACCAGAAGATGAGTCCTCCCGCTCAGGCTGGAAGATATCCTATATGCTGCTGGAGAAAGAGTGGAGGGCAATGACTAATAGCTACAGAAAGAATGAAATGGCTGAGCCAAAGCAGAAATGATGCTCAGTTGTGGATGTATCTGGTGGTGAAATTAAAGTCTGATACTGTAAAGAACAATACTGCATAGGAACCTGGAATGTTAGGTGCCTGAATGAAGATAAATTGGACATGGTCAAGCCAGAGATGGCAAGAATGAACATAGACATTGTAGGAATCAATGTACCAAAATGGACTGGAATGGTGAATTCAATTTAGATGACCATTATATCTACTACTGTGGGCAAGAATCCCTTAGAAGAAAAGCAGTAGCCATCATAGTCAACAAAAGAGTCTGAAATGCAGTACTTGGGTGAAACTTTAAAAAATGATGAAATGGTCTCAGTTCATTTCCAAGGCAAACCATTTAGCATGACAGTAATCCAAGTCTATGCCTCAAACACTGATGCCAAAAAATCTAAAGTTAACTGGTTCTATGAAGACCTACAAAATCTTCTAGAAAAAAAAAAGATGTCTTTTTCATCATAGGGGATTGGAATACAAAACTAGGAAGTCAAGAGATACCTGAAGTAACAGGCAAGTTTGGCCTTGGAGTATAAAATGAAGTTAGCAAAGGCTAACAGTTTTGTCGAGAGAATATCCTTATCATAGCAAACACCCTTTTCCAACAATTCAAGAGATGACTTTATACATAGACATCACCAGATAGTCAATAAGGAAATCAGATTGATTATGGTCTTTGCAACAGAAGATGGAGAAGCTCTATACAGTCTACAAAAGCAAGATCTGGAGCTGACTGTGGCTCAGATCATGAGCTCCATTTGGCAAAATTGAAGAAAGTAGGGAAAACCACTAGGCCATTCAGGTATGACGTTAATCCCTTACAGTGGGATGATGAATGGATTCACTGGGATTAGATCTGGTAGACAGACTGCTTGAAGAATTGTGGATGGAGGGTCATATCACTGTACAGGAGACAGTGACCAAAACCATCCCCAAGAAAAATAATTGCAAGAAGGCAAAGAGGTTGTCTGAGGAGGATTTACAAATAGCTGAGGAAAGAAGAGAAGCAAAAGGCAAGAGAGAAAGGAGAAGTTATATTCAACTGAATGCAGAATTCCAGAGAATAGCAAGGAGATATAAGAAGGCCTTCTTAAATGCAAAAAAATAGAGTAAAACAATGGAATGGGAAAGACTAGAGATCTCTTCAAGAAAGTTTAGAGCTATCAAAGGAACATTTCAAACATGGGCATGATACATGCAGAAACAGTAAGGACCTACCAGAAGCAGAAGAGATTAAGAAGCAGTGGCAAGAATACACAGAAACACTATACAAGATAGGTCTTAATAACCCAGATAACGACGACAGTGTGGTCACTCACCTAGAGCCAGACATCCTGGAGTGAAAGACAACTGAGCTTTAGGAATCATTGTGATTAATAAAACAAGTGGAAGTGATTGAATTCCAGCTGAGGTATTTCAAATCCTAAAAGATGATGCAACTAAAGTGCTGCACTCAATATGTCAGGGAGTTTGGAAAACTCAGCAATGGACACAGGAATGGAAAATGTCAGTTTTCATTCCAATCCCAAAGAAGGGCAATGCCAAAGAATGCTCAAACTATCATACAGTTGTGCTGCTTTCACATGCTAGCAAGGTTATGTTGAAAATCCTTCATGCTAGGCTTCAGCAGTAAGTGAACCAAGAATTTCCATATGTACAAGCTGGGTTTTGGAAAAGCAGAGGAACCAGAAGTCAAATTGCCAATATACATTGGATCATGAAGAAAGCAAAGGGGTTCCACAGAAACATCCACTTCTGCTTCATTGATTACACTAAAGCCTTTGACTCTGTCGATCACAACAAACCATGGAGAATTCTTAAAGAAATGAGAATACCAGACCACCTCACCTGTCTCCTGAGAAACCTCTTTGCAGCTCAAGAAGCAACAGTTAGAACTGAACATGGAACCATGGACTGGTTCCAAACTGGGAAAAGAGTACATCAAGGCTGTATATTGTCACCCTACTTATTTAACTTCTGTGTAGAGTATATCATGTGAAATGCCAGACTGGATGAATCTCAAGCTGGAATCAATATTGCTGGGAGAAATATCAACAATCTCATATATGCTGATACCATTGTAACAACAGAGTGAAAAGAAACTAACCTCTCTTGAGGGTGAATGAGGAGAGTTAAAAGTCCAGCTTGAAACTCAACATTCAAAAAGCTAAGATCATGGCATCCAGTCCCATCACTTCATGGCAGATAGATGGGGAAAAAGTGGAAACAGTGACAGATTGAGACATCACCTTACTGATAAAGGTCCATATAGTCAAAGTTATGGTCTTTGCAGTATTCACGTACAGATGTGAGAGTTGGACCATAAAGAAGGCTGAGCTCTGAAGAACTGATGTCTTGAACTGTGGTGCTAGAGAGACTCTTGAGAGTCCCTTGGACAGAAAGGAGAACAAACCAGTCAATTGTAAAGGCAATCAAGCCTGAAAACATAATACCCAAGCTTATAGGATGCAACAAAAGCAGTCCTAAGAAGGAAGTTTATAACAATACAATCTTACCTCAAGAAACAAAAAAA
>SJYQ01004757.1:86055-105405 GCA_006410935.1 Redunca redunca | reverse complement strand
AAAAAAACCCAACAACCTAAACCTGAAGCAATGAGAGAAAGAAGAATGACAAACCACAAACTTACTAGAAGGAAAAAAATCATAAAGATCATAGCAGAAATAATTGAAAGAAAAATGAAAAAAAAATAGCAAAGATCAACACTGGACATAAAAATAACCTCAAAATGGATTAAAGATCTAAATGTAAAGCTGGATACTATAAAACTCTTAAAGAAAAACATAGAACACACTCTGACATAAATTTCAGCAAGGTCTTTTTTTGTCCCACCTCCTAGAGTAATGAAAATAAAAACAAAAATAAACAAATGGGATGTAATTAAACATAAAATGGAAACCATAATCAAGACAAAAAGACAACCTTCAGAATGGAAGGAAATATTTGCAAATGAAGTAGGCTGACAAAGGTTTAAACTCCAAAATATATAAACAGTTCATGCAGCTCAACATAAAAAAAAAAGAAGGCAACTCAATCAAAAAAATAGAAGATCTAAATAGACATTTCTCCAAAGAAGACATATAGAAGCTCAAGCACATGAAAAGATGCTGAAAATCACTATTCAATTCAGTTCAGTTGCTCAGTCATGTCCGACTCTTTGTGACCCCATGAACTGCAGCAGCCAGGCCTCCCTGTCCATCACCAACTGCCAGAGTCTACCCAAACCCATGTCCATTGAGTCAGTGATGCCATCCAGCCATCTCATCCTCTGTCATCCCCTCTTCCTCCTGCCCTCAATCTTTCCCAGCATCAGGGTCTTTTCAAATGAGTGAACTCTTCGGAGTTTCAGCTTCAACATCAGTCCTTCCAATCAGACCCAGGGCTGATCTCCTTTAGAATGGACTTGTTGGATCTCCTTGCAGTCCAAGGGACTCTCAAGAGTTTTCTCCAACACCACAGTCCAAAATTCTTCGGTGCTCAGCTTTATTTATAGTCCAACTCTCACATCCATACATGACTACTGGAAAAACCATAGCCTTGACTAGATGGACCTTTAGTTAGAGAGATCCAAATCAAACTATGATAAGGTATCATCTCACACCAGTCAGAATGGCCATCAGCAAAAAATCTACAAACACCAAGGGCTGCAGAGGGTATAGAGAAAAAAGAACCCTCCAAATTCTTGGTGGAATGTAAATTGCTACAGTCACTATGGAGAACCATATGGAGGTTCCCTAAAAAATCTAAAAATAAAGGTGCTCTATGATTTACCTTCACTATGATCTTCCTGGGTCAGGAAGATTCCCTGGAGAAGGGAATGGTTATCCTTTTCAGTGTTCTTGCCTGGAGAATTCCATGGACAGAAGAGCCTGGTGGTCTATAGTCTATGGGGTCACAAAGAATCGGAGATGACTGAGTGACTAACACTTCCACTTTCACACTCTGATCTAGCAATCCACCTTCTGGACATATGCCCAGAGAAAACCATAATTTGAGAAGATACATGCACCCCAGTGTTCATTGCAGCACTATTTACAATAACCAGGACATGGAAAAAACCTAAACATCCATCAACAGAAGAATGGATAAGGAAGAAGTGGTGAATATATACAATGGAATATTACTCAGCCATCAAGAGGAACAAAACTGTGCCATTTGCAGAGACATGGATGGATCTAAAGACTGTTGTACAAAGAGAAGTAATCCGGGGAGAGATAAACAAATATCATATAATACTGATTATTTGTGGAATCTAGAAAAATGATACAGATGATCTTATTTACAAAGCTGAAACAGAGACACAAATGAAGAGAAATAATAAATGGATACCAAGCGGGGAGAGTGAGTGTGATGAATTGTAAGATTGGGATTGACATATATATATACTACAATTATATAAAATAGATAACTAATGAGAACCTACAATGTAGTGTAGGGAACTCTGTTCAATGCTCTGTGGAACATAAATAGGAAGGAAAACAAAAAAAGAGGGGATATATGAATATACACAGCTGATTCATTTTGATGTACAGAAGAATCTAACACAATATGGTAAAGCAACTATACTCCAATAAAAATTGATTAATAAATGACAGAGAATTGGTTTATACAATCTTTAGTCATTGTTGCTGTTCAGTGTCTAAGTTGTGTCCGACTCTTTGTGACTCCATGGACTGCAGCACACCAGGCTCCTCTGTCTTCCAGTATCTCCCGGAGTTTGCTCAAATTCATGTCCATTGACTCAGTGATGCTATAATCCTCTGCCTCCCCTTCTCCTTTTGCCTTTAGTCTTTCCCAGCATTAGGGTCTTTTCCAACTATCAACTAACATATACAGAATGCTACAACCAATAACAGCACATTACACATTTTTTTTCCATTGCCATCAAGCATTCACCAAGACCATATTCTGGGTCATAAAACAAGCCTCAACAAATTGAAAATGATTATAATCATACATAATATATCCTCTGACCACAACAGAATCAAACTAGAAATTTACAATAGAGAGAAAACAGGAAGGTCTCTAAACACATGGAAATTAAACAACAACTTCTACATAATCCATGGGTCAAATAAGATGTTTGTAGGAACTTAACACTGAATGAAAATAAAAATAAAACATTTCAAGTTTTCACTTCATGTTGCAAAAGTATTGGAGTTTCAGCGTCAGCATCAGTCCTTTCAATGGTGATCTGATATCCCCATCTCTTTAAGAATTTTCCACAGTTTGTCCTGGTCCACACAGTCACAGGGTTTGGTGTAATCAATTAAGCAGAAGTAGATTTTTTCTGGGACTCTCTTGCTTTCTCCATGATCCAGTGAATGTTGGCAATTTGATCTCTGGTTCCTCTATCTTTTCTAAATCCAACTTGTACATCTGGAAGTTCTTGGTTCACATACTGCTGAAGCCTAGCCTGAAGGATTTTGAGCATAATCTTGCTAGCATGTGAAAGGAGTACAATTAAACATTCTTTGGCATTGCCCTTCTTTGGGATTGGAATGAAAGCTGATCTTTTCCAGTCCCGTGTCCACTGCTAAATTTTCCAAACGTGATGACATACTGAGTGAAGCACTTTACCTTTGTCACCCTTTAGGATTTGAAATAACGCAACTAGAATTTCATCACCTTCACTAGCTGTGTTCATCATAATGCTTCTTAAGGCCCACTTGACTTTACACTCCAGGATGTCTGCCTCTAAGTGAGTGACCATGCCTTTGTGCTTATCTGGCTCATCAAAATCTTTCTTGTATAGTTCTCTTATGTATTCTTATCATCACTTCTTAAGCTCTTCTGATTCTGGTAGGTCCTTACTGTTTCTGTCTGTATAGTGCCCATCCTTGCATGAAATATTCCCTTGATAGCTCCAATTTTCTTGAAGAGATCTGTAGTATTTCCCATTCTATTGAGCTCTTCTATTTCTTTGCATTGTTCATTTGAGAAAGCCTTTATCTCTTCTTGCAATTCTCTGGAACTCTGCACACAATGTTTAGTAGAAATTTGCAATTAAACCAATTGGACCTTTTTTTCCTTTTTTTCAGGAGATTTTATATTATGAACTGAAGTTCCTTCATGGTTATAAGGCGATTCAAATTACCTATTTCATATTGGATGAGTTGTAGTAGTTTGTATTATTCAAAAAATTGCTCCATTTCATGTAATTTGTCAATTTTAACATAAAAGTTGTTAGTGACTTTCCCTTGTCTTTCTGAAGTCTTCAGGACTGTAATAGACTGTATGTTTGTTTCCCCCCAAAATTCAAATACTGAAGTCCTGACCCCTTCCAGGTGATAATATTGGGAGGTGACTAAGTCACGAGGGTGGAACATTTAGTGCAATAAATTTCCTTCTCAGAACTATTGAGCTCCCTCCCACATATCTTGAAATGTTTTATTTTTATTTTCATTCATTGTTAATTTCCTACAAACATCTTATTTGACCCATGGATTATGTAGAAGTTGTTGTTTAATTTCCATGTGTTTAGAGACCTTCCTGTTTTCTTTCTGTTGTAAATTTCTAGTTTGATTCTGTTGTGGTCAGAGGATATATTATGTATGATTATAATCATTTTCAATTTGTTGAGGCTTGTTTTATGACCCAGAATATGGTCTTGGTGAATGCTTGATGGCAATGGAAAAAAAATGTGTAATGTGCTGTTGTTGGTTGTAGCATTCTGTATATGTTAATTAGATTCTGTTAGCTGACCGTGTTATTCTTTTATATCCTAACTGATTTTTTTTCTCTAGTATCTCTATCAGTTGCTGCAAAGGGGTTGAAGAATCCTTATAATACAGGATTTTCCTCTTTAAACTTTAAACTCAATTGTTTTTGTATCATACATTTTGAGTCTCTGTTTTCTGTTGAGCACACAATTAGAACTATGATGTCTTTCTGGTGGATTGGTCCTTTAATTACTGTGTAATGTTCCTCTTCATTTTTAGTAAGTTTCTTTGCTTTGAAATCTACTTAATCTGATATTTATATAATCACTCATACCTTGTTAGAAATGTTTACATGGTATGTTGTTTTCCATCCTTTTACTTGCAACCCACATATGTTGACTTTAAGATGAGTTTCTTGTAAACAGACACACAGTTTATATTAATAATGTTTCATTTTAATCAGCTCAATCTCTGCCTTTTGGTGGGTATATTTATCTCATTCACACTACATTAATATATTTTTATAGTTTGTTTCCTGTTCCTCTCTTTCTTATTTCCCTTTTCAATCCTTCCCATAGATTAAACAGTTTTAGGATTCCACATTGGTTTATTTATAGTGTTTTTGAGGGGGTTGTGGTATAATTTTTTCCAAGGTTGATCTAGATATTAAAATATATGAATTATTGCAGTACATTGGTATCACCGTATTACCACCTTGGGTGAAGTATAGATACATTCATTTATGTCTTTTTAAATATAACTTCCCTACAAATAACTTCTCTATAATTTTTCTTTTTTAATCAATATCATATACAAAACTAATGATGAAGAGGGTATATTTAATATAATAATTTTCTCCTATTTTAATTGCTTTTTCTTTCCTGAATTTTCAGTATTCCTTATTTCATCATTTTCTTTCTGTTTGAGGGAATTTCTTTAGCAATATTAAAAGTGGACTCCTGGTTGGTCTCCCTTGCTGGTGCTGTTGACTACCTGATGTTATTAGTAGGAATCTCATTCTGTCTAGAAGAGAAATGTGTCCACCAGGGTTTCCTTGTGTTGATAAGTTGAGTGTTGGNTCATACCTGAATGGTCTAGTGGTTTCCCCTACTTTCTTCAATTTCAGTCTGAATTTGGCAATAAGAAGTTCATGATCTGAGCCACAGTCAGCTCCTGGTCTTGTTTTTGCTGACTGTATAAAGCTTCTCCATCTTTGGCTACAAAGAATATAATCAATCTGATTTTGGTGTTGACCATCTGGTCTTGTGTTGTTGGAAGAGGGTGTTTGCTATGGCCAGTGTGTTCTCTTGGCAAAACTCTATTAGTCTTTGCCCTGCTTCATTCTGCATTCCAAGGCCAAATTTGCCTTTTCCTCCAGGTGTTTTTTGACTTCCTACTTTTGCATTCCAGTCCCCTATAATGAAAAGGACATCTTTTTTGGGTGTTAGTTCTAAAAGATCTTGTAGGTCTTCATAGAACCATTCCACTTCAGCTTCTTCAGCATAACTTGTCAGGGCATAGACTTGGGTTACCATGATATTGTTTTGTTTGCCTTGGAAATGAACAGAGATCATTCTGTCATTTTTGAGATTGCATCCAAGTACTGCATTTCAGACTCTTTTGTTGACTATAATGGCTACTACATTTCTTCAGGTAATATTGTTACCCCTGTCCTTCGGGCCCAAACCAGTCTGTCATTCTTACCTTATTTCAGAGTTCTTTTTTGGTGTCCTTTGTTGTTATTTGAAGAGTTCTAAGGCGTGCTGTGATTCATGGGGTCGCAAAGAGTCAGACACGACTGAGTGACTGAACTGAACTGAACTGAAGTTGTATTAAGTGGGTAAAAGCAGGGAGAAAGGAGTTCTGTGACAGTTTATCTGGACTAGAAACTGGACAACTAATTTTTATATGTATTTCTTCATATTCTACAATCTTACTAAATTTACTTATTTATTCTAGAATCTTTTTAATCTAAATACCTTAGCACTTTCTACAAAAATAATCATGTTTTCTCCAGATAAGGACAGTTTTGCATCTACCCTTCCAGTTGATATATTTTAATTTCTTTCCTTGCCATATTTTATTGGCTAGAATTTCAGTGTAGATTTTGAGGACTGAGAATAGACATCCTTGTTTTGTCATGATATTATCCTGTTTTAGTATTTCTAGATTTATTTTGCTAGATTTTTTTAATGTATTTTTCATCTGTGATCATGGGGGAAGTTGGTCGATAATTTTATTTTCTCATACTGTCTCTGTCTGGTTTTGTTATAGGGTAAAACTGCCCTCATAAAGTGAGGTATTTTCCCCTATTCTTTTTAAAATTAATTTATTTTTTAGTTGAAGGATAATTGTGTTGGTTTCTGCCAAAAGTCAGCATGAATCAGCAGTAGGTACACATGTATCCCTTCCCTCTTGAACTCCCTCCCACCTCCCTCCCCAACACACCCTCTAGTACCTTACTCTTACATTTTCTGAAATAGTTAATGTAGAATTCACTACTGATGCCATCTGGGCGTGGGATTCTTTGAGGGAGATTTTGACCCTAAATTCAATTTTCAGTTCTTTCATAGATATAGCACTATTCAAATTATCTATTTCTTCTAGAGTGAGTTTTGGTAGTTTATGTCCTTCAAGGCATTTTTCTACTTAATTTGAGAAACCTATATGCAGGTCAGGAAGCAACAGTTAGAACTGGACATGGAACAACAGACTGGTTCCAAATAGGAAAAAGAGTACGTCAAGGCTGTATATTGTCACCCTGCTTATTTAACTTCTATGCAGAGTACATCATGAGAAACGCTGGGCTAAAAGAAGTACAAGCTGGAATCACGATTGCAGGGAGAAATATCAATAACATCAGATATGCAGATGACACCACCCTTATGGAGAAAGTAAAGAGGAACTAAAAAGTCTCTTGATGAAAGTGAAAGAGGAGAGTGAAAAAGTTGGCTCAAAGCTCAACATTCAGAAAACGAAGATCATGGCATCCGGTCCCATCACTTCATGGGAAATAGATGGGGAAACAGTGGAAACAGTGTCAGACTTTATTTTTTTGGGCTCCAAGATCACTGCAGATGATGATTAAATCCATGAAATTTAAAGACGCTTATTCCTTGGAAGAAAAGTTATGACCAACCTAGTTAGCATATTGAAAAACAGAGACATTATTTTGCCAACAAAGATCCGTGTAGTCAAGGCTATGGTTTTTCCTGTGGTCATGTATGGATGTAAGAGTTGGACTGTGAAGAACTAAGTGCTGAAGAATTGATGCCTTTGAACTGTGGTGTTGGAGAAGACTCTTGAGAGTCCCTTGGACTGCAAGGAGATCCAACCAATCCATTCTAAAGGAGATCAGCCCTGGGATTTCTTTGGAAGGAATGATGCTAAAGCTGAAACTCCAGTACTTTGGCCACCTCATGCGAAGAGTTGACTCATTGGAAAAGACTGTGATGTTGGGAGGGATTGGGGGCAGGTGGAGAAGGGGACGACCCAGGATGAGATGGCTGGATGGCATCACTGACTCAATGGACGTCAGTCTGAGTGAACTCCGGGAGTTGGTGATGGACAGGGAGGCCTGGCGTGCTGCGATTCATGGGGTCGCAAAGAGTCGGACACAACTGGGCTACTGAACTGAACTGAATATGTGTTAGCAGAAGTTTTCCATAATATTCCATTATTTTATATTTTGTGTCTGTGGAATATGTGATCCTATCCACTTTCTGATTTGTGATATTGGTAATTTATGGCTTTTGTCCTTTTTTCTTTGTCAGTCTGGCTAAAATTTATTATTTTTTTATTGTCAAGTGTTATTTCTGCATTTTTGACATCAAATTGTCTCTTTTTTTCTATTAATATAGTGAATTTTCAAACATTAAATACACTAGCATCTATACTCGAACGGCTCACTGTTGACAAACCCTACCTCTGCCCATTTTCTGGCCTTTATGAACACTACCAAGAGATTTTGGCCAATTCATATTAACAGCAGCATCTTTAAATCCATTCTACAGTTGTGTGCATAGACAGAATCTTTCTAATAAAATGAAAGATTAAGCTATTAAGATTATGTCATTGTTCAGCAAAGGAAATAGATTATAACAAAGGGAAGAATTTTTCTCATAATTGGGATTTTCTTCTAGTGTTTTGCTGTGTACATTGGTAGCTCAGTGGAAGGAGGCAGTGATACCAACTTGGAAACTGAATTATACAGCATTTATAAGCACAGAATTTAATGAAAGACAATTGTTCCCTAAAAGAAGGTTAATTTATTTGCGTTCTCTAAGTAATTTTTAAAGCAATAGGAAAGTGTTACATCAAACATCAATTATCTACATTTCAGAAATCTGTTTATGTCCCAGGAACAGCTCAAACAGACCCGTTGAATGGCTTGAATGCTTTGAATGCAAATAGAAGAAATGATGTTGCAGTTCAACAATCTGGAGAAAAACAATTATCTTGGCTACTAGGCTTTTTATGAAGTATTTCTTTGTAGATGAATAGATTCATTGAAAGAAGAACCTTCTGTGAATCATTTAATCCTGTCTCCACAAAGAGGCATCGTTTGCATAAATAATTTTAAGCATTCATGCTGAGTATGTATTCTAGCACTGAACACACAAGAAATCATCTTAAATAAACCCTTCCTGAATTGAATTTATCCTGCCCTTAATTCTTCCCAGAAAAAAAAAAAAGGAGTTACACACTTTTCTTCACCATTCCTATCTAGAAATTATATAAATTTGCCCCTGTGCTAACCTGCTTGCTTCTGGACATGTCAGTGTGTTATCCTGGTAAATGCTTAACAACCAGCTCATAAAAAAAAGTTGTAATATACACTGATTTTTGTGGGGTAAATATTCCCATGGTAGCTTAATCAAGCTGCAATCCTGATTTCACTGAATACAGACTTGAGAAATAACACACAGTAGCACATCAGTATACAGTATCTCCATTACACAGATGCAATAGACACAAATAATTTTAAGAACGGACATAATGATAGAACTGTAAAATAGAAAGGGATGAATTTTTGAGACTTATTGCTACTGTTTATAGAGTACTTTAATTATAACTTCACATAAGATTATTTTTAAAGATGTGTGTGTAAAACAGGCTCATAAAATTTCTGCAAATGGTTTAATAATTAGCCTCCAATTAAAATAAATAAATTAATTTTTTAAAAATTTCAGCAACTGCAACGTTTGGCCTACAAGTCAGTCTAGCACACCCCTGTGAGTAACTCTGGTTGTGTTCTCTAAGGGATGAGAAGACAATGGACCACCAACCTCCTTGGTGTCAGTTTTAAATTTCCAGCACTGACAATGATTTTTGAAGAAAGTGCAGACACAATTCATAGTTGAGGGTATCTCTTTAGCTGGGACTTACTTTCTTAACCAGCAATAAATGACCAGGGTTATTTTAGGATCTCTCAGAACTGGGAGGCCTGAAGTCCAACCCCAGTTGCTGGAAGGAAATGTCCTGTCTTTCTCCTCAGCACGTTCACCTCAGATTGCTGGAGGCACAGGGGCTTTTGGGCAGCCAGATCCACCCGGCCTGACACTCTGTGGGTGCCCCTCGCTGGAGTAGCCCCGGTGATAGCGGCTGCTGTGCCACCTCAGCGTGGTGGGCCACTCCCATCCCCGTGACAGGCTTTTGTGGGGACAGTTCTCTGGAGGGAGGGGAAGTAAATGAGAAAAACTGCCTTTGAGTCCCCTGAAAAGTCACAGAGAGCTTTACACTCTGAGAGCAATTTCCCACCCAGGGCCTAGGTCGCACTGAACAACCCAAATTGTGGGGACCCTGAATGTTATCTGAGAAAATGAAATATCTTCAGGTTGTTATTTTTTATATCTCACCTTTCAAAAACAATGTATGGTAGCTACCTGCAATAGTAACATCCTTCCAGCCCTATTTCTATTTCAGAAATTACAGGTTTTGGAAGCAGTCTTAAATTTTTCTGTTTTCCCTCCTACAACCCATTCTTCTCACACACACACACCCCCAAACCTGCTTTCCTATACACAGAGTATTTTGGGGTAACTTACAAATCAGGTCCCATCATATCTGTGTACCATACCCCAGTGATCCTTCAGTTAGACACAAAAATAAAAACATGGAAAGAAGGGCTAACGTTTATTGAGCACTGACTGTGTGCTGGGCCTGCTCTGAGTGCTTCAGAGAGTTAATGCTTTTTAATGCCCCAAACAGTCATTTGAGAGAGTTGCTATTGTTATCTCCATTTTACAAATGAGGAACTGAGATGGAGAAGTAAAGAAACTTGCTCCAAGTCTCACAGTTAGTGATGGAGCAGAGAAAAAACTTAAGCCAGCAGACTCCAGCCCCCACTCTACCCTGCTGAGACCTGCATATTTATTGCCCTAGATTGTTATTTCCCAGGTATCTACTTGTTCTCTCTTGAAAGGGTCCTTATTTGTTAAACATACACCGGTTTTCCTGTAACTCTTCTTCAAGACTTGAGATAATGATTTCCATTTGCCTCTTCTTCTGTGTTTGGAGAGATCTTTTCCCCCAATAATCATAGCAACCCTTTATTGCCTTTTACACTTAAAATTATCTGTATGCATCTGTGTCTCTGGTTTTTGGTGTGTTATCTGCCTTGTGATGATTTGGAAAAGCTGATAAGAAAGTAACTCTGCTCTTCCTATAAACATAGTTTGGTAAAGGACTATAATACAGAAGCACAGAAACCTTTTGGTGACAAGATGTAGAAATCTAGGACAAGAAGGTTTATTGTGCAGTTTGTAAAACCCCCAGGGATCACTTTCATAATCTAGTCAAATTCCCACATGATTTCCCTTTCCTTTGCATACACAAGAACTTCCTCTTTGTCCCACTAGCTTCAGCCATCACCCTTTTCTACCTTGCTCTATGCGCCATTGGGTTATGCAATGGGAAAAAAGGGTGGTGGAGCAGAGAGGAAAGGAAAGGACTGATGACAGCTTAGTAAATCCTTTAGCTCCATCCCTCCATAGAAGGGGTGAGTCCCTCTCCCCAGGACTCTGGGTTGCTTTTTCCTTCTATGTCTAGGGATAGCAACAGCCTGCTGTTTCTACCCCGAGGGAACTGCCCTATGGTTCCCACTCCCTGTTCATTTTTGTAAAGAGCCTCTTTATTAAAATCTACTCAATGCACCAATTTGACTGTGCCATATGGTTCTTCTCTGTGTGGATTCTAATCACTTTCCCTTTATCATTAGAGCAGCTGCTGTTAGTTTTCTTTCCCTCTCTCAAAAACGTGCTTTTAAACTTAAGTTCAGCTTCTTTAACTTCTTTCTTCAGTTCTTTACCAAAATTTACTGTAACGAGGGGTTTGCTACAAGTTACTATGTATGATTTGCAAACATAAAAAATCCTTATGGAAGCTCAGTTAGTGCAATAAATCATATTATTAGGAAAAGGATAATAGACACAGAAAAGGCTTTTAACAAAGTCTAACACACTTGCATAATAAAAACTCTTAAGGAACTAGGAATAGAAAAGAACATCCTCACCTGATAGAGGCCATCTACAAAAAAACCCACAGTTAACCTCTACTTTGGGTGAAAAACAGAATGTTCTCCTCTAAGATTAGGAGCAAGATAAGGATGTCTGTCCTTGCCACTTATATTTAACATTGTACTAAACCCATTCCAGTGTTCTTGCCTTGAGAATCCCAGGGATGGGGGAGCCTGGTGGGCTGCCATCTATGGGGTCACACAGAGTCGGACACGACTAAAATGACTTAGCAGCAGCAGCAGCAAAAGGTAATTAGAGAAAAAAAGAGAAACTAAAAGAGTATCTAGATTGAAAAGGAAGAAGTTAATTATCTCTATTTACAGATGACATAATCTTCTATACAGAAAATCCTAATGAATCTTTTAAAAAACTATTAGAACTAAGAACTGAACTGATTAAGGTTGCAAGATAAAAGATAGATATACAAAAAATTCTTCTATCTCTACACACTTGCAGTGGACATTCTGAAAAAAATTAAGAAAACAATTTTATTTATAATAAAATCAAAAAGAATAAAATATTTAATATAAATTTAGTAAAAATATTTTTGTAGTCAAGACTTGTACAATGAAATGACAAAACAGTGTTGAAAGAAATTAAAGAAGATCTACATAAACAGAAATCATGACATTGTCATGAACTAATTATTGGTAAGATGGAAATACTCTCCACCTTGGTCAGTACCATCTCTGTCAAAATCTCAAGTGGCTTTTTTCCAGAAATTGACAAATTGACCTTAAAATTCATATGGAAATGCAAGGAAGCTAGACTAGTCAAAACAATCTTGAAAAAAGGAGAATGTTAGAGAAGTCACAATTCTTGACTGCAAAACTTACTAAAAAGTTATAGTATCAAAACAGTGGGGTTCTGGCATGAGGATAAACATACAGGTCCATAGAGTAGAAAGTAGAACTGAGAGTCCAGAAACAAACTCTTACACTTATGGTGCTTTTCAACAAGGACACCAAGACAAGTCAATGAGGGAAAGAACAGTCAAATTGTTCAAGAACAATTTGTGAATAATAACCACATACAAAAGAATAAAGTAGATTCAGATATCACACCATACATAAACATTAACTAAAAATGAATCACAGACACAAACATAAAAGCTGAAACAATACGACAATTAGAAGAAAACACAGGAGTAAATTTTCATGACCTCAGTTAAGCAATGGTTTATTAGAAATGACACCAAAAGCACAAGCTTGTCATACTAAATGAAGTAAGTCAGAGAAAGAGAAATATCATATGACATCACTTAAATGTGGAATCCAAAAAGAAATGATATAAATGAACTTACAAAGCAGAAAGAGAATCACAGACTTTGGGAATGAACACATGGTTGATGGGGAAAAGGATGGGGAGAGGAGTTTGGGACGGACGTGCTCGTGCTATATTTAAAATGGATAACCAACAAGGACCACATGGAACTCTGCTCAATATATGTGGCAGCCTGGATGGGAGGAGAATTTGCAGGAGAACAAATGTATGTATTGTTGCTGTTGTTCAGTTGCTAAGTCATGTCAGACTCTTTGCAAGCCCATGGACTGCAGCACTCCAGGCTTCCCTGACCTTCACTATCTCCCAGAGTTTGCTCAGACTCATGTACATTGAGTCAGTGATGCCATCCAATCATCTTATCTCTGACATCCCCTTCTTCTCCTGCCCTGCATCAAGGTCTTTTCAATGAGTTGTCTCTTCCCATCAGGTGGCCAAAGTATTGGAGCTTCAGCTTCAGCATCAGTCCTTCCAATGAATATTCAAGATTGATTTTCTTTAGGATTGACTGGTTTGATCTCCTTGCAGTCCAAGGAACTCTCAAGAATCTTCTCCAGCACCACAATTTGAAAGCATCAATTCTTTTTTTTTTCATTATTTAGGGAATACTTAATTAGTTTCTGTAATCAAACCCACGTAGATAAGACCTTACATATTTAATACAGTGTGTTACCCCTGTACAAATGGAAAAAATTATGTTTAACATTTCTAGACCAATATGGCAGTTAATTTCTGTACAATGCCAACCCAACAAGGTACAACTGGGATACTTTTTCCAAAGTTGACAGCACAGCTAAAATTTCCAAAAATTCAAATTATATATATATATATATGTGTATATATATAGATTTGTTTATTTATATAAAAAGACCAATAGCAGTATATTTTGCATTAATAGCAGCAACAGCTTTTCCAAGTTCTGCAGTCATCTGAACAAAATTATAGAGACATCCAGCACACTCCATTAAAAAAAAAAAAGTGAAAAAACAAAACCTCAGAAAACAGCAAAGTTTTGTTACTGTTGTGGTACCTGGCACCATTTTTTTTTTTAAATTACGTTTCTCAATCATCATCTGGAAAGAAAGCATTCTAGAATAACGTCATTAAAAACAGATCTGATAAAGCACGGTCACTACTACATATCATAAAGCAGGTACAAGATATTTACATTCACAGAGGTATGATACAGTACTGTCCTACATCTATAATACTAGAGGATATAATTAAAAAGGCATTATTTGACCAACTCCATCATGTCTGAATGGTTAAGAGCTTCATGGAAGAAAGGAGATGCCAAGTAGCACTTCAAAGGAAAGCATCAATTCTTAGGTGCTCAGTCTTCTTTATGGTCCAACTCTCATATCCTTACATGACTACTGGAAAAACCACAGCTTTGACTACATGAACCTTTGTTGGCAAAGTGATGTCTCTGCTTTTTAATATGCTGTCTTGGTTTGTCATAGCTTTACTTCCATGGAGCAAGTGCCTTTTAATTGCAAGGCTGCAGTCACCATCCACAGTGATTTTGCAGACCAAGAAAATAAAATCTCTCACTGTTTCCACGTTTTCCCCATCTGTTTGCCATGAAGTGATGGAACCAGATGCCACGATCTTAGTTTTTTGAATGATGAGTTTTAAGCCAGCTTTTTTATATGTATGGCTTAACTATCACAGCATTATTTGTTAATTGGCTATATCCCAATACAAAATAAAACTTTAAAGAAAAACTACAGTGAGATACCACTTCACACTCACTAGAATGACTATAATAAAATAAAAGACAATAGCAAGTGCTGGCAAAGATATGGAGGAATTGGAACCCTCTACATTACTGGTAGGAATGTAAAATAGTAAAGCCATTATAGAAAAGAGTTTGGTAGTTACACAAAATACTAAACTATCTGACTCAGCAATTTAGATTTATACCTAAGAGAACTGAAAACCATACAAAAGCTTGTACAAAAATGTTAATAGCTGCATTATTTATGGCAGTCAAGAAATGGAAACAACCCAACTGTCCATCAACTGATGTACATATAGTGTGGCCTATTCATACAAGGGAATACTTTTGCCATAGAAAGGAATGAAGTAACAACACTTTTCCCCATTAATTTTATTTTTTTTTTACATTTTTAAATATAAATTTATTTATTTTAATTGGAGGCTAATTACTTTACAATATTGTATTGGTTTTGCCATATATTGACATGAATTCGCCACGGGTATACATGTGTTCCCCATCTTGACCCCCCCATTCCACCTCCCCACCCCATCCCTCTGGGTCATCCCAACATAGATGAACCTTGAACATATGCTAAGTGAAAAAGTCAGTCAAACAAGCCTACATATTGTATGATGCCATATATATGAAATGCCTGCAAAAGGCAAATTATAGAAGCAGAAAGTAGTTTAGTAGTTGCTCAGGGCAGGTGGGCGAGTTGGAGTGGAATGAAGAGTGATTACTCATGGATACATGGATTCTTTAGGGGAGGGGCATGAAATATTCTAATTAGATTGTGGTGATGGTTGTACAATTTTGTCAATATGCTAAAATCATTTGATTTGTGCATTTTAAGTTGGTGAGAGTACCATGTTGAATTGTATCTTATTTAGGAGAAAACATTTCAGAGGTCTCAAGCTTGTTGATTTTAGTCCCAAACCAAATTGTCTTCCTTGTTAGATGTTTCCTAAAGCCTGGATGACTTCCTACACAGTTGTGTTATAATTGAGGGTGCAGACCTTGGTCTTTGGTGGTGGCTCAGATGGTAAAGAGTCTGCCTGCAATGCGGGAGACCCAGGTTCAATCCCGGGGTTGAAAAGATCCCCTGGAGAAGGAAATGGCAACCCACTCCAGTATTCTTGCCTGGAAAATCTCACGGATGGAGGAGCCTGGTGGGCTACAATCCATGGGTTTGCGAAGAGTCAAGACATGACTGAGCGACTAAGACATGCAGACCATAGAAACGTTCCTTTTTTCCTTACAAAAGGCCCTTTCTTTAACCTGATAGCTCAGCTGGTAAATAATATGCCTGCAGTGCAGGAGACCCCGGTTCAATTCCTGGGTTGGGAAGATCCCCTGGAGAAGGGATAGTCTACCCACTCCAGTATTCTTGGGCTTCCCCTGTGGCTCAGCTGGTAAAGAATTTGCGTGCAATGCGGGAGACCTGGGTTTGATCCCTGGGTTGGGAAGATCCCCTGGAGAAGGGAAAGGCTACCTACCCACTCCAATATTCTGGCCTGGAGAATTCCTTGGACTGTGTAGTCCATGGGATCGCAAAGAGTAGGACATGACTGAGCGGCTTTCACTTTAACCTGAAGGTCTGCAGGATCTAGTCAGGCTTCCAAGTGTCCCGCAGTCTCATGTTACATTCAGTACCTCTGAGCAGCTCTCTGTTGGGTGGGCAATAGATTCTCTGATTTCCTTCAAGATCTTCTTAAACTGGATCATACACATACTTCAGTATGTACTTGGTGATCACATGAGTTTCTGAAGGCACAGACTAAACAGGGAGTACCAACCTGGAGAATCCCTGTCTGTGAAGGTATTTTTCAGGGAACAGTATTATTCTAGCATGAAAATATGCACGTCAAACAGTTATGAGGTGCACTGTGCACATAGAGGCAGGAGAGGGCAGGGCTTGAGCACAGCAAGGCTCTTCAGCCCTGGCAACTTGCTCACTGCTTACTACCACTGAGGATATTTCAATTGCAAAGTCTGAGAAGCTCCATCAAGTTGTCTTCACAGAATAGTTAACTCCCCAAATGAGAAAGCTGCAAATTGGTAACATGCATTGAAGATCTTGGGAAACATTTATTAAGTCACCACTAAATATTCTCTATATAAAACTGTAATTTCTATTGTGTATCATTTAGCTATTATTTAAGAATGTCTGTTCATGGTGAAATGTTTATCATTCCAATATTTAACTAAATTTCATTTCATGGTTTAAAGCATTCCTTGATTTGACTTGTCTTTATGCAAAAATGATCAACCCCATTTTTGCTTTCCAACTGAGTGGAAATATGCAAATGTTTTGATTAAATGATAAACTAAACAGTTTTGCCAGAAGCAGCTATTTCTACGGGAGGCAATGCTACTAAATTATCCAAGTAAAATGGAATGATGCCAATTGCTGGCAGATGTAGGGAAACTGATAGAAGCTTCCAAATGTGGCTATTATCAAACAGTCCCAAAAAAGAGAGAAAGAAAGAACACTCCCTGCCCCTCTTAAAAAAAAAATTAAGAAAAAGTTGGTAAACATGGTCCCAAGTCATGCTGGCTTGTTTGTTTTGTATCTCTCATCTCCCATCTAAGTTTTATGAAACAGAGGCAGCCTCATTTCACACATTCTGAAACTTACCTTCAAAGTTTGTTCCTTTCCATTTGGAATTCACTTTCCTATAGTGTATTAAAGCTGGTCATTGGCATCCAATCAGCACATAAGAAACTTTTCAATACAAATGTAATTAAAACACTCTGCATTTGCAATGAAAAGTAGAGAAAACAAAACCACAACAATATCAGCAATTCAGACAGAAAAAACTAAAAATGAGAAAAGCAATAAAAATGTAAACTATCCAAAACACTAGTAGCTAAACTATACCTTTAATACTGGAACATTCAAGTTATTTCCATCTTTAACAGAAAACAAAACTTACAACTGATACATTCCTGTGTATATCTTTGTACTCTTTTCTAATTATTTTCATTGTGAGCTTGTAATTAAACATTTTTTGTAAACAACACAAGAAATACTGATGATACTTATTATGCAAAAAAATTGCATGGCAAAAATATCATAAGTCAAAGGATAAGTGATTAAGAAACATATTTGACAAATAAAGAGCTAATAATCTCCATCTACAAAAACTCTTAAAAGTTAGTAAGAAAAAGATTTCAAAATCTCAGTGTGACAAAGATAGGAATAGACAATTTTGAAAACAGGAAAGAGTAATGACCCATAAAGATATGAAAATTTGATTCATTAATTTGACTTTTAGCCAGAGAAATGAAAATTCAGGTCATCATAAGATACTAATTTCATCCAATATATTAGTTCAAAATTGAGAAAAAAACAGTGATAGCCTAGTATTGGCAAGGATTTAAGAGAAAGGGCACTTGTGTACTTTGGAACAACTACCACTATTTTGGAAAGCGATCTGACAAAATCAATTAAACAGTTAAAATACATGGACACTTTGACCCAGCAATCTCACTTCTTGGAATTTATCCTATAAAATGAGGCTGTCTATGGCAGCACTTTTTGGCTTGACAAAAATAAACTACAAGAAGTGTGAAAGACAATTTGCAGAGAAACATATGTAGTCTCAGTCCAGTTTTGTAAAACATAAAATGATTTTGTAAAACATTATCACTAATTTGTGTGAAATTTGTGAAATGCATGGGAAAAGGCACATCTGGCTGTTGGCCGTGAGAGGTGGTAACTTAATTCAAAAAAACCAAGCCTAGATGATGATAATGATTTTACTGTGAGCACAGATTATTTTTTTAAGCCTTTATTGAATTTGTTACAACATTGTTTCCATTTTATGTTTTGGTATATTTGGCCACGAGATACATAGGATCTTAGCTTCCTGACCAGGGATCGAACCTGCACCCCCTGCATTGGAAGGTAAGGTCTTAACCATTGGACTGTCAGGGAAGTCCTACAGGTTACTTTGTAATTGAACCTTTTTAAAGAGCTCCATCAGTTCATGGGAAATAGATGGGGAAACAATGGAAACAGTGGCAGACTTCATTTTTTTGGGCTCCAAAATCACTCCAGATGGTTACTGCAGCCTTGAAATTAAAAGACGCTTACTCCTTGGAAAAAAAAGTTATGACCAACCTAGATAGCATATTGAAAAGCAGAGACATTACTTTGCCAACAAAGGTCCACCTAGTCAAAGCTATGGTTTTTCCAGTGGTTATGTATGGATGTAAGAGTTGGACTGTGAAGAAAGCTGAGTGCTGAAAAATTTGATTAAATGATAAACTAAACAGTTTTGCCAGAAGCAGCTATTTCTACGAGAAGCAATGCTACTAAATTATCCAAGTAAAATGGAATGATGCCAATTTGAACTGGGGTGTTGGAGAAGACTCTTGAGAGTCCCTTGGACTGCAAGGAGATCCAACCAGTCCCTTCTAAAGGAGATCAGCCTTGGAATTTCTTTGGAGGGAATGATGCTAAAGCTGAAACTCCAGTACTTTGGCCACCTCATGCGAAGAGTTGACTCATTGGAAAAGACTCTGATGCTGGGAGGGATTTGGGGCAGGAGGAGAAGGGGACGACAGAGGATGAGATGGCTGGATGGCATCACAGACTCGATGGACGTGAGTTTGAGTGAACTCCGGGAGTTGGTGATGGACAGGGAGGCCTGGCGTGCTGTGATTCATGGGGTCGCAAAGAGTCGGACATGACTGAGCAATCGAACTGAACTGAACTGAACTGAA
>SJYQ01004757.1:32959-86008 GCA_006410935.1 Redunca redunca | reverse complement strand
CAACCAGGAATCAAACCTGCACATCCCCTCCACTGGAAGGCAAACTTTTATTCCCTGGACCATGAGGGAAGTCCCCTAAAGGTGTCTTAAAAAAGAAAATCATTCTCTGTGTGTGAGCTGTGTGGCTCATCAGAGATTTTTCCTGGAGTGTGTGGAGAAGTGGGCAGCTGTCCTGCTAACTAACTGCCTGTACCCACTGCATTAAATCCTTCAAAGGATGGGCTTAAGCATAAATGAATGACAAGAGAGACTTTCATTCCAGTTGTGTTACTTTTAGTCTTTTCCATGTCACACTCTAGAGCCACACAGCACAGACTCTGGAACCAGACTGCGCAAGTTCAGTCACTTTAAGCCCAGCCACAAGCACGATGGTCTGGGACATTTCTCTGAGCTGCAGTTCCTCAACTGGAAACGGGTTTAATAGCTGCACTTAAATGAGTTACCAGACTTCCCTGGTGGTCCAGCTGATAAGAATCCACCTGCCAATACAGGAACATGGGTTCAAACCGTGGTCCAGGAAGATTCAACACGCCGTGGAGCAACTAAGCCCTTGTACCACAACTACCGAGCCACCACTCGCTCGGTGGTGCGAGCTGCAACAGCTGAAGCCGGTGAGTCTAGAGCCCATGCTCTGCAACAAGAGAATCCCGTGCATTGTAACAAAGAGTAGCCCCTGCTCACTGCTTCCAGAGAAGGACTGCACGCAACAACAAAGACCCAGTGCAACCAAAAATAAATAAGTATATATACATTTAAAATGACTCACCACATTTGATGTACACAGCACCCAGGTGCTGCAGAAGCATCAGCTGCCATTCTTATTTCTTCAGTGGTAACATACATTACCTGCTCATTTATAAGATATAATTGGAGAAGCTTTAAGAAAATTGTGTGTGCGCATTGAGTCCTTCTCTTTCTAGCATTGTGCATATTATTTACATGTTATTTCTACTTTTTTATAACAACTCGCTTAAAGAGTATCATTATTTTTATGTTACATATTAAAATTAGTGAGGAAGCTGGGATTCAGGTCTGCTCAGACCCCAATTTTTGCCCCCATTTCTCACTCTGCTCTGCTGCCTCTCCATCATCAACACTCTGCTGAAAGCATGTGGATGTAGCTCATGTGTGTGAGGTGTAAGGCACATGACACTGCTAAGAAGTACGAATGCCTGGGGTGATAATCTCCAACTCCTGCCTCATTCCCAAATATTTACTAATGCACCTGGCAATAAGAGAAAATTCTCTCCTTCATAGAGTTTTCATGATAGTGATCAGAGATTGGGGGGGAAATGGAAACAGTGACAGACTTGATTTTCTTGGGCTCCAAAATCACTCTCTGTGGATGGTAACTGCACCAACAAAAGTCACTTGCCTTTTGGAAGAAAAGCTATGACAAACCAAGGCAGTGTGTTAAAAAGCAGAGACATCACTTTGCCGACAAAGGCCCGTATAGTCAAAGCTATGGTTTTTCCAGTAGTCAGGTAAGGATGTGAGAGTTGGACCATAAAGAAGGTTGAGCACTGAAGAACTAATGCTTTCACACTGTGGTGCTGGAGAAGACTCTTGAGAGTCCCTTGGACTGCAAGGAGATCAAATCAGTTAATCCTAAAGGGAATCAACCCTGAATATTCATTGGAAGGACTGATGCTGAAGCTGAATCTCCACTACTTTGGCCACCTGATACAAAGAGCCAACTCACTGGAAAAGACCCTGATGCTGGGAAAGACTGAGGGCAGGAGGAGAAGGGGCAACAGAAGATGAGATGATTGGATGGCATCACCAACTCAATGTACATGAGTTTGAGCAAACCCTGGGAGATAGTGAAGGGGAGGGAAGCCTGGCATGCTGCAGACCATGGAGCTGCAAAGAGTCTGACACAACTGAGTGACTGAACTGAACTGATCAGAGACAGATAATATACAATTAAATAATTTAAATGTGTCTTAATAATATACAAAATGGTAACAAATGCTATGGAGAAAATAAACCAATGGAGAGGAGCAGAGAGTTTAGAGTGGGGTGCAAGGAGAGGTGATTTTTAATTTTAAATATAAGAGCCACATCTAAATTATTTTCTGATAATCTTGGTGGTGAACTCTAAATGGTGTACAGGCTGCGAGAGGTGATGACTGGTGTTTGCAGTCATGACCTAGAGCTTCAGTCTGCTACACAGTTTCCACCAGTCACATGTGGGTAAATTATTTAACATCGAGTAAAATTTAAAATGCAAGTCCTCAGTCTCACTAGTCACATGGAAAGTCCCCAGTAGCCACATGGCCTAGATGGTGCATGTTTAGAACATTCTTATCATTGCAGAATGTTCTGCTGGATGGTATTGTACTCAAGTAAAGCAGCCAGATGCTGCAGGAAGTGAGCAGAATGCTTAGCATCCTGCTACAGAGATTTAGTGAGAATGAGGTCAACATAACAATCATGGAGAAGATTGTTTCCCCCTCCGTAATATCTCCATGCACCTTCAGGAGATACTATCAGTCAGTTCAGTCGCTGTTGTATCTGACTCTTTGCGACCCCATGGACTGCAGCACACCGGGCTTCCCTGTCTATCACCAATTCCTGGAGCTTGTTCAAACTCATGTCCATCGAGTCAGTGATGCCATCCAAACATCTCACCCTCTGTCAGCCTCTTCTCCTCTTGCCTTCAATCTTTCCCAGCATCAGGGTCTTTTCCAATAAGTCAGTTCTTCACATCAGGTGACCAAAGTATTGGAGCTTCAGCTTCAGCATCAGTCCTTCCAATGAACATTCAGGACTGATTCCCTTTAGGATGGACTGGTTGGATCTCTTTGCAGTCCAAAGGACTCTCAAGAGTCTTCTCCAACACCACAGTTCAAAGACATCAATTCAGCACTCAGCTTTCTTTATAGTCCAACTCTCACATCCATACATGACTACTGCAAAAATCATAGCTTTGACTAGATGGACCTTTGTTGGCAAAGCAATGTCTCTGCTTTTTAGTATGCTATCTAGATTGGTCATAGTTTTTCTTCCAGGGAGCAAGCGTCTTTTAATTTCATGGCTGCAATCACCATCTGCAGTGATTTTGGAGCCCAACAAAATAAAATCTGTCACTGTTTCCATTGTTTCCCTATCTATTTGTTATGAAATGATGGGACCAGATGCCATGATCTTAGTTTTCTGAATGTTGAGCTTTAAACCAACTTTTTCACTCTCCTCTTTCACTTTCATCAAGAGGCTTTTTAGTTCCTCTTCACTTTCTGCCATAGGGTGGTGTCACCTGCATATCTGAGGTTATTGATATTTCTCCTGGAAACCTTGATTCCAACTTGTGCTTCATCAAACCCAGCGTTTCACATGATGTACTCTGCATATAAGTTAAATAAGCAGGGTGACAATATACAGCCTTGATGTACTCCTCTCCCAATTTAGAACCAGTCTGTTGTTCCATGTCCAGTTCTAACTGTTGCTTCTTGACCTGCATACAGATTTCTCAGGAGGCAGGTAAGATGGTCTGGTATTTCATTCTCTTGAAGAATTTCCCACAGTTTGTTGTGATCTATACAGTCAAAGGCTTTGGTGTGATAAAGCAAAAGCAAATGTTTTGTTAGAATTCTCTTGCTTTTTCAATGATCCAACAGATGTTGGCAATTTGATCTCTGGTTCCTCTGCCTTTTCTTATTTGAAGCCTTGCTTGGAGAATTTTCAACATTGTTTTGCTGGCGTGTGAGATGAGTGCAATTGTGCAGTAGTTTGAACATTCTTTGGCATTACCTTTCTTTGGGATTGGAATGAAAAGTGACATTTTCCAGTCCTGTGGCAGTATAGGAGATACTATAATGATATGCTTTTGCCTTTTTTCAAACAATTAGAATACAAAACAGCACAAATATATCCATCTTCAGGCAAGACTTTTATTTAGTTAACCTGAATTAAAATCACCACTATATTCTTCCTCCCCTTTCTCTTCAATATCATCATCATCACCAATCAGCAGTATTATCATAACTTTGACCACCAAGCCTCTTGGCATGCTTTGATTTTCTAAGTAGTTAATGGAGTGAATGGAAATTTATAGAAAATAAGTAATTGGTGGAATAAATATCGGTTTTACAATAACCCAAGGTACTTTGTTAAGAACAAGAAAAACAATGGTAGAATAATGTTTAAGTAAAATATTAGTAAATATAATGCATGATACTTGGCTGGATCCTGGATCAACAACAAAAATCATCCCTGAAGGACAAATAGAAAAATGTTAAATCACACCAAATATGTAAGGAAAGACAATAGTATTGTTTAAATGTTAATTTTCCTGAGTGTGACAATTACTTGACTTTTGTTGGAATATAAATGATAAAGTATTCAAAAGTGGTGTCATAATATCTATGATTAACTCAGGTGGTTCATCAAAAAATATCTGTGATTAACTCAGATGGTTCATCATTTGTGTGTGTATGTGTGCATATAAAATAAGAGCTTTGCCTGAGGGTGTGTCACATATATATGTATTTAGCACAAACACTGCAAAATACTAACAACTGATGAATCTAGGTGAAGGATATGTAGATATTCATTTGATTATTTTTGCAACACTTCTGTAGGCTATTTCATAATAAAAGATTGGAGAGAATTTAAAGGATTATTTAAATGAGTAATAAGAGTGGCTCTCCATTAAAGAATGACCATGCCTATAAGCTTTTAAAAAGATCTAGTGGATAAATATTGTCTATCTTGTATATTTTATTTCATTTTTTTTTCAACAGAACATTTTTCTCCTTTTCAAAACATTGGTCCCAATTTAAACTGGATATATTTTTTGCTTGAATTTAAAGTTTAATTTACCCAAATATTTTTGTGTAAACTTAATTTTCAATGAAATCTTAACTTTCGGGATAAAATCTCAGCATGTCAGAATCAGACCCTTGGGCATCTGAACTACAAATCCCTATAAGTGTAGTCATTCGTTTCTGGAGGAATGAGTACATTTCCACAGCCCCTGAGGATTTCAAGAATAAGAGTTCTGCACACACAAATGCTGAGGTGCATCTAGAACCACATTTCAGCCTCCATGGGCCACACTGAGCCAGAGGACAGCAGAAAAGAATCTCGGGTTGTGGTGCAAAAGCAGGTTAAGAAAACCACTCCCTTCCGTTTGCATCACTTAGCACTCTGCTACAAGTGCCAGAAAACTTGCCTAAAACTGAATTAAGCAAGAAAAGAATTGGCTCAGAGGACGATATGCAGATTCCATTGCTTATGTGACAAGGCCTCAGTTTCACTCTGCCTATCAGCTCTACCTCCAACCCCCACCCCACACCCTCAACTCCATCCTCAGGTGCTTCTCTCACTCAAGCAGCGAGCAACGAGCAACGTGCAGCGTAGTATGTGAAAATCCAGGAAGGAGCAGCTAAACGCTCCGCCCCAGAAGTGCCCAGAGGTCTCATTGGCTCTCAGGGTGTCACGTGTCCCACGCTGACCCAATCACTGTGAGAGAGCAAGTGAGTGCATAGCACTTCCAGAAGGCTGTGCTGATTGGAGAAAACACACACTCCTCTGCTTCACCACCCAGTGGTCTGAGATCCGGGTCTTGTGGGTCCCTTAGTGTCCGCTAGCAGAAGTGGGGTGCACGATATTTCTGGAAATCACACCAGTGTGGAAATCATTTGGATAACTTTAAGTCAGGGGGAATGCAACCTGGGATATAAAAGGAAGAGAGCTTCAGGAAGAAAGAAGAAACATCTTAGTCTTTCTCTCCTGAAGTATTGTGAATTTATGGAAGATGAATTCTTCCTCTCCATATGGATAAAAACACCTTTTTGTTTAAGATCCTCACCCACTTAGATTTGGCCTCTCTTTTCAGTGTAGGGACATTGGAACAGAAAATTCACTAACATTTCTGATGTGGTTCCCTGGTGGCTCAGAGGGTAAGGAATCTGCCTGCAATGCAGGAAATCCAGGTTCCATCCATGAGTCGGAAGGATGTCCTGGAGAAGGAGGCAACCCTCTCCAGTATTCTTATCTGGAGAACTCCATAGACAGAGGAGACTAGCAGGCTACTGTCCATAGGATTGTCTAGAGTCAGAAACAATTGAGTGACTACCACTTTCATTTTCATTTTCCCTACACTGAATACCACCCCACCGCACCCCCGTTATGTCTCCACTGGGAGCTCCAGATAGTTTCTGGAGTGGAAAATTTTAAGTCTGGATTCCAATGCTGTCCACCCCCACCTTTGTCAGCAGCTTTACTGTGGAGGATTCAAAACAGTATGTTGACTGAACTAGGAACATAGGGAAGCAGGCCTGATGGGAGTCTAATGTTTGTTCCTCAAGAAGTACATCCTGAGATCAGGCTCTGAGTACAACGGAGGTACTAGGTGTTGCTCCCAGGAAGCACAGATTAGGACAGGGGAATTGAGACAGAAAGAAGGAAGCCAGTCCAGGGTGCTGTTGAAGTTATTGCTGTAGACAGTGGTGGCTCAATCACACTGATCTGTAGGTGGGAGGAAAGTACAGAACTTCTCCTTGGATTAAAGAACCAAGAATCTTAATTTACCAACTCTTGGTGGTTCATTTTTGGTGTCTTCGTCTCCCTGTCACTTTGGACCAGCCCTGTGTGCAGGTGTTAATCACACAGGGTCCTCAGATGGAGAGGTGCGGATGCTTCTGTAAGAACCCACCAGTGCGCATGATTTTGGTGAGTGCCATGGGGCACTGACTCAATCACTATAGGAAATGTCATCTTAGGTACTTGTTGGAAGCATTATTTTATGGATACTCTTGTCTAACAATTCTACCATGTTGCTAACAGTAAAGAATCCACCTGCAGTGCAGGAGATGTGGGTTCAATTCCTGGTTCGAGAAGATCCACCCCCTACCCCACCCCCACCAGAGTAGGAAATGGCAACCCACTCAAAATATTCTTGCCTGGAAAATTCCATAGACAGAGAAGCCTGGCAGGCTACAGTCCATGGGGTTGCAAAAAGTCAGACATGACTGAGCACACAGACACACACATACAGTGAGCCTACCATGAAGAGATAGTTGCATTCAGAGCAGGCTGTCTGGTTCCCTGAGCAGTGGAAACATCTTTCACAGGCCCAGATATCACACAATTCACAAAAAGCCAAGTGACAAATTAGTAACTAGAGCAGAGAGCTGAACACACAGGAACTGGATACTGTAGTTGACCTCGCTAGCACGGGGAATAGATGGTGACAGTGTCCCAGATTTGCATTCTGCAATTTCCCAGATCACATGTGGGGGAGAAATCGGAATGACCAACCTGAGTAAAATCTTGAATATATTCACTTTCTTGCAGAACAGGGTTACCAAAGAGGCAACTGCAAGTGGAAATGTGCTAACAGTTATGAATTCTTATGCAACCTAGGGACGAAAGCCAACTTGGTAAAAGAATTTGGGGCCCTCAGCAAGTAGATAGAGAAAGAAGGGTTGGTATCTTTCTATTTACCATCCAGCTATAGCAGAATGGGGGCCTTCCCAGATGGCACCAGTGGTAAAGAGCCCGTCTGCCAATGCAGGAGACGTAAGAGTTGTGAGTTTATTCCAGGGTCAGAAAGATTCCCTGGAGGAGGGCAGGGCATCCCATTTTAGTTTTCTTGCCTAGAGAACCCCATGGACAGAGGAGTCTGGCAGGCTACAGTCCATAGGATGGAAAAGAGTCAGACGTAACTTAATACGCATGCACATATAGAGGAATGGAATACTGGCACTCTCTAGATGAACAGAACTGAGTTTAAACTTGCCATGGATCTTTGGAGTTAGCATTCATCCTCTTTGAATTTCAATTTTCTCATCTGAAAAACTGAGATGTAATAAGTTACCATATAGATTTGAATGAGATGGCATATGTAAAGCACTCACATTAAAGAAACTCAGTGACTGAAAGGGATCACCAGAGGAAAGCCCTATTACAAGTTTTATAACTGGCTGCCTTGAGTGTCAGTGACCCTTCTGCTTCTGTAAGAAGGCTAGGGAAAAGGAAGAAAAAGGAAAGAAAAAATAGACACTCACAAGGGGTGAAACTAAGATGTCCTAGGGAGATAGTTGACTTTTGGCAGGCTATTAGTATAGTAGAGCTATTACTGTATGTGGAGTGTGTCCATTTTCTTGGCACATGTTGAATTTTACGTCCCCTCTAGTCTATTGCTAAGTGGACAGGGTGGGAAACGGATGGGAAGACCAAGAAAGAGCTATTATGGGTGAACCCTTTCCCACTCACCCAAAAGGACTTGAGGAATTGTCAGAGTCTGAATCAGTGAGCCAGCTTAGCATCTCACCACGTGAACATCTTTGGCTGAGGCCACAAAAATCTTGACTTTGTGCTTTAAATAGAGCACTGATTCAGAAGCCTTCCTGATAAGAGACTAAAATGAAACAGCAAATTGTGCTGTCACAAAAGACGATGGAGGATTTTAAAGATCTATTTTGGGGGTCACTTCTCTCTTCTCTTTGGAGGCTGAAAGAGCTCATGGCGTGTGAGCTCAGAGCCTGTGTTCTGGTGGGTCTGGAGGGCAGGAGTTTTTTCATGTGCTGGTGAAGTCTAATCACTTGGTGCACTTGTCCTTTATTGTTGAGCTTAGTGGCTAAAGACCTTTACTGCTGTTGCCTTGTGAAATCTTCAGTCATATGGAAGTCACAGGCTCTATAATAGTCTATTTCAGGAGACCTGATACAGAATGGAGTTATGTGACAGAAGCAAATGTCATGCCCAGAAATTGGAATTTGGAGGCAAAAGCTATGGGTTAATAGTTTTCTAGAAATCCAGCATTTCTTGATTTGAACCCAATGCTTCCTTCCCCCTCCAGAAACAGCACAATAGAGAAGGCAGCTTTTTACCAAATATTCCTGCATCTGTCAGAATGATATGGAGTAGATTGTCTTCCATTATGTCCCCAGAGACAAGATCACTCCAACCACCTTCCCCATAAGAGTTCAACTTCCATCTATTTCTTGTCAAATGGAGCCAAGCACACATTCGATTTAGACTCATGGTGTATTTTTAAAACTTTTTCATATTGAAATCATTTCGCTAAAGTGTTGTAAGAATAGTACAAACAACTCCCATTTTCCCTGCATGTAGATTTTTTGAATGTTAACATTTTACCATATTTGTCTTATCATTTGCTATAGACACATACTATTTTTTTCTGAACTATTGGAGAGAATGTTGTAGCCAAAATCCCCTTTATTCCTAAATGATTCAGTGTGTCCTTCCTGAAAGCAAGGGCATTCTTTTATATTATACAAGCACAATGATCAAAATCAGAAAATTAACACTGATATAATAATATTACTAAATCTCTCTGCCTTACTCAAATTTCACCAGTTGTCCTAGTGATGGCCTTTAGAGCAAAAGGAACAAAGAGTCCTGGCCCAGGGTCACATACAGTATTTAGTTGGTGTGTCTCTTGTCTCTAATCTGGACCCGATTCTCAGTTTTTCATGGCTTTGAGGAGTAAAAGCCAGTTTCTTGCAAAATGTCCTTCAGTTGGGGTTTAAAGAATGAATTAATTAGAAAGTCGCCTTTTGGCAACGGTCATAGTAATAATGGATTCAGATAACCATCTATCAATGCTAGTGGGTGAAAATTTGATGAGGAAATGGGCTAAGTATATTTTTTTGATGCATTTCTGCACCAAATGCTTATTGATTAGAAAGGAGAAAACAGTAACTTTACTGCAGGAGAACCTGGCTGACCCCACCTTCACTTGGTGATCTAAGTCAGTGTCAGCAATATGGGGACAAACTGACTTCAGATGCCTTCTGATGTGATACACTGAGAAAAACACAGCATTTTACTTCGTTGTGTTCCCACCAAAAGTGCATAATGTGAATCTGTCATGAACATCCAGCTGAACACACTAGAATGTTAACCCAGTGAGAAGAAAATTAGAACAATGGGCTGTTTACAGAGGCGAGACACTCCCAGAGACCCCTTTACACAGCAAGTCTGGCAGAACTAAGGCAGGATCCGAACTTGAAAGGACCTTTCTTGGCTCTGCCTGCCTCAGGCTCTTCTAAATTCAAGAGGAACTTGCCAGCCCACTTATTTCCCAACAATCCTTTAACTCTTTGTTTCACATCCTCCTTTTCCTGCAGAAGCTTGAAGACCATCAAACACTGAGTTTAGAGTCAAAAGGGCATCACAGTCAGCATCATCCTTGACCCCTGACTCAGCTTCCTCCATGGATCCTCATGCCTGGGTGCCATGGTCATTGGTTTCTCTCTTCCCAGGTCCTCTCTGCTGTGTTAAGAACATGGGCTCTGTGGATGAGATGCTTGAGTCTGGACAGCAGTTTGGTGGGGTGACTCAAACCCACTTTCCCCATTTCTTCATCTGTTCAGTGGGAACCCTGCTGACCATATAGTAAGGCTGACAGTATAGGACAGAATATTTGTAAAATACTCATCATGGAGTTTGGCATATAGTAACAGAAAACATGCAGTCAGTGTTAGCTTTTATCATTATCATCATCAGTGGTCTTTTAAGCATGTATGTTCTGGAACCAAACTGCCCGGGTTCAAATTCTGTCTCCACCACTTCTTAATTCTATGCTCCTAGGCAAATTACTTGAATCTGACCAAACCCTAGGAGATAGTGAAGGACAGGGAAGCCTGTTGTGCTGCAGTCCATGAGATTGCAAAGTCAAACACGACTTAATGACTGAACAGCAACAAGGCAAATGATTTAACCTCTGTTTTGAGATGTTTACAAGGCTTAAATGAACAGTGCCAGGCACATTGTATGAGCTAGGTAAGTTTGGACTGTCCTACTTGTTAGTTTCTCTTTTCCCTTTTTAAACCCTTGCTCTGCTCAGATGCTCAGTCATGTCCAACTCTTCGTGACACGTGAATTGTAGCCCGAGAGGTTCCTCTGTGCATGGGATTCTCCAGGCAAAAATACTAGAGTGGGTTGACGTGCCCTTCTCCAGGGGATCTTCCTGACCCAGTGATCGAACCCTGGTCTCCTGTGTCTCCTGCAGGCAGGGAGATTTTTTACCACTAGAGCCACCCGGGAAGCCCTCTAGAAGCTTACTTTTGAATAAGACTTCTGAGTGTGCCATGGCCTCCCATTTTGACACTGATCCTCACCAGAATAAGAAGGGGAATATATTATCACCCCCATTTCATGGACAAGAGAACTGAGGTCTGGGAAATGAAGCTATCTCACAAAAACACACATGTGTAAATAGCAAAGTGGAACATTGATCCCAGTCTCAGGCACAAGCATACTATTCTTTACAGCATTCATCCCTCCAAAAAATATTGATGACATATTGTGTACCAAATGCTGGGCCAAGGGCTGAGAAGGCAAAGCTTCCGAGTTAGAGGACTTGCATGAGAGGAGGAGATGAGTCCAGTTATAGGGAGGCGTGGGAGAGTGGCATCCACGCTGATACTGACAGACCTCTAACTCAGCTGAGGTTTCAGGTAAGGGGATCCTTGAGACAAGAACCGGAGGGGTTTAGAAGAAGCCAACCAGTCCATTCTGAAGGAGATCAATCCTGGGATATCTTTGGAAGGAATGATGCTGAAGCTCCAGTACTTTGGACACCTGATGCGAAGAGTTGACTCATTGGAAAAGACTCTGATGCTGGGAGAGATTGGGGGCAGGAGGAAAAGGGGACGACCCAGGATGAGATGGCTGGATGGCATCACAGACTTGATGGACATGAGTCTGAGTGAACTCCGGGAGATGGTGATGGACAGGGAGGCCTGGCGTGCTGTGATTCATGGGGTCGCAGAGAGTCGGATACGACTGAGCGACTGAACTGAACCGAACTTAACTGAGTTAGAGTGGCTGCAAGATGAAGAACGTCCAGGAAAAATAAGTGTGAAGACAGGGAGGGTGAAACAACTGAGGCTTTTAGAGAGATAACAAATAGAATGACTGGAGCAAAGGGCCCTAGAGGGGCACTGGAGAAAGACTGACAGCTAGAGCAATCTGGGTGGACTTCCCTTAAGGGGCTGGGAGTCACCCTGTTGTAGCTCAAAGCAGGCAGCTGGGAGGCTCTGAGCTGTGCCCACAAGCCATCTTGGGAAAAGTGCAGGGGTTTTTGACTTTTCCCTTGGATACTCAGATAGTCCTTATAGAATTAGTCTTTCTTTTTTGATAGGAGTATAGTTGTTTTACAATGTTGTGTTAGTTTTTTATTTTATTTTTTAAATATGAATTTATTTATTTTAATTGGAGGTTAATTACTTTACAATATTGTATTGGTTTTGCCATACTTCAACATGAATCCGCCACAGGTATACACGTGGTTCCCATCCTGAACCCCCCTCCCTCCTCCCTACCCCGTACCATCCCTCTGGGACGTCTCAGCGCACCAGCCCCGAGCATCCAGTATCATGCATCGAACCTGGACTGGCGACTCATTTCATGTATGATATTGTGTTGGTTTCTACGGTAGAGCAAAGTGAATCAGCTATACACATATATCAGCTGTATATGTGTGTCTCTATCCCCTCTTTTTTGGATTTCCTTCCCATTTAAGTCACTGCAGAACACTGAGTTCCCTGTAGCACTCAGTTTTAACTGCTTGCCCCAAGCACATCGTAATTCTGTCTCATTACTCCCTTTCTCTTCCCTCAGAAGGCCATTTGTTCAGCCTCTGTGGTGAGGGTTGGGGCACAGAGAGCTCTTCCATGATGGGCAGGCTGTGTGGCTCCACATGTACCCCCCCTCCGAGGCCCATGCTAAGGGATTAACGGGCTGCCAAGCAGGGAGGTCCTCAGGGGTTCTGGAAGGTGACCTGCAGCCCAGGGCAGAGCTGGGTCATTGTGAGGTGTAAGAACAACCCAATGGGGATGCTCTGGAAGTAGCTGAACGTTTGCATCTGGAGCTCAGGAGAGAAGCCAGGGCTGCGGGTGGAGAACATTTTTGTTACCTGATGTTTTAGAAAGGAAATAGGGTTCTCTGAATCCCTCTGCAGTTTACCTGTCATCGCCAGCCTCTGTCCTTTCTCTCCCGAAGAAAGGAGAGAAATATACAGAGACAAAGCAGTTAGTGGAAAGCTTCATATCACATTTTTGGGAAGGTATGATATTCTGACAGTTTAATTTGATGGCTATATTTTCCATCTCAGTCATATTTCCTGACAGGTTATACAATACTTTTTTCCTTAGTATTCCGCATTAGCTAACTGGCCATTTTAGTACTGACTTGCAAGAGTATAAACATTTAGGGAATTTTTTGCAATGACAAGAAGAGATAGTATGTTTGAAGCCAGTGAGCTAGTTATGTTTAGGAAAATCACCATGGGATTTAAATGATGCATTGATGTAATGCAATTGGTGGTTTATGAAAATTCTTTTAGACTAACCTCGGCTGTATAAGCACAACCACATTCCTTGCTAGTGAATAGCAGGCAGGGCCCAGTGGAATCATTTTTTAAGTATTTCATTATTAACCTTTCACTTTCTACCTCTCAAGGGAAGAGGGGGCTGGCAGGGGAGGGGAAAGGACTTCACGGTAAAATTTTCTGTTGGAGCTGTTTGAGGCTATAAGGAGTAAAAGGGAAAATCCAGAAATAGTTTAGGAAATTAGTCATCTGTCTTTAGACTGTGTTCAGTTATAGTATTGTGTTCTGCATAACTACTTTATGGACTTTTTAAAAAAGTGGAAATCTGGAAAGATTAATAATCACTTGTGTAAGGCCCTAAAGGTCCAATTTCATGTCCAGAAACTAGATGGAAAAAAGCTCCCATTTGCTAAAACTGTCAAAATAATTCCCGTGATACAAAATTATGTTCTGGGAACTGGGAAAACATCTTGACTTTCTCTACATTTCCTAGTTTTGGGTTGCTAAATGCCAATAATTAGGTTTTGCTAGATGTTGCTTATTTAAACCTATAATCTGTTAAAAGCATTTTCCATTGCTTATGTACACATATGTTACGATGTTATGCATTAAGACATGCCTATTCAATTTCTTTAAAGGGTACTAAAGGAGAACTAAAATGGGAAAAAAGCAGTATCCCAGTTTCTCTGTTCCTATTATTCTGCCAGCTTACTATCATGATCATTCTAAGACCGTTCTTTTTCTCTTTGATGTTCTATTAAAATGTACCTCTTAAAGTAATAGGGGAATCTGAGAAAGTGGAATGGAAGACGATACAGAAAAGGAAAGAAAAGGAAAAAAAGAGAGAAGGAAAGTGAAACAGTGTATGGAGTCATAATGAATCAGCAGGGGCAGCCCTGGAGAAACCTCATGCTTAGTTTGAGGCCACATCTGACTTTCCTACAAACCTCTCAGCCTTCTGATGCATACGACTTGTACTGATGAAAAGTTCTTTTCATCTGAAGAAAGCAGTTCAGAGAGCATCATACAGTTTGAAGGAGCTTCTGAGAATGTAAAGGGCAGACTATCCTAACAATATGCCATGTGGAGCTGCACAGTGCAGGCAGTGCCCGCAGACTGCGGAACCACATCTGAGTCAGTTAGGCGCTTCAAGTTGCAAGTAAGAGAATAGTTGGCAGTGTTTAAGCCAATAGAAGACATTCACACTTGCATTTGCTCACCAGGGCATCTGGTTAAAATGAAGATGCTCATCAGTAGGTCTCCATGGACCCCAGATCCTGAATTTCTAACAAGCTTCAGGTAATGGTGATATTGCTGGCCCATGGGCCACACTTTACTTTGAGTAAAAACTCTTTAAAAACCAGGGTCATAACTGTCTTGTACATCAACAAGTCGATAGTGGACGTTCCCGGGTTGCTGCAACAACTTGAGATTCCAGCAAGAACCAGACTTACTGCAGCTTCCTTCCTACCATCCTTAGTGAGGGCTTTGCTGTTTCTGATGGCAAGTGTCACACCCTCACACAAATGATTGTTGTTGCCACATACAAACTTTTTCTTTCTTTGGCTCCCAGCAGACTTCCTATTAGCCAGGATTGCTTAACATCCCCATGCTAGCCTCAAAGGAAGCTGGAATTGCTCCTTGGCCTTTCCAGCCTATGTGGAAGGCAGCCTTGTCATCAAAGCAGTGGGCATGGAAGGAATCAAAGGTGGGTTGGCACCCCCACCTCAGGCAACTGCAGCAACAGAGGTGATGCAGAGACTTGCAGTAAGGAAAATCAAAGTCAAGTGAGGTATAATTTGAGATTTTTGAGTAAAGATCTGCTTTTACCTAGACAGTATAACTGTATTATATTTAATGTTAGGAAGCAATTATTTATATTATAAAATATATTTAATTATATTTAATGTTGCTAAGCAATAAAAAGAGGAACTAAAGAGTCTCTTGATGATGCTTCTTAGCAAGTGAAAAAAGCTGGCTTAAAACTCAACATTCAAAAAACTAAAATCGTGGTATCTGGTCCCATCACTTCATGGCAAATAAAAGGGGAAAAAGTAGAAGCATTGACAGATTTTATTTTCTTGGGCTCCAAAATCACTGTGGACTGTGACTTCAGCCACAAAATTTAAAGACACTTGCTCCTTGGCAGAAAAGCTGTGACCAACCTAAAAAGCAGAGACATCATTTTGCCTGCAAAGGTCTGTCTAGTCAAAGCTATGTTTTTTTCATTAGTCGTGTACAGATGTGCTGAGCACCGAAGAATTGATGCTTTCGAATTGTGGCACTGAAGAAGACTCTTGAGAGTCCCTTGGTCTGCAAGGAGATCCAATCAATCCTAAAGGAAATCAATCCTGAATATTCACTGGAAGGACTGATGCTGAAGCTGAATACTTTGGCCACCTGATGCAAAGAGCCAACTTATCAGGAAAGACCCTGATGCTGGGAACGATTGAAGGCAAATGGAGAAGGGGTAGCAGATGAAATGATTAGATAGTTTCACTGACTCAATGGACATGAATTTGAGCAAACTCTGAGGGATAGTGAAGGACAGAGAAGTCTGGAATGCTGCAGTCCTTGGGGTCGCAAAGAGTTTGCCACGACTTAGTGACTGAACAGCAACAACAAAGCAATTGGAAATTCATGGTCAATACATTCTGATGATCATGTTATTTAATCTCTTGAGACCCACCACCATCATCCATTCCAGGGAATGATGGTACCCTCCTTTCTAGATTAGATTAGATTAAGTAGATTCTGGGCTTCCTTGATGGCTCACAGAAGAAGCCTCCTGTCAATGCAGGAGACTTAGCTTCAATCCTTAGTCAGGAAGATCCCCTGGAGAAGGAAATGACAACCCACTCCAGTCTTCTTGCCTGGGAAATTCTGTGGACAGAGGAGCCTGGCTGGCTACAGTCCATGGCATAGCAAAAGAATCAGATACAACTTAGTGACTAAACAACAAGTAGGTTCTATGTGAAATTATTTAGGATTTTATATAAAAGGGTGAAACTCAGTTAATGACTACAGTAGGCACTCAGTATAAATAAAGCTATGTAATAACATAAACAACATGTGGTTTTATTTGTGTGTCTTTATTCAGTATAAGAAGCTGGATTATATATTGCCCTTCTATGCAGGTTTGGAAAATTCATGGTGATATTCACCTGGGATTATATATGAGATATCTGCTGACAGACTATGGGAGCAAAGGTGCCACTACTGAAGTCCTGGATTTGCAGATGCAAACTGAAAAAGTGACCGAAAGCATTCAAGCTACCCACAATAATAACAAAGGTTGCCAATAATGGAAATGGCCCTGCCTAAAAATCCATTAGTTAACTGAACCAGCTTCTCAGCTGATACTTTTATATGTGTTCAACCTAATTTATAATTTGGTTTAAGCTAGTGTTTTTAGTTCATTTAATTAAATCACCAAGTTAGCATTAATCTGAAATGTACTGAAAGTGTTTGTTAATGATGGTATGAAAATATGTCTTACCAACTCAATACTTAACTAAACAGTTGACAGCACCACCCCATAACTTAATATCTGTCTAGTTTGAAGTTTCTTGTTTTGCATACAGCACAAGAATGGAACATTTTAGCCATTGAGTATATTTTAATTAGCATGCAATTTGAATTTGTTTCTTTTAAATAAAAATGTTTATTTATTCTTGGGGTAGATTTGTATTATCAGAAACAAAGAAAAAGCAGAGTGACTATGAAATATTATTTCCTAAAGGAAAACACATTGATATAATGATACTGATGAGTTGAAATCATGTTATCTTTTAAAGTACTACTTGGTAAGGCCTTATATTATTCAGATGATGCTGAAATTGCTTAAAATAGTTTTAGAGTTTCAATGTGGAAATGGACTTAAAATATGAAGTTTATCTTATTTTGTGGCCAATCTCTTAAACTGCAATAACAAAACAAAATGATTTAACTTGGTTTGCAAATGCTGTATAAAATAAAATTTTATTTGCCCTAACTTTTGAAACTTTCTAAAAAAATCAAATTGCCGAGCATGTACTTTTTTTTAACTTTGTTGATATATAATGGACAAAAAAAATTGTATTTATTAAACATGTATGTGATGATACATAACCATTGTGAAATATTTACCACAATAAAGTATATTAACACATCTACAACCTTACACAGTTGTCTTGTGTATGTGAATGTGATAACACTTAAGATGTATTCTCTTAGCAAATTTCAAGAATACAATATTGTGTTAGTAATATTAACTATAGGTACCATGCTATACCATTCAGTTGAGTTCAGTTCAATGGCTCAGTTGTGTCTGACTCTTTGCAGCCCCATGAACCGCAGCACGCCAGGCCTCCCTGTCCATCACCAACTCCCAGAGTTCACACAGACTCATGTGCATCGAGTCAGTGATGCCATCCAGCCATCTCATCCTCTGTTGTCCCCTTCTCCTCCTACCTTCAATCCCTCCCAGCATCAGGGTCTTTTCAAATGAATCAGCTGTTTGCATGAGGTGGCCAAAATATTGGAGTTTCAGCTTCAACATCAGTCCTTCCAATGAACACCCAGGACTGATTTCCTTTAGGATGGACTGGTTGGATCTCCTTTCAGTCCAAGGGACTCTCAAGAGTCTTCTCCAACACCACACTTCAAAAGCATCAATTCTTCTGCACTCAGCTTTCTTTATAGTCCAACTCTCACATCCATACATGACCACTGGAAAAACCATAGCCTTGACTAGATGGACCTTTGTTGACAAAGTAATGTCCCTGCTTTTTAATATGCTGTCTAGGTTGGTCATTGGAGAAGGCAATGGCAACCCACTCCAGTACTCTTGCCTGGAAAATGCCATGGATGGAAGAGCCTGGTAGGCTGCAGTCCATGGGGTTGCTAGGAGACGGATACGACTGATCGACTTCACTTTCACTTTTCACTTTCATGGATTGGAGAAGGAAATGGCAACCCACTCCAGTGTTCTTGCCTGGGGAATCCCAAGGATGGGGGAGCCTGGTGGGCTGCCGTCTCTGGGCTCGCACAGAGTCGGACACAACTGAAGCGACTTAGCAGCAGCAGGTTGGTCATAACTTCCCTTCCAAGGAGTAAGTGTCCTTTAATTTCATGGCTGCAATCACTATCTGCAGTCATTTTGGAACCCCCCAAAATAAAGTCAGCCACTGTTTCCCTTGTTTCCCCATCTATTTGCCTTGAAGTGACGGGATTGAATGCCATGATCTTAGTTTTCTGAATGTTGAGCTTTAAACCAACTTTTTCACTCTCCTTCACTTTCATCAAGAGGCTCTTTAGTTCTTCTTCACTTTCTGCCATCAGGGTGGTGTCATCTGCATGTCTGAGGTTATTGATATTTCTCCCTGCAATCTTGACTCCAGCTTGTGCTTCATCTAGTCTGGCATTTCTCATGATGTACTCTGCATATAAGTTAAATAAGCAGGGTCACAATATACAGCCTTGACGTATTCCTTTTCCTATTTGGAATGAGTCTGTTGTTCCATGTCCAGTTCTCACTGTTGCCTCCTGACCTGCATATAGGTTTCTCAAGAGGCAGATCAGGTGGTCTGGTATTCCCATCTCTTTACATGCCCAGAACTTATTCATCTTATAACTGAAAGCATGTCCTCTTTGAACAACCTCTTACTGTTTCCAAACTTGCATTCCTGGAAACCACTATACTACTGAGTTTCTCTGAGTTTAATCTTTTTTTTTTTTTCAGGTTCCACACACAGATGATGCTATATTCTATTTGCCTTTCTCTGGTTTACTTCACTATTTCATAATGCCTTCCAGTTTCATCTGTATTGTTGCAAAAGTCAGGATATCCTTCTTCTTTCTCATGACTGAATTATATTCCACTGTATATATGTACTACATTTTCTTTATCCATTCATCTATCAGTAGACACTTAAATTGTTTCCTTATAGTGAATAATACTGCAAAGAACACGGGAGTGCAGATATCTCCTTGAGATACTATTTTCATTTCTTTAGGATGTATAAGGAAGTGGGACTGTTGAATCATATGGTAAAAGTGAAATTCACTCACTTGTGTCCAGTTCTTTGCGACCCCTTGGACTATATAGTCCATGGAATTCTCCAAGCCAGAATACTGGAGTGGGTAGCCTTTCCCTTCTCCAGAGGATCTTACCAACCCAGGAACCAAACCAGGGTCTCCAGCATTGCAGGCAGATTCTTTACCAACTGAGCTATCAGGGAAGCCGAATCATATGGTAGCTCTATTTTTAAATTTTGAAGTATCTCCATACTGTTTTCCATTGCCACCGGAAATGAACCATCCTTCTCTTTTCTCTCAACATCCTCACCAGCCCTTGTAAACTCTTGTTTTTTGATAATAGCCATCCTAACAAATGTGAAGCAATACCTCATTGTGGTTTTGACCTATGTTTGCCTGATAATTGAAGATCTTTTCATGAACCTGCTAGCCATTTGTAAGTCTTCTTTGGAAATATGTCTATTCAGAAGCTTCGCCCAGTTTTAACTGGATAATTTTGAGGTTTTTTGCTCTTGAGTTGTTTGAGCTTCTTATATATTTTAGAAATTAACCCATTATCTTTTACACTAAGTCCCCATATAAAAACCATTAGGTTGAGAACTTTCAAGAGGCAAACGTGGAACTTACTAATGAAGACCTGATGATACTGGAGGCCCAGAGAAAGGATGAAGAGAGACAAGAGGAAGAAGAAGTAACAGAAAAACCCAAGAGACTCAAGGAGCAGGAAATAGCAAGGGGTTTTTATTTATTTGGACCCGAATGTAGAACAATACATGAAGATTGCAGCAGCCATTCAGAACCCAGTTCAGTGCTATCATGTCATCATGACAAGAAAAAATAAAGACATACTACCAGACATCACTAAATCTTTTTTTTTTTTTTTTGGCATCACCAACTCAATGGACATGAGTTTGGGTAAACTCTGGAAGTTGACGATGGACAGGGAGGCGGGCCTCTTGCGGTTCATGGGGTCGCAAAGAGTCGGACATGACTGAGCGAGTGAACTGAACTGAAATAGGCTTGAATCTAGCAAGGAAACAGAATCTGCGCCAGCAACATCAACTGTGAATGAAACTGCAGCTTGCCCTCCATCTCCTATTGCTGAAGATCCTTTAGCTCTACCATCCCCGACCTCCTCTCCCTCCTCCAGTCAGTGACTCTTCTTGCCTGTTCACTGGATGCTAGCCACTGGATGCCAGCCATTGTACTGTACTACTGTACTTTTTAGGGTATTGTACTGTAAGATTAAAAATGTTTTCTTTTTGGGGTGTGTTTTTTAATGTACTATTTGTGTGAAAAGTATTGTAAACCTTTCACAGTACAGCACTGTGTGGCTGGTTGTGTTAATTTGGTACCAAGGTTAACTCTGTTGGATTTACAAGCAAATTGGGCTTACAAATGCAGTCTCAGAATAGATCTCATTTGTATGAAGGGGACTTACTGTATATAGTTTGCAAATATTTTCTCCCATTCTGTATGTTGTCTTTCATCTAATTTTAAAATTTTCCCTTTTGATTTCTTCTTTGAGCCATTGATTGTTCAGGAGTGTGTTGTTTAATTTTCACATATCTGTGAATTTTTCAGCTTTCCTTCTATTAGCGATTGCTAGAGTCATACAATTGTGGTCAGAAAAAATTTCTTGGAAAGCTCTCAACCTTCTTAAATTTTTAAAATTTATTTTGTGACCTGACATATGATTTATGCTGGAGAATGTTCCTTCTGTGCTTTAGAAGAATGAAAATTGTGCTGCTGTTGGATGGAATGCTTTGCATATGTCTGTGAGGTTCATTTAGTTAAAATGTAGCCAGGTCCATTATCTCCTTACTGATTTTCTGTCTGGATGATCTATCCAGTGTTGAAAGTGAGGTACTGAATTCCCCTACCATTACTTTATCGCTATCTATTTCTCCCTTCAGATCTGTTCATATTTACTTTATATAATTGAATGCTCCTATGGTGTGTGCATAAATATTTGCTAACATTAAATCTTTTGATGAATTGACTTTTTGTCATCATATAATGACCTTTTAAACTCTTGTTGCAATCTGTTTAGCCTAATACAAGTAGACTTAGCATGCATGCTAAGTTACTTTAGTCACGTGAAGTAACACTTGACTCTGTGTGACCCTATGAACTGTAGCCATCAGAGTTCCTTGTCCATGGGATTCTCCAGGCAAGAATACTGAAGTGGGTTGCCATGCCCTCCTCCAGGGGATCTTCCTGACCCAGGGATCGAACTCACATCTCTTATGTCTCCTTCATTGGCAGGTGGATTCTTTACCAGTAGCGCTATCTGGGAGCATAGTAATATAAACGTCACTTCCCCTGCTTTCTTTTGGTTGCTATTTACATGGAATATCTTTTTCCATCCCTTTTCTTTGTGTATGTGTATATGTATATACGTGTGTGTGTGTCCCTAAAGCTGACTGAATCTCTCCAAGCAGCATACTGTTGGGTCTCATATTTTTTAATCCATTCAGCCACTCTATGTCTTTTCATTGGAGAATTTAATCCTTTTACATTTAAAGTAATTTTTATAGATAAGAACTTTCTTTTGACAACATGTTAACTGTTTTCTGGCTGTTTCATAGTTCCTTTCTTCCTCTCTTGCTTTTGTTCTGTGTGATTTGATTACCTTCTAAAGTAGTATGCTTTGATCTTTTTTATCTTTTGTGTATTTTCTATAGGTTTTTGCCTTATGGTTACCATGAGGCTTATGTAAAATATATTATAGTCATTACAGTCTATTTAAGCTGATAGCAATTTAACTTTAATTGCACACAAATACTCTGTACTTTATTCCTCCCCCCTTTACAACTTACATCCTTTCATATTGTATATCTATTACTAAATAATTATAGTTATTTTAGTACTTTTGTATTTTAACATTTACACTAAAGTTATAAGTAATTGACACACTAGCATCACAATATCAGAATATTCTGAATTTGACAATATTTTTACCTTTGTCAGTTTTATACTTTTAAAAGGTTTTATATTATTCATTAGCATGCTTTTATTTCAGCTTGAAGAACTTAATTTAGCATTTCTACTAAGCCATATCTGGTGGTGTGAACTCCCTAAGATTTTGTTTTTCTGGGAAAGTCTATCTCTCCTTTATTTCTAAAGGACAGCTTTGCTGTATTAAATATTCTTGGTTGGCAGTTTTTTACTTTAGCACTTAGAATATATTCTCCCACTTTATCCCAGCAAGATTTCTCATGAGAAATCTGCTGATATTCTTATGGGGATTCCTTTGTATGTAATGCTTCTTTTGATGTTTTCAAATTTTTATCTTTTTTACCCTTGAAAGTTTTATTGTAATGTATTTTGACAAAGTTCTCTTTGAGTTGAATCTGCATGACCTATGAACTCGATGTATCTGAATGTATCACTCCCCAGATTTGGGAAGGTTTCAGTCATTATTTCTTTAAATAAGCTTTCTGCCTCTTTCTATCCCTCTTCTCCTCCTATCACTCCCATAAGGCAAATATTGTTTCTTTTAGTAGTATCCTCTAATTCATGTGGGTGCTATTAACTCTTTTTCATTCTTTTTTGAACAATTTCAAATAATGTATTTTGAGTTCAAAGATTCTTTCTTCTGCTTGAACAAATCTTCTCTTGATACTCTATTGCATGTAAAAAAATTTTTTCATTATATTACTCAGCTTCAAAATTTCTGTTTGGTTCTTACTTATGATTTCTATCTCTAGATTGAACTTCTCATTTTATTCATGTATTGTTTCCCTGATGTCACTGGACCATCTCTCTATTCTCTTGTAGCTCACTGAGCCTCTGTAAAATTATTTTGAATTTTTTGTCAGACCATTTGTAGATCTCTATTTCTTTAGGGTCAATTATTTGGTAGTGTCATGTTTCCTTGCTTTTGGTGTTTCTTGAGGCCTTTCTTTGCTATCTTTGCATGTGAAGCAGCAAATCACCTCTTCCAGTCTTTGCTAAGTGACTTTATAAGAAAGATACCTTCATCTACCAGTCTGACTAGGGATCCTAAGGCTTTCTCAGATCTTTTCTGTGACTACACCCACTCCATAGTTCTTGCTCCCTCCTGGGGAATTCTTAACCTCAGAAATCCAGGATGGGTGCTAAGAGCCTCTCAAATGTTTTTCCTGGGGTGGTGCTCTGAAATGCTGTGATTTGTGAGACTTCTCCCCATCCTGAAGAGTCAATAGAAGTTTCTACTCTTGCCTACTAGATACCTACAGAGGCTAGCTATCACCATTCACAGCTGTATGTGCAAGAAACCAGGCAAAAGTCAGTAAGATGAATCACAAAGTGGGTATTAGTGTCCCTTTGATGAATTCTGAGCCCTGGCTGCTGTGCTCCCAACCTTTCCTAAACTCTCAACTATAAAGAATACCTCAGTATTCTGAATGAAACAATAAAAAAGTGGGTCCTCTAGGCAGCATCCCACACAGCTGGGGAAACCAGGCACTCCACATTCTCACTTTCCCCAATAGGAGAAACTGTAAAGTGTCTCTCCTGGCACTGAGCCATTCAACCTTGTGGGAGAAGCGATGCAGGCAAAGTGAAACTGGTCCTGTTACGTTTTTCAATGTGTATATTCTTGGATTCCACGCCCCCCACCCCTCAAATTGTATGTTGGAACTTCTCCATCAGGCTCTCAGGTGTCCACATAGGCATTCTCATCTGTGGGCAACTGCCAAAACTGATATTCTCTGGCAGTGGAGTGGTGGGGGACTGGGGGGGGATGGTAGAGAATTCTTATATTGCCAACTTGCTGATGTCACTCCTATTATTTTTATAGTAAGTAAAATAAAATAGAAGTTGGGGTAAAAATATCCTCAAATAAAATCACACATGACAAAGATTTGCTAAGAATAAAACAATTTAAGATTGTGATGAAAGGACAAAGTAAAACTGGAGTGGCAGAATATTGACTGCTTTAAAGGAGAAATGTATTTCAAAATGTGATTATAAAAGTATCAAGCTGGCATTCCTATATATTGCTAATAAGTGTATAAAATGTTACAACTGTTCTAGAAAAATGTTTTCCCTTGAGATACTGTGATAAAATAAGAAATATATATATATATATCTTCATCAACAGTTCCCAGCACAAATCTTATAAAGTCCTTGTAATTTCCTACTTTGTTTTTGCTTCAGGCCCTGGAGACAGCTCTGGAGAAATAGAGGTGGAAGGAGCATCTTTCGTTATTCATAACAAGCTTCTTTTGACCACACCCAAGTATATATTAATGAAGTGGATTTTGGAAAGCACTTAAAGATGGGGGCGTTAGTTGCCAGAGAAGTCAACCTTCTGATTAAAGAATTGGAACCTTCAGCCCTGCCTCCAATCTCCAGGGAATGGAGAATGGCTGCTGCTGCTGCTGCTAAGTTGCTTCAGTCGTGTCCGACTCTGTGCAGCCCCATAGACGGCAGCCCACCAGGCTCCTCCGTCCCTGGGATTCTCCAGGCAAGAATATTGGAGTGGGCTGCCATTTCCTTCTCCAATGCGTGCATGCATGCTAAGGCGCTTCAGTCATGTTCGACTCTGTGTGACCCCATGGACAGCAGCCCACTAGGCTCGTCTGCCCACGGGATTCTCCAGGCAAGAATACTGGAGTGGGTTGCCATTTCCTTTTCTGGAGAGTGGCAGGAGGCTGAATTAATCACCAGTGCTCAATGATTTAATAAATTGTGCCTGTATAATGAAGCCTTCATAGAAAATCCTAAATTAAAGGGTTCAGTGGTTATTGTTCAGTTGCTTAGTCGTGTCCGACTCTTTGTAGTGCAGTGGACTGCAGCACACCAGGCTCCCCTGTCCTTCACCATCTCCCAGAGCTTGCTCAAATTCATGTCCATTGAGTTGGTGATGCCATCCAACCTTCTTGTCCTCTGTGGAACCCTTCTCCTCCTGCCTTCTATCTTTCCCAGCCTCAAGATCTTTTCCAGTGAGTCGGCCTTTCACATCAGGTGGCCAAAGTATTGGAGCCTCTGCTTCAGAATCAGTCCTTCCAATGAATATTCAAGATTGATTTCCTTTAGAGTTGACTGATTTGATCTCCTTGCAGTCCAAGGAACTCTCAAGAGTCTTCTCCAACACCATAGTTCAAAAGCATCAATTCTTTGGCACTCAGCCTTCTTTATGGTATAACCTTCATATCCATACATGACTACTGGAAAAACTATAGCTTTGACTAGACCTTTGTTGGCAAAGTAATGTCTCTGCTTTTTAGTATGCTGTCTAAGCTGGTCATGGCTTTCCTTCCAAGGAGCAAATGTCTTTTAATTTCATGACTGCAGTCACCATCATCCACAGTGATTTTGGAGCCCAAGAAAATAAAATCTGTCACTGTTTCCATTGTTTCCCCATCTATTTGCTCTGAAGTGATGGGACGAGATGCCATGATCTTAGTTTTTTTGAATGTTGACTTATTCATTCTTCTCTTTCACTTTCGTCAAGAAGCTCTTAGTTCTTCTTCACTTTTGGCTATAATGGTGGTGTCATCTGCATATCTGAGATTATTGATATTTCTCCCAGCAATCTTGATTCTAGCTTGTGATTCATCCAGCCCAACATTTTACATGATGTACTCTGAATATAAGTTAAATAAGCAGGGTGACAATATACAGTCTTAATGCACTTCTTTCCCCAATTAGAACGAGTCTGTTGTTCCATGTCCAGTTCTAACTGTTGCTTCTTGACCTTTATACAGGCTTCTCAGGAGGCAAATATGGTGGTCTGATATTCCCCTCTCTTTAAGAAATGTCCACAGTTTGTTATGAATGATCCACTCAGTCAAATGCTTTAGCATATTCAATGAAGTAGAAGTAGTTGCTTTTCTGGAATTCTCTTGCTTTTTCTATGACCCAAAGGATTTGGAGAGTTTCCAAATTAGTGACCACGTGGAGGTGCTGGGGTGGAGGGTGACATGCCTGGAGAGGGCACCATAGGTCTGTATCCCTCATCTTATACCTTATCCTATGCATCTCTTTCTGAATTGTGTCTTTTAATAATAAACTGCTAATCTAGCAAGCAAAGTGTTTTCCTGAGTCCTGTGAAATATTCTAGCAAATTATCAAATTGAAAAGGGAGTTGTGGAAATCTTGAACTTATAGTCAGTCTGTCAAAAGCACAAGTGGCCACCTGGATTTGTTATTTTCATCTGAAGATATGAAGCCTCGTGAGACTGGGCCTTCACTTGTGGAAACTGACACAATCCCCATGTAGATCATGTCAAATTTGAGTTAAATTGTAGGATACCCAGTTGGTATCTTCCTAGAACTGGAGAACTGTGGTGCCCCAAGGATGAAAAAATAAGGTGAATAAGAAGGGTCTTGGAATGCAGGAACAACAACAACAAAAAAGACTCATTGCCCTTCCCCCACATATTGTAACCATTGGGAAAGTTTTGGACCCTCCTGAATAGTATAGCCTGTCTCCCCTCCTACCCCATTTAAGGAAAAGTTATTTCCTTACACTTCTCCAGCCCAATACCTCACCCAAGCAGCAAATGACTCACAAGGCCTCTAGCATACTTCTTGTCCCCTGGCTATAAAAACAATCCAAGGACCCATGTTCAAGTTTGGCTCTCCCTGTCAGTAACCTGGCCTGCTATAGTGGCAGCAACCCTTCTTTCCCCTACTCTGCTGCTGCCAAGTCGCTTCAGTCCTATCCGACTCTGTGAGACCCCATAGACGGCAGCCCTCCAGGCTCCCCCCACCCGGGATTCTCCAGGCAAGAGCACTGGAGTGGGTTGCCATTTCCTTCTCCAGTGCATGAAAGTGAAAAGAGAAAGTGAAGTAGCTCAGTCCTGTCTGACTCTTAGTGACCCCATGGACTGCAGCCTACCAGGCTCCTCCGTCCATGGCATTTTCCAGGCAAGAGTACTGGAGTGGGGTGCCATTGCCTTCTCCATTCCCCTACTCTAATAAACTTCGTTCTCTTTCATTATGCCTTGTACATGGGAATTCTTTTCCAACCTACACATGGATTGTGACAAGAATTACTTGGTGTGGGAAAAAAACACATATCTGATGTCCGAAATGTCATGAGAACAGAGTAGAGGATACAGTAGTGTCTTCTTTACAGGTACCATACTATAGCTACAAAGTTCATGCACAAAGTTACTCATTGTGCCATGACTGGTAGTAGCTAATGATGAAAGAAACTTAATGTCTAACCATAGGATACAAATACAAGGTAAGCTAGGAGCACCTTGCTATACTAGAAAGCAAGTACTTAAACAAACTGATGGGGACATATGAAAAGGACACAAGTGTTCACTTAAAGGGATTTACACTGACTGTACTTGGACAATTTGAGCATTTTTTTAAAAAAGGGTTATAATACATTGATCAAAAAGTCCTTAGCAATATCTTTAAAATGGGAAGAAACTGTTCTACTTAGAATAATATTACTATAATAAAGATGGAAAGAATTCAAAAATTCAATTTTGCTACTATCAAGTTAATGACTATTTAGGCAAGGCTTAACAATGAATCCTAAAGTAATCAGGTGAAGAACCCAACTTCAAAGCCTCACTACACAGGTTGTTAATGAACTACAAAAAATAAAAGGATCCACCTTCAAGAAGAGATCAAAGTCAGCATCATCCATCACTGGACAACCAATGATGTAAAAGGAAGCACACTACATGTTTTCTTGTTAAAGAAGTTAAACATAAAACTAATGAAGAGAAACAATTTACAAATCCAGATAGTGGGATATTCTATAAGACAGTGGCCTAGACTCTTCAAAAATGCCAAAGTCATGCAAAGCAAATAAAAGTAGAGGGATTGTCTTAAACTGAAGTTGACTAAAGAGTCATAATAACCAAATGGAATGCATGATCTTTGATGGCACTCTGAATTTTTAAAAAACCTAATGAAGATTATTAATGTTAAAGCACAATAATGTTGACATACAGCTGATAGCTGTAGCTTATTTTCAAATGGTTTAACAGAAGTGTGTGTGTGTACAGAAAAGTGAGAAAGAAAAAGTAAATGTGGCAAAATATTAACAAACTGGTGAGTTTGGAAGGAGAATTTATAGACGTTCCTGACAATTATTTCACTTTCCTGCAAGTTTGAAACATTTTAAAATAAAAGGGGGAAATCCAGCTGATGACTGTACACTTGACACGTTAATCTGTGGAATGTGGTTATATGTATATGAATTGCAAGATTTTTATCATTTTAAGTAGATCATGATATCACTGGCAGGAATCAGGGTAAATGTTAATAAGAGCTAGATGGTAAGTTACTGAAGGAGCTTAAGACTCTAAGGCAGGGTCTTGCACACAATAAGTAATACACTCTTTGTTTAAGGAATTACTGAGGTCTACATTTTCACTTCCACTTGGGTAAAAGTTAAGACTGAAAGGTTCCTAGCCACAAGTGCTTTTCCCATGTATAGAAGACAAATGTGGAGTCTACAGTTGAAGCACTATTAAAGGTATTAAAAACTTTCAGAAGAGGTAATTAGCCCTATTTGTGACCTAATTGCCCAAAATTCATATAGCACACATCTGGCTCTTTACTGACCCGAACTATGATCTACTTATGTTTAATGGGTCATTTGCATATTGATGAAAAAATAAGGAAAATGTCTCACATTTCACTTTCTAAAACAATTAAGCTCTTAAATCCTCATGATGGTGGAATGTTTGGCATAGAGAATTAACAATTTTCATAGATAATGTTTCCACCATAATTGAGAATTGAAATATACAGAGAATTCCAAGAGGGACCTCTATACACCACAGGATTGCCAATGGAGAAAGCATTTGTCAGTGGTTTTCATCAGAGCATAATTGTTTAGACTAATCAACCACTAAGTATGTTTTAATTAAAAATATCCTAAAGAGATTTATGAGGGTAAGGAAAACCCTCAAACTTTTAACTATATAAAATTATATCTAGTCATTTATTGAGAATTTCAATAAAATTAATTTCGAAGCATTTTTTAAATTACTGCTAACTCCACATATCCTGAAGTAAATTTTATAACTGATCTTTTATTTTCTAGATTATCATGTTAAATAGCCAGTGTGCAGGTGTTTAATAGCTTATTCATAAGTTTTTGCTGTTAACTAATAGCATTTATATCTGAATGAATCTTTTTAAGGCTCTTCCTTACTCCCTTGTGCTCATTAACACTAAAAATTAATCTTTCCATTTTCAGAAGCAATCATCTATAGTGCTGCTTTCTTCTTACACTCATCTGATCCCCTCATTCATACCTACTTACTAGCTCTTCCAAAGACTCAAAGGTCCATTTTAGAAACTTCAACATCAGCAATAAATAATAGATGAGCTCCTAGTAAAGCCCAGAAGAGAAAACCCACAAGAAATGAATTGTAAGAACTTCCTTATACATCTATGTGTTTATATATCTAGTTCATATACTCATATATTCATTCATATATACATACATATATATTTCATATTCTTACATGCACTTCAGAGCATTCTTTCAGAGGTTGATGCAATCTCAGCACAGTTTAACTTTCATGCTCCTATTGCTCATTTTAAAGTTACTTAAGTGATTTACATATCAGCAACCATTGACTTGTTCATGATTCTGCAATTTGTGTATGGTTGCAGACAACACTCTCCTCCCTGCAACATCAGGGGGACAGCTAGAGTGGAGGCTGGAAGATCCACTTCAAGATGATTGGTCAGAACTGGCTATTGACTGGGAGTTCTGCCAGAGCTATGGACCTCCATCCTCCTTGTGGCACCTCCTTGTAGACAGGGTAGGCTTATTAGGGTATAGGGATGCTCATTTCCTTAAGAACCTAAAAATGAAAGCTGCCAGAATTTCTTAAGACTAAGGCCCGGACCTCACAATGTGTCACTTCTGCCTCATTTCCTTAGTTGAGTTACAAAGACACCAGATTCAAGGGGAGGGAACCACATAGGCGTGTAAATATCAGGCAGCATCATTTACTGGGGGCCCCAACAGTGGCACAGGTGGTAAAGAACCTGCCTGCCAATGCAGGAGACATAAGAAATGCAGGTTCGATCCCTGGGTCTGGAAGATCCCCTGGAGGAGGTCATGGCAACCGACTGCAGTATTCTTGTCTAGAGAACCCCAGGGACAGAGAAGCCTGGCGGGCTACAGTTCATCTCAAAGAGCTGAGACAAGCGACTTAACACACCGAAGTATCAGACAACTACATCTATTGAATCATCCAGGAAAGATTAAATTCAGACCATCAGGAAGGAAGGAGACTCCAACTTTTACTTCACATATGAAGCACAAAAATGACACAGGCACTCTTAGGGAAACCCCCAAAGACCACACTGAGAGCCACAAGGGAATTAAAGGGGGAAGAGATAAATTGAGCAGCTGAGTAGAGGAAGCTATTTCTTTCTCTGCAGTTCGCTGTGGAAAAAAAAAAAAAAGAGCTATGGACCTGCTTTTCAAATCAAAGAAGCTACACTTCCTCTGTCTGAAGAGTTTTGAGGCTCGTATAAAAAGACTGATGAGAATTCTTATATAGGAATGCTGAACCTATATATCGAAGGGAAGGTTTCAGTTTAGTATTGACTTATGTTCCCAAAGAGATGATTCCCACCTGTCACAGAATGCCAAGCTAAGAAATAAAACGACCTTATATTTCATCCATGAATATCTTGGGCCTCTGAGTTCGGAATGAGGAACTCTATACCTCAATTTGCTTTTCAAACCTTTAAAGCCCCCTTTTCTAGGATTGTGAACAAACATAAAATAAGGCACCACATTTTACCTTTTTTCCAATAATTCAGTAGGCAAAACTACACAACAAAGTCTGGAAAAGATTTCATATTTTTCCTGCTTACAGGGACAGTGATCTAGAATAGTACAAGGTTTGAAATAAAGACTGCTCTTAGACTTTCCTGGTGGTCCAGTGGTTAAGAATCCCTCTGCCACTGCAGGGGAAAGGGGTTCCATCCCTGGTCCTGGAAGATCCCACACGTGGTGGGGCAACTAAACCAGTGTCCCACAACTGCAAGGCCTGTGCTCTGGAGCCCAATAGCCGCAACCACTTAAGCCTGCATGCCCTAGAGCCCGTGTGCCACAACAAGAGAAGCCACTGCTGAGAGGCCCACGCACAGCAACTAGAGAAACCCCATGCATAGCAACAAAGACCACATGTAGCAAAAAAAATTCTTTGGGAAGTTTAGGCTAGGGAGCACACCCAGCGATCAACCCAAGAGACTGAAAAATCTTCAGTGATGAATACAAAGGAACAGACATCAAGAAGGAAACATTGAAGTGAACTGATTCGTGGAAGTGAGGATGTAGGGAGACTTGAGTGTCACTCAGTCAGGCACAGCCTCCTCTACATGTGTGTGTCCCTTCATTACCATGATCCTGATGTAGCCGCCAGTCTCCTGAGGAACCAGCAGGGAGAGAAGCTTCCAGAAGGACTGACTTTGCTTCTCTGGTTCAACTTTGACTGATACAGTCTTCAAAAATAAAAATGACATTTTTAGAGAAAAAAAAAAGTGTCTTCAACAGAACTGCCATGTAAGAAATAATAAAGAGTCCTCCTTCAAACATAGGGGAAATGGCACAGGCAGAATCTGAAAACTATTTTCTCCAGAAAATAGAACAGACAGAATACTTCAGGAGGAAGAGAGAGTGACTTTACTTTATGAGGTCAACATAACCTTGATACAAAACTAAACAAAGACATTGTGAGAGAATTACAGATATAAACATCCCTCATGAGCATAGACGTAAAAATCCTCCGCAAAAATGTCAGCAAATCAAACATAGACACATTTGGACTAAATAGGTGTTATCCTAGAAAGTCAGGGGCTTCCACAGCGGCACAGGGGTAAAGAATTCTCCTGCCAATGCAGGAGACCCCGGAGATGTGGCTTTGGTCCCTGGGTCAGTAAGAGCCCCTGGAAGAGGAAATGGCAACCCATTTCAATATTCTTGCCTGGAAAATTCCATGGACAGAAAGATGGTGAGCTACAGTCCACAGGGCCTCAAAGAATTGGACATTACTGAGTGAACACACACACACATGAAAGTTGAGATTGGTTTATATTTTTAAAAGCTATCAATGTAATTTACCACATTACTTGGATACAAGCAAACCTAGAGGCAGAAAAAACATGTAACAAAATGTAACGCTCATTCACAATCAAAACTCTCAGCAGACAGGGAATATATTGTAGGTGAGTTGCAGAGCAGGGAAAGTAACCTTATATAAATGTGAGACTGTGAAATGTACCATTTCTGATTTGTGCAATTCATCTAAAGGTGGTGGAGGAAGGGAGAGAGGCTTAAAAGTCCCATAGTTGGTGGCATTAAGGCATCTAAGAGTTTCCCAGCAACTTCAAGGCAAACCATTGCTTCTATGTATATGTCCATGGGGCTCACAAATCCAGAGAGAGATATCAAGTGCCCAGAACATTTTCAGGTAATGTTTGTTGAATTAATGAATGTTCAGAGTGATAAATATGATTAAGTACAATATTCATCTTTAGTTTTTATAAATACTCTTTATTAAGGACATTTTAACTCATTCTTAGTGTACTAAAATGGTCCTATTTTTTAAAAATCCAAAACATTGCAAAATGCCTCTTGCTTTCCACAGATGTGATCCTATTTTTTTCTATTTTTGTGACAAATTAGTGACATAAATTATATTTGTAGAAATTCTCAAGGTTGAACTGTCCTAGAGTAAGCTTACTTCATCATGGTTTGTTATATTTTTTGTTTAAATATGCTAGATCTGATAATATATATTCAAGATTTTTGCACCACAAGCCATAAAGTAAAATCATTTGATAGTTAATTTTTCTGTGCTATCCTCCTCAGGTTCTGTAATCAGAGTTAAAAAAAAAAATCCTTGAGCACAAACATAGGAAAAAACATGAGTAATAATCTGCCCCTTAAAGTTTTATGAGAACATGTTCCTCAAGTTGTTTGGAAGCAGATGCATGACTTCCAGATCAGGACTTCCTGATCTGATCAGATTTTTCTCTAGATTTAGGAACTATGATGGCCAAGAGAGGTGCAGTTATTTGGTCCAGTAGCTCTTTCTAATCACCAAAGGGTCCTACAGTAATATTTATACCCATGGAAACTTCAAGCATTATACTAACCTGATTGCTTTCATTAAGGAAAAATGAATAAATTCTACAAATAAAGCTCAGTAACAGCAAAAATGATAACTCACAGCAGTAAACCAAGATAAAAATAGCATTAAGTGAGCTAGATCCCAGGCTTGTGAAAAGAAACAGGCCATTCCATCTAGCCTCTGTGGACTTATTACTGTAAATGTCTGGCTTCCCTATTAAGCTTTAGGAAGTATTGAAAATAAGTCACAGAAGTGTTCAAATTACCACAGTAGAACTTTAAAGGGTCAAAAGATTCCACACTGGAGGGAATTTTGCATGTCGACTCTTTTTAAAACGTAAGCTAACTGTAAGAGAGAAAGCCGTCTTGGCATTCTAACAAGACAGGAATTGCTTTGGACCTCGTGGCTAGTTTAAGCAATGTTCCCACAGGCTGAAGTCTCTTCGCCTTCCATGCATTCATGGAAGACTCCATGAACACATAGCTGTTGCCTGTTCACTGTGGTTCCACTGTTTCCACAGATTCTATAGGTAAACCGTATCCTGCTTAATCCTGACTTGTACAGTGCTGAACCCCAGTTGGCTCAGTTGTTAAGCATCTAACTGCCAATGCAGGAGATGCAGGAGACATGGGTTTGATCCCTGGATTGAGAAGATCCCCTAGAGGAGGAAATGTCAACCCACTCCAGTATCCTCGCCTGGAAAAATCCCATGGGCAGAGAAGCCCGGCAAGTTATTTGTTCATAAGGTCACAAAGAGTTGCACACAACTGAGTACATACATGCACACATGAGTATCTCCTGGGCCCTGACACTGAACACCCTTTGGTGTATACGATACCCAATGTATGTAGAGTCTATAATAAAACTTGCAAGAATCCCTAAGCCAGCCCTGAGAGGATGCTAATTTGCATTTGCTTTCTATTCCTCTATCATCAATTGAACCTCTCCTCAGACAAAACTCAGCTACTTCCCTGACCTAAAGTAATTCATACTCTGAAAAGAGATAAATGCAAATGTTTCTATGAAATTATGCTTTAGTATAACCCACTCAAACCTATTCAAAGAAGGAGACAGAATATCCATAATAAATTTCCAAAAGACAAAAAAAAAAAAATGATTGTTAAAAGAGTTGTTCTTTACCCCACACTGAAGGTGATGCTCAGACAGTTTTCTGGTAGAAAAGTCTGCAGGAGCTCAAGAAGCTACCCAGGATGATAGCATGACAACCCACAAGCCAACATGCCCAATTGCTATTGCATCCCTCTTGTAGGGGTGATTGACCAGCCCGTCTGGGAGGGTATGTGACCTGCTTTCTCTCTTCCTCTTTTAACTTCCTTTTGTCTTTTTCGTTTGTTCATCTCAGAGCTTGATGTGGGCCCACTTGCCTTTTGAGGCAATGCAGTCAGTGTTAAGATTACTTATCAGTCCCACAGGGAGGGGGTTTCTGTGCTAGAGGTACCAATACAACCAAATGAAGTTATCTGATAGCATGTGAGAAAATGGCATTTTCTGTTTCCAGATCTCAGATTAGCCAATTAATATATTAAAAAAGAAAGAAAAGAACAAGGAAAAATAGATCTTCCAGTACTGCAAGTTGAAATAAGGAGAAGGAGGTGGAGATGGGAATCAGTTTCATGATCTTCATTGGCTAGAGATTAGGGGCTGCAGGGACTACCTGCTTGGGTCAACATGACGGTCAGGTGACAATAAGCCTCGTTTCATGTGATCTTTTGAGGCCAGCATTCCTCAGACCTGATTGTGCATAGAATCTTCCGAGGATCTTGCTCCAAGGCAGATTCTGCATCAGTGAGTTTGGAGCTAGGGTTGAAACTCTGCACTTCTAACAAGCCTACAGATAGTGCTGAAGCTCCTGGCCAGTGTCCACTCTTTGAGATCAGTGACGCAAAGCCTGTGCAGGGTTCTGACTAGCCCCATTCCCGAGGCAGAGCCCCAGGGGCGACAAAAGCAAGGTTAAGGACATCTCAGGGAAAACAAAATCTCTCTGTGAGTTAAGAAAGTGACATGAAAGTGACAGAATGGACTAGCCTCTTTCCCTGGAGGCAGACATCTCAGCAACACACTCTGAAATGCAGGCTCCAGGAGGCAGTCATCATTGATCCTTCTCGTCAGAGGTTTACCTACTCAAGGAACCAGATGTGAATCACTCATCTCTTTAGCATATGTTTTCTATTTCATTAATATCTATTCTTACCCTCATTCCCCTCTTCCTATTTTCTTCGGGATTATTTTTCTGTTATTTTTCTAATTTTATTTTTCCTTCCTGCCTAGTACAGAATATTTGTTTGAAATGAAAATTTTTTCTAAGTTCCTTTTAAAGTATTTTACCCATTATAATATTTTATTTGACCTATTGGTTACTTAGAAGTATAATTTTATTCTCAAATATATGGGATTCTTTTAGCTTTCCTTTTGGTATAGATTTCAAACATAATAGTACTGTGATCAGAGAAAACATTATATAAATTATACAATCCATTACAATGTGTTGAGACACTATGTGGCCAATTTTTGTAAATTTTTTGCATGTGCTGAAAACTATTGTATACTGTGAAACTGCTGGGTGAAGTGTTTTGCTGCATTCCAATGATTTTTGGCCATGTGTTTTCCACATCTCAATTTTGTGAAAACTAGAGTATACTTTAATAATCAAAGAAGAATAAGTGACAATCTGTGATGTTAGTGTCATTGCACTGCCTACATGAATGTGTGTATATATGTAGCAGCAAAGCTAGCTTGAAACTCAACATTCAAAACTAAGTTCATGGCATCCAGTCCCATCACTTTATGGCAAATAGATGGGGAAAAGTGGAAACAGTGACAGATTTCGTTTTCTTGGGCTCCAAAATCACTGCGGATAGTGACTGCAGTCACAAAATTAAAATAAGCACTCAGAAGAAAAGCTGTGACGAAACTAGACAGTGTATTAAAAAACAGAAACATCACTTTGCTGACAAAGAGTTGTATAGTCAAAGTTATGGTTTTTCCAGTAGTCGTGTACAGATATGAGTTGGATCATAAAGAAGTCTGTGAAAGTGATAGTTATACAGTCATGTCCAGCTCTTTTCTACCATATGGACTGCAGCCCACCAGGCTCCTCTGTCCATGGAATTCTTGAGGCAAGACTACTGGAGTGGGTTTCCATTTCCTTCTACAGGAGATCTTCCCAACCCAGGGATTGAACCCATATCTCCTGCACTACATGTGGAGTCTACCATCTGAGCCACCAGGGAAATCCACAGAAGGCTGAGAAACAAAGAACTGATGCTTTTGAACTGGTGCTGGAGAAGACCCTTGACAGTTACTTGGACAGCAAGGAGACCAAACCAGTACATCGCAAAGGAGATGAACCCTGAATATTCAGTGGAAGGACTGATGCTGAAGCTGAAGCTCCAATACTTTGGCCACCTGAAGTGAAGAACCAACTCATTGGAAAAGACCCCGATGCTGGCAAAGATTGAGGGCTGGAGGATAAGGGGATCACAGAGGATGAGATAGTTGGATGGCATCACCAACTCAATGGACATGAGTTTGAATAAGCTCCAGGATTTGGTGACGGACAGGGAGACTGGTGTGCTGCAGTTCATAGGGTAACAAAGAGTCAGACACGATTGAGCGACTGAACTGAACTGAACCAAACTTTCTATAGACAAATATTTTAAGGACCATTTAGGGGATAAAATGTGCATCCCAGTTTTGTCTAAAAATATTCCATTGTCACTTTCAGGTAAGATCAAGCAGCAGAGCCTCAAAGGCAGTATCACTGGGTAGATAGTAATGAAGCTCTTTCTTAGGAATCTCCAAGAGAGATTATAAGTATGTGAAGACACATGACCATTGATGATTCTGAATCTTAAATAGATTCCAAAGAAAAGAATTCTCAAAGATGATTGAAAATACCTTATTCAATTTATTTCTCTTGTTTTCCTTTTTGTATATGCATAAGAATAACATAATTAAATATAAAAGAGCTTAAATGTGGAATAACAATTCTAGGTGATAAGGAATCATTGTGTCATAGTTGACATTTTTTTTTTTCTTAGTGACCCATCAAATATAGCAGGTGTTACAGTCATTGACTTCTTAGAGTCAAGGAAATATGTCGTAAAGCCTGTTAGGTTAAGATCAAGTTGAGCAAATTTTTCCCTTCTGGATTTTTGACTTGTTATTATTCAGTCAATTACTGAGAGCTGCATACTCAAATCTCCCACTGTGATTTGGTTTTTGTAGTTTTGTCAGTTTTCACTTTACATGTTTTGAGGCTAAACTGTCCAGGTGATTTCAGTATTTTGTCATTTTATCAGTTCAGTTCAGTTGCTCAGTCGTGTCTGACTCTTTGTGTCCCCATGGACTGCAGCACGCCAGGCTTCCCTGTCCTTCACCAACTCCTGGAGCTTGCTCAAACTCATGTCCATCAAGTTAGTGATGTCATCCAATCATCTTATTCTCTACTGAACCCTTCTCTTCCTGCCTTCATTCTTTGCCAGCATCGGGGTCTTTTCCAATGAGTCAGCTCTTCACATTAGATGGTCAAAGTATTGGACCTTCAGCCTCAGTCCCTCCAGTGAATATTCAGGACTGATTTCCTTTACGATTGACTGGTTTGATCTCCTTGGTGTCCATGGAACTCTCAGGAGTCTTCTCCAATACCACAATTCAAAGACATCAATTCTTCAGCACTCAGTTTCTTTATAGTCCAACTCTCACATCCATACATGACTACATGAAAAACCATAGCTTTGACTAGACAGACCTTTGTCTGCTTTGTAATATGCTGTTTAGGTTGGTCATAGCTTTTCTTTCAAGGAACAAGTGTCTTTTAATTTTATGGCTTCAGTCACCATCTGCAGTGATTTTGGAGCCCAAGAAAATAAAGTCTGTCACTGTTTCTATTGTTTCCCCACGTATTTGCTGTGAAGCAATGGGACCAGATGCCATGATTTTAGTTTTCTGAATGTTGAGTTTTAAGCCAACGTTTTCACTCTCCTCTTTCACTTTCATCAAGAGGCTCTTTAGTTCCTCTTCGCTTTCTGCTATAAGGGTGGTGTCAGCTGCATATCTGAGTTTATTGATATTTCTCCCTGCAACTTGACTCCAGCTTGTGCTTCATCCAGTCTGGCATTTCTCATGATGTACTCTGCATATAAGTTAAATAAGCAGGGTGAAAATATACAGACTTGATATACTCCTTTCCCAATTTGGATCCAGTCTGTTGTTTCATGTCCGGTTCTAACTGTTGCTTCCTGACCTGCATACAGATTTCTCAGGAAGCAGGTCAGCTGGTCTAGTATCCCCATCTCTTGAAGAATTTTTCACAGTTTGTTGTGATCTACACAGTCAAAGATCCAACGAATGCTGGCAATTTGATCTCTGGTTCCTCTGCGTTTTCTAAATCCAGCTTGAATATCTGTAAGTTCATGGTTCACATACTGTTGAGGCCTAGCTTGGAGAATTTTCAGCATTGCTTTGCTAGTGTGTGAAATGAGTGCAAATGTGTGGTAGTTTGTACATTCTTTGGCATCTTGTTGTCTCTAATAGTGCTTAATTCATCAAAGCTTATTTTTCCTGGTATTTGTATAAGCTGTGCCAACTTAATTTGTTTAGCACTAGAAGGTACTTTTTTTTTCATCTGTTACTTCAATCCTTCTGTCTTTTTATGTTTGCAGTGTCTTTCTATTTTTCCACCTCTTTCTTGTTATTTTCCATTTTTTTTCTTACCATATTTGTAGTGATCAAGAGCTTTTTTATTCCATTTTCTCCTTCTATTGGTTGTAAAATTATACACTCATTTTCTATTCTTTTAATGGCCAAGTAGTTACTTTAAAAATACAAAATGCATTGCTAACTCACCTAGGTCTAATATCAGTTTTTACTTATGCTCTGATCCTAGCTAACCCAAGACCTTAGAACAGAACACCGTATACCCCATTCATTCTTATGTGCTGCTTTATTTTTACACATTTGCAAGAATTTTTCACCATGTGAGAGATTACAAATAATGCCTTATGAAGTCAGTGTTATTTTAGATTTCAACACATTTGCCATTTTCATTGCTCTTCACTCTTTCCTGCATCTTTGACTTTCCATCTGGCATTGTTTTCTCTCACCTAAAAATCACTATATAGAAAATTACAGCAGATCTCTTGGCTGCCAACTCTATCAGTCTGAAATTGTGTAAGGGTCTTATGCACCCTTATTCTGGAAAGATCTTTTCACTAGGATAGGATTACATGTTGTCAGTTATGTTCTCTCATCCCATCAAAGCAATCATTCCAATACATTCTGCTTCCATTGTTCCTATTAAAATGTCAGCTGTCAGAATATCTGGTCTCCCCAGCCTCTGGCAGTATGAAAGAGAAGAAAACTCAGCTGTCAACGCTCTTTGAGGACTAATTCAGCTGAAGAAACGACCTGGCCCAAGGTCATATCTGTTTCCAGGGGCAGGCCACAATCACTGACTGATCAATGCAGGGGAATAAAGACCATGGCTACTCACTCCAGCTCAGGCAAATTTGAAGGGTCATCCCAGTTCCAGAGGGGCTTATAGGACTACCTCACACTATCACTGGAACTGCATGGCAGATCAGTTTCTCCTTCTGCCCAATCCTGTATCCTTAACTCTTCTTAGGGCTTGTTCTCAAGGGTTTTACCTAATAAAACTCCCACATGCTACTCACCTTCTCAAAGTCTGTTTACCAGGGACCCCAATTTATAACAACAGGTATCAAAAGTAGACTTAAAAAGTGGTCATTGGAATGGAATTTCTTACTGTAAAACCCATCTTCCTGACAATGAGGATCCCACTGCTGGAGATAGATGACACACAGACAGCCCAGCATAAAGAAGTGATGCAGTTATTAAAGTTTCCATTGGCAGTGGACTGGAAGAAGGCAGCACATTAATGGAGGTCATATATCAGGGTCTGAGAAAATTGGGGGAAATAGTAACTAAAAGGAAAATGGTACTGGGTTGATTGGCCTTTGGAAAAGATAATAAAAAGTGAAGATCAATCAATCAGTAACGAAAGGCCGAACATTAAAACTTAAATCAATCCTTAATATTCATTGGAAGGACTGATGCTGAAGCTGAAACTCCAATACTTTGGCCACCTGATGCAAAGAACTGACTCATTGGAAAAGACCCTGATGCTGGGAAAGATTGATGGTGGGAGGAGAAGGGGATGATAGAGGATGAGATGGTTGGATGGTATCACCAACTCAATGGACATGAGTTTGAGTAGCCTCCGGGAGTTGGTGATAGACAGGGAAGCCTGGAGTGCTGTGGTCCATGGGGTCACAAAGAGTTGGACACAACTGAGTGACTGAGCCGAACTGAACTGAAACTTTTAACTTATATATAAACTTTTATATATGAAGATGTTCTTATCTCTTGCAGTGCAAGAGCAGAGAAAGTTGAGAATCAGGACCAGGGCTTAATTGTGAGAGTACCAGAATGCCATGTAAGGATACACTCTCAACCAAGTCAGAACAAAGGCAAGGTCAGGCCATAGCTGGGAAAAATGGGGCACTGACATATAGGATGGAGACATCTGAGTGAATGCTTCCCCAACCTGTAAATCTCCTGACTCCCCCAACCTCTGAACCTGCCTAAGTGGCCACCAGGTGAAGGCTAGCATTTGCTGGTATTCAATGAGTCCAGTTCTTCTCCTTCCCATAACCCATATGCCTCTCAGGACCTGCACCTACCTCCCCTCCTGGTTGCCAGATCAGTTACTCAGGTTAAGTCACATTACAAACCAGCCTGGCATTGCTGGGGCTGAAAGCGAGGAAGGCAACTGCATCTCAGGAAGCTGCCAAACCAGGTTGGCAGATACCAGTAAGTGCTGAGGAGTCCATGGTGGATCTGAGGGTGCTTTCAAGGGAGCCAGAATGAAAGGTTGAATAAGAGAAGCTATTTGAATTATTTAGTGTATCAGTTATTTCCTCCAATAAATCTCTTACACATCTGAACTTTTCTTGGAAACTACTTAGAAGACCAAACTGACACAGAATTGCACTGAAGCTTACCTTCATCCTCTGAGTCTTTCCCTTCCCTTCCAAGGTGTTGCTCCCATGAGCATTCTTAACACATCTCTCACATGCCACTCTCACCTCGGAGTCTACTTCATGGGGAACTAGTCTATGACAGTTGCCTCTCAAAAGGTCTTCATTTCTATATTGTTTGGTCCTTCTTTTCCATTTTTCCTAAGCTCTCACAGGCTACTTTTCATTTTCATCTGTTGTATTATTATCTCATCTTTGACATCTATTTTCCTTTAAGCTCTTGTTTTGATGAGATTACATTCTCTCTCACTTGCTCAAGTAAGAACTATTCATTGTCATTTTTCATTTGCATCCGTGAAGATGGATATTCCTCATCTGTCTTTACTGGTTGTTACTGTCCTCTTTTTGGAGGAGAATTATCCATGCTAATAAGGACAGTTTTCTCTAGATTAGCTATTTGCTAAAAATTATGGGAGGAAAGGATGAATCTGGGGGAGAGCAGTAGCTTTAACTCAAGTATATATTTTGGGATATACTTTCTATGACTCAGTGTCCTCTGAGTAGAAATGAGATCTGTTCATCAATTTCAGTGGCCCATTCCATGCCAAGCAGACCTGTGATTTACAGCAATTCCCAATGTTACTGGGCTTCCCTGGTGACTCAGAGGTTAAAGCATCTGCCTGGAACGCGGGAGACCCGGGTTTGATCCCTGGGTAGGGAAGATTCCCCTGGAGAAGAGAATGGCAACCCACTTCAGTACTCTTGCCTGGAGAATCCCATGGAGGGAGCAGCCTGCTGGCTACAGTCCATGGGGTTGCAAAGAGTCAGACACGACTGAGCGACTTCACTTCACTTCACTTTCAATGTTACTGGGTACTTGGGATATTAAAGCAAATAATACTATGCTGACTGCCATGAGGACCCCTTCTGTAACCCCTTGTGCTTTTCAGAATGGGCATCTTTATGGTTTCTTTGCAGCCCTGGTTTACTTGCAATGCTGGGTGTGGACATCTCAAACTAGGACCTTCAGTTGGACCCCTTAGGGTGGTGTCACCCTTTAACGGAAAACTGTAGGCTAGAAAATACCTGTGTTTTGGAGGGGTGGAATGCATATAATTTTTGGTGTCATGTCCCACTTTGTTCCAAATGTTTCTGTATTTGGCAGCTATCCTTTGTAACTTTGGGTTTAGCATGTATTATCAATGAAAATGGTATTTTCTTTTCTATTGTTCATTCATTTTGTTGTTTTAAGTTGGCCTCTGGGGAGAGAAGTAAACTTGGACCAGAATCCTGAAATAAATTTTAACAAGCTATTTGCATTTTATTCTATCAAAAAATCCAATTTACTTTACATTTTAAGCATACAGTTGTAGATTTGTAATATCTTAATTACTAAGTGGTCCCTGGTAAATTAGGAACACAAATTAGGAGACCCAGAATAAAGGGAAAGGTATGTGAATCATGAATAGAAATGCTAAGAAAGAGCATCATATTTTTAATCACACATTAGAAATTTAGATTTGGAAAACAAAACAAAACAAAAATCAGTTTGGGATTGCCTCAGAGAAACAAAACCAGTTAAAAACAAAAACAGGCATGGCTGTGTTCACAGTGTTCTACATTGCTCATAAAGTCTACCGTCAAGAAGTGGTGATGATGTAGTCCTGGAGGAAAACAAGCCACTGCAGTGGTGAGTAGCCTCCCCCAACATGTGAAGTCATCCACATTGCGTGGCAGGATGAACATCTGCCCATTAAACCCTGCCGCTGGCTTCAGTAAGCCACAAAAAACATTCTTTGTTTCTCTGTGACCCTTGCTCTCATTTTGCTAGATGAAGATTGGTTCATAGGATGAGACTTTTCTAAAGTAAATTCACTGAGGACATTTAATGTCATTTCTTTACAAGCATGCTAATACAATCCAATGTCTTTGTCTCAAAAGTGTTGCTAATCCAGCATGATTCATAGCAGATGATGGGGGAGGAGGTGTGGGTGGGGGGAGAGTAATCAAGCACACTTTTCCATGCTGTTTCCATACTGTCTTCCTTTTCATCTTATCAAGCATCTAAATGCCAGTTTAGGATCAGCCCACATGCCCCAGGTTTTTCTGAACTTTGGCTATCAAAATGACCACTTATAATGGAAGAAAAATGACAGTGACTCAGACCAGACTCAATGCTGGTTTAAATTTAAAAGCAGTTATTCTGGCTAAAAAGAAGAGAGAAGCAGTTCATATTTCAGAAACACAAACTACAAATTTAAAAAAAAACTACAATTTCATTAAGAAATGAAGTTAAAATGGAAATAATCTTACTCATCTCTCAATTTTAAAGCAATCACGACTTAATACAACGCAAATGAGAGAACAATTTTCACTTCTTCTTAGGAATTAGAAAAGGTTTCTGAGTAAACTAAAGGGAGAACATGTTCCAATGACAAACCTCACAGCTGCATAGATGACGTGGTCTTTCCTCACTTGATTGCTGATTTCACTTTATGTAATCGGCCTAATAGTGGCCCCAAAGATACCAGGTCCTAATCCACAGAAACTGTAAATGTTATTTTATAAAGAAAAAGAGCCTTTGCAGGTATGATTAAGTTATGGATGTTATATGACAAGATTATCCTAGATTATCTGAGTGGGGTCTAAATGTCATCATGTGTATCCTTTTGAGAAGCACAGGCAAAGGAACACTGGCAGCACTGAAGCTGACAGAAAGTCTCTCCTGGAACTTTCATGCAGCGCGTGGCCCTACTTGATTTCAGCCCCGTGAAACTGAGGTTGAACTCCTGGCCTCCAGAATTATGTGAGAATAAATTTCTGTTGTTTCAAGCTATGCTTGTCCTAATTTGTTATTGTAGTAATAAGAAACGAATATGCTTTATTTCCATATAAATATTGTATGGTTTTATTTCATCCACTGTTATCACTTAATTAAATGATGTGAGTGCATGCTCAGTTGTGTCTGACTCTTTGAGATCCCATGGATTGTAGCCTGCAAGGCTCTTCTGTCCATGGAATTTTCCAGACAACAATACAGGGCTGGGCTGCTATTCCCTACTCCAGGGGATCTTTTCCACCCAGGGATGGAACCCACATTTCCTTGTGTCTCCAGATTCTTTACCACTGGCACCACCTGGGAAGCCCAATTAAATCATGGATATCATCTTTAAAAAAATGAAATTTAGAGCAAATACTTTCTAGTATTTGACTGTTCTATTATTTCAAACTTTGTCTTGGATAAGTGCATGTAAAAACTGGCCTATAATCATATTGTGTCAGTGTCAATTGTCTTTTGCTCCTTTGCCTTCTTTATTTATTGGTCACCTGTTGATTCTTGGTGGTTTTCTAGTTGAATGAACGAAAACGCTAAACAGTCCTTTTGCTCTTCAAAATGAAACATTTAAATCAGTGGCTTATAGAATGATGGAGGATTTAATATCCAAGTTTTCTAAAAATACCTTTGAAAGTGAATACTGAGTGCGATGGGAACGTGTGCCAATCATGGGGGCACAAAACCATCACTCTGCTATCACCAGCTCAGATATAATCATGGTAAAAATAGCATAATAGTCACATGCTGGAAACCACTGAAGCAAAACAAAGTAACTCCTGCCTCAGGGTGTTGTGACCTTTCTTTTCAGGATGATTGGTGCTTTGCCTGGAGGTGAAGAAATTGTAAAGGGGAGATGATAGAGACCCTTCAGGGTAAGAGTTACTTCCTTCCTACAATCAGGTGCTGACAAGAAAACAAGAAGAAACTGATTTTGCCATCCTCCAACACAGGGGCTTCCCAGGTGGTGCTAGTGGTAAAGAACCCATCTGCCAATGCAGGAGACAAAAGAATCACAGCTTCCATCCCTGGGTTTGGAAGATCCCCTGGAGAAGGAAATGGAAACCCACTCCAGAATTCTAGCCTGGAAAATCCCATGGACAGAGGAGCCTGGCAGGCTACAGTTCATAGGACAGCAAAGGGTCAGAACCTACTGAAGTGACTTAACATACATGCAAGAGCAAAATAATTCAAAGCAATCAGACTCCAAAGCATTACATAGGTAAGGTATACCTGAAAATAAATTTGTGATTCCTTCTCTTTCCTCTTCCCTACTTTGCCAGAATTCAGCCAAGAAGTCCAATGCCTGTGGCACTTCTTAGAATTTTCACAAAATGACATTCCAGTCTTGAGGAAATAATTAAACTTTATGTGCTAAAAGATGATGCTGTTAAAGTGCTACACTCAATATGCTAGCAAATTTGGAAAACTCAGCAGTGGCCACAAGACTGGAAAAGGTCAGTTTTTATTCCAATCCCAAAGAAGGGCAATGCCAAAGAATTTTCACACTTCCGCACAATTGCACTCATCTCAGATTCTAGCACAGTAATACTCAAAATTGTCCAGCCAAGCTTCAACAGTAAGTGAACTGTGAACTTCCAGATGTTGAAGCTGGATTTAGAAAAGGCAGAGGAACTAGAGATCAAATTGCCAACATCCGCTGGATCATCGAAAAAGCAAGAGAATTAGAGAAAAACATCTACTTCTGCTTTATTGATTATGCCAAAGCCTTTGACTGTGTGGATCACAATACTGTGGAAAATTCTTCAAGAAATGGGAAAATCAGACCACCTTACCTGCCTCCTGAGAAATCTGTATGCAAGTCAAGAAGAAACAGTTAGAACCAGACATGGAACAACAGACTGGTTCCAAACTGGAAAAGGAGTACATCAAGGCTGTATATTATCACCCTGCTTATTTAACTTATATGCAGAGTACATCATGAGAAATGATGGACTGGATGAAGCACAAACTAGAATCAAGATTGCTAGGAAAAATATCAACAACTTCAGATACACAGATGACACCAGAAAGCGAAGAGGAACTAAAAAGCCTCTTGATGAAAGTGAAAGAGGAGAGTGAATAAACTGGCTTAAAGCTCAACACTGAAAAAAACTATCAAGGCATCCGGTCCCATCACTTCATGGCAAATAGATGAGGAAACAATGGACACAGTGACAGACTTTGTTTTCTTGGGCTCCAAAATCACTGCAGGTGGTGACTGCAGCCATGAAATTAGAAGATGCTTTCTCCTTGAAAGAAAAGCTATGACCAACCTAAACAGCATACTAAAAAGCATAGACATTACTTTGCCAACAAAGGTCGATCTAGCTAAAGCTATGGCTTTTCCAGTAGTCATGTATGGATGTGAGAGTTGGACCATAAAGAAAGCTAAGCATCAAAGAATTGATGCCTTTAAACTGTGGTGTTGGAGAAGATTGTTGAGAGTCCCTTGGACTGCAAGGAGATCCAACCAGTCCATCCTAAAGGAGATCAGTCTTGGGTGTTCTTTGGAAGGACTGATGCTGAAGCTGAAACTCCAATTCTTTGGCCACCTGATGTGAAGAACTGACTCACTGGATAACTCTGATGCTGGGAAAGATTGAAGGCAGGAGGATAAAGGGTGACAGAGGATGACATTTGGATGGCATCACTGACTCGATGGACATGAGTTTGAGTAAGCTCTGGGAGTTGGTGATGGGCAGGGAAGCCTGGTGTGCTGCAGTCCATGGGGTCACAAAGAGTTGGAGACGACTGAGCTACTGAACTGAACCGATGCACTAAATTACATAAAATGAAGTAACACAACACTTCCTCTCATGGTACATTTTTAGGTACTAAACTCATTCATTCAGCAAGTATTTATAATACTCCAAAGACTTTCTTTTTTTCTTGGGGATGGTCTTGATTCCTGTCTCCTGTACAATGTCATGAACCTCCATCTGTAGTTCATCAGGCACTCTGTCTATCAGATCTAGTCCCTTAAATCTATTTCTCACTTCTACTGTATAGTCCTAAGGGATTTGATTTAGGTCATACCTGAATGGTCTAGTGGTTTTCCCCACTTTCTTCAATTTCAGTCTGAATTTGGCAATAAGGAGCTCATGATCTGAGCCACAGTCAGCTCCTGGTCTTGTTTTTGCTGACTGTATAGAGCTTCTCCATCTTTGGCTACAAAGAATATAATCAATCTGATTTCAGTGTTGACCAGCTGGTGATGTCCATGTATAGAGGGTGTTTGCTATGACCAGTGCGTTCTCTTGGCAGAACTCTGTTAGCCTTTGCCCTACTTCATTCCGCATTCCAAGGCCAAATTTGCGTGTTACTCCAGGTGTTTCTTGACTTCCTACTTTTGCATTCCTATAATGAAAAGGACATCTTTTGGGGGTGTTAGTTCTAGAAGGTCTTTAGGTCTGAATCATTCAACTTCAGCTTCTTCAGGATTACTGATCAAAGCATAGACTTGGATTACCGTGATTTTGAATGGTTTGCCTTGGAAATGAACAGAGATCATTCTCTTGTTTTTGAGATTGCATCCAAGTACTTCATTTAGGACTCTTTTGCTGACTATGATGGCACTCCATTTATTCTAAGGGATTCTTGCCCACAGTAGTACATATAATGGTCATCTGAGTTAAATTCACCCATTCCAGTCCATTTAGGTTCGCTAATTCCTAGAATGTTGATGTTCATTCTTGCCATCTCCCGTTTGACCACTTCCAATTTGCCTTGATTCATGGACCTAACATTCCAGGTTCCTATGCAATATTGCTCTTTACAGTGTTGGACCTTGCTTCCATCACCAGTCCCATCCACAACTGAGTGTTGTTTTTGCTTTGGCTCCATCCTTTCATTCTTTCTGGAGTTATTTCTCCACTGATCTCCAATAGCATATTGGGCACCTACCGACCTGGGGAGTTTATCTTTCAGTGTCTTATCTTTTTGCCTTTTCATACTGTTCATGGGGTTCTCAAGGCAAGAATACTGAAGTGGTTGGCCATTCCCTTCCCTAGTGGACTACATTTTGTCAGACCTTTCCACCGTGACCCATCCACCTTGGGTGGCCTCAAGATGGGCTCAGTAAAGGACAGAAATTGTATGGATCTAACAGAGGCAGAAGATATTAAGAAGAGCTGGAAAGAATACACAGAAGAACTGTACAAAAAAGATCTTCACAACCCAGATAATCATGATAGTGTGATCACTCACACTCACCTAGAGCCAGACATCCTGGAATGTGAAGTCACATGGGCCTTAGGAAGCATCACTACCAACAAAGCTAGTGGAAGTGATGGAATTCAAGTTGCACTATTTCAAATCCTAAAAGATGATGGTGTGGAAGTGCTGCACTCAATATGCTAGCAAATCTGGAAAACTCAGCAGTGGCCACAGGACTGGAAAAGGTCAGTTTTCATTCCAATCCCAAAGAAAGGCAATGCCAAAGAATCCTTAAACTACCACACAATTGCACTCATCTCACATACTAGTAAAGTAATGCTCAAAATTCTTCAAGCCAGGCTTCAGCAATACATGAACCGTGAACTTCCAGATGTTCAAGCTGGTTTTAGAAAAGGCAGAGGAACCAGAGATCAAATTGCCAACATCTGTTGGATCATTGGAAAAGCAAGAGAGTTTCAGAAAAACATCTATTTCTGCTATGCCAAGCCTTTGACTGTGTGGATCACAATAAACTGTGGAAAATTCTGAAGGAAATGGGAATACCAGACCACCTGATCTGCCTCTTGAGAAACCTGTATGCAGGTCAGGAAGCAACAGTTAGAACTGGACACGGAACGACAGACTGGTTCCAAACAGGAAAAGGAGTATGTCAAGGCTGTATATTGTCAGCCTGCTTATTTATCTTCTATGCAGAGTACATCATGAGAAACACTGGGCTGGAAGAAGCACAAGCTGGAATCAAGATTGCCAGGAGAAATATCAATAACCTCAGATATGCAGATGACACCACCCTTATGGCAGAAAGTGAAGAGTTAAAGAGCTTATTGATGAAAATGAAAAAGGAGAGTGAAAAAGCTGGCTTAAAGCTCAACATTCAGAAAACTAAGATCATGGCGTCCAGTCCCATCACTTCATGGCAGATAGATGGGGAAACAGTGGAAACAGTGGTTGACTTTATTTTGGGGCTCCAAAATCACTCCAGATGGTGATTGCAGCCATTAAATTAAAAGATGCTTACTCCTTGGAAAGAAAGTTATAACCAACCTAGATAGCATATTAAAAACCTGAGACATTACTTTATCAACAAAGGTCCATAGTCAAGGCTATGGTTTTTCCATTGGTCATGTATGGATGTGATAGTTGCACTATAAAGAATGCTGAGCACAGAATTGATGCTTTTGAACTATGGTGTTGAAGAAAACTCTTGAGAGTCCCTTGGACTGCAAGGAGATCCAGCCAGTCCATCCTGAAGGAGATCAGTCCTGGGTGTTCATTGGAAGGACTGATGTTGAAGCAGAAACTGCACTACTTTGGCCACCTGAAGTGAAGAGCTGACTCATTTGAAGAGACTCTGATGCTAGGAAAGATTGAAGGCAGGAGGAGAAGGGGATGACAGAGGATGACATGATTGGATGGCATCACCGACTCAATGGACATGAGTTCGGGTAAACTCCAGGAGTTGGTGATGGACAGGGAGGCCTGGCGTGCTGTGGTTCATGGGGTCGCAAAGAGTCAGACATGACTGAGTGACTGAATTGAACTGAGAGACTGTTTCTGACTCCTGAGATACATCAACAAATAAACTGACAAAAACTCCTGCTTTTTGGAGCATACATTCTAGTAACAAGAATCAAATGAAAATTACAAGCATAATAAATAAGACAACTTGCAATTTTATGTAAGGGAGTAAAGTATGATGCTAAAGCTGAAACTCCAGTACTTTGGCCACCTCATGCGAAGACTTGACTCATTGGAAAAGACTCTGATGCTGGGAGGGATTGGGGGCAGGAGGAAAAGGGGACGACAGAGGATAAGATGGCTGGATGGCATCACTGACTCAATGGACGTGAGTCTGAGTGAACTCTGGGAGACGGTGATGGACAGGGAGGCCTGGCGTGCTGCGATTCATGGGTCGCAAAGAGTCGGACATGACTGAGCGACTGAACTGAACCTACTGAAGGTAAACTTTATGTAAGCTTTCCTGGTGGCTCAGATGGTAAAATCTGCCTGCAATGCAAGAGACCCAGGTATTACATACTGAGATGAAATTTGAATAGATTTAAGGGAGGTGAAGATGTGGTCATATTGATAATTAGGAGAAAAGGATGACAGTTGTTAAAGCCACTGAAATGGTCTTCAGATGGACTGCTCAAGAAGGAGTGATACACTGCTGCTCTTAAGCACATAAGAGGGAATAATCCATTGCACAGTTTAAAACTTTGCTTAGAAAATAAATTAAAATAAAACTTTGCTTAGGTAGAAGTAGAGTTAATTCATCTCTGACATTAGTCCTCAAACTTTAATACATATCAGAAAAGCATGAGGAGTTTGTTAAAACACAGATTGCTGAGGGCAAGACTTTCACAGTGGTGGAGTAAGAGTAACATGGCAAATCATTTCCAAAACTAGAAACAATAAAACTAGGAAAAAATGGTCAATGATCATCATTTCAAGACTGCTAAATTCAACCAAAGGCATACAACAAATTGAGAAGTGTTTGTTCAGTACTATCACTGAACTTCACGTAAGAACAGGCAGAGTTTGTAGCAATTTTGCCTGAAGCTGATCCTGCCCTCAAACCCCACCTCTATATGAGAGATTTCTATCAGGACATGAAAACTGTACCTTTCTACCAGATGGTGATGATTTGATCTGGAGTAGAGTATGAGGAAACTCATGTCCCTAGATGTTGTTGGAAACAGTAGCAAGTCCAAAAGCAAATAAATGGGGATGAATAGCTGAGATTATGATTCTGGTTGGGGTCAGATGACCAGCAGACAAAAATTTAGTTAGGAAGTCCAGGGAATGAGGCAGACTTAATGACCTTGTAAGTTCCCACATATTTCAGTCGGAATCTGGAAGGCTGTGCATATGCACAAGGCCACATGCATACTCAGAAAAGAACAGAGAGCGCCTTAGCAATCCTCAAATCTGGCTTAATATGAAGCCACTCTCATACACACACACACACACACACACACACACACACACCTGTGTGCCCACATGAGGAGACAAAAGGGCTGATTGGAAAGTAAAAGAAGTCAGGACAAGTCTGATTTGAATTTTGACCTGAATTTTGAATGAGTTCCCCAGTCACAGACAGATCTCTTGACAAAGAGAGGACTCCTTACTCATCCAATGTGTTTGAACACCATCCCTGAGCAATCATCTGATAACCACTAAAGTATACTGACACACAGTCACCCAAAAGAATTCAAGCATGGAAACTGAAACAAGAATATAAATGAAGAAAGAAAGAAAGAAAGACTAGAGACGTCAGCAGCCACTTTCCACAGAGGACATAGATACCACTGAATAAGTTAAGGCAAATTGTCAAAATAGAAAAAAAAAAAGGCAAACAAAATAAAAGAGCAACAGCAACAACAACCCATGTTATGAGGTGGGGAGGGGATCATAATTATTATACTAAATTATCTAAAATGTTTAGGCTTCAACAAAATATTATGAGACAGCCTAAGAAACAGGAAACTGTGACTTATACTCAGGAAAATAAACAATTTATAGAAATTGTCTCTGAGGAGGCCCAAATGTTGAAGTTAAGAGACAAAGATTCTGAAGCAACTATTATAAAAATGTTCAAACATAAGAATAACAACAACAAAACAGAAACAGAGACCCATGGTCTGAAAAAATGCAGAGCCTCAGAGATCCATGGAACACCATCCAGTGCACCAACATTTGTGTGATAAAAGTCTCAGAAGAGGAAGGAGAGAGGGAGAAAAAAATATATGAAGAAAGAATAACCCCTTCATAAAATCCAAAAATTTGATTTTGTTGTGCTGAGCTTATTCATTCAGTCGTGTCCGACTCTTTGCAACCCCATGGACTGTAGCACTCCAGGCTTCTCTTTCTATGGGGATTCCCCAGGCAGGAATACTGGAGTGGGTTGCCAGGCCCTCCTCCAGGGCATCTTCCCAACACAGAGATTGAACCCGCATCTTCTGCATTGGCAGGCAAATTCTTTACCATCTGTGCCACCAGGGAAACCTACTTGATTTTAAAAGGCATTAATGTATAGATTTAAAAAGCTCAACAAAGTCCATATCACAGAAATAATGAAAGTCATGGGAAATGAGATGGCATATTCAAAGTGCTGAAAGAAAAGAAAAATTAACCAAGAATTCTATATCCAGAAAAATTATTCTTCATAAATTCAAGCAAAATAAAATCATTTCCAGATGAACAAAAATTAAAAGAATTCCTTGTTAGAAAACCTGTCTTACAAGAAATCATTCAGGCTAAAACTGAAGGAAACCAAAGAGTGACTCAAGTCCACACAAAGAAGCATAGATCACTGGAAGAGGTAAATGTGTTGGTAAATATAATAGACTATAATTTTTTTCTATTTCCTTTAATCCTATTTTAAAGACTGTATAAAACTATAATTATAAAACCATGTCATTGGAGTTATATAAAGATGTTACATTTATGACAATAAAGCACTAAGAAGCTACATTGGAGCAAAGTTTGTCTCTTTTATGAAATTAATGTGACATTAATCTGAAATATATTGCAATAGAAAATAAGTATTTTTATATTGTATATTTTATATTGCAATAAGAAAATAATTCAAATAATATAATAAAAGACAAAGGG
>SJYQ01004757.1:11752-31948 GCA_006410935.1 Redunca redunca | reverse complement strand
AAGAGTCGAACATGACTGAGCGACTGAACTGAACTGAACTGAATGGTGAAGGTGCATAAGGAATCTCTTGGAGGTGATGCAAATGTTCTAAAATTGATTTATGATAATAATTGCTGTATTAAGATTCTCCAGAGGAACAGAATCAGTAAGATATGCAGAGATTTGTATTAATGAATTGGCTTACATGATTATGGAGGCTAAGAATTACCAAGATCTCCAGTTGGCAAGCTGGAGACACAGGAGAGTCAACTGTGTACTTTCACTGTGAGTATGAAGGAATGAGAACAAGGAGAGCCAATAGCATGAGATCCAGTCCAAAAGCTGGCAGGCTCAAGACTTAAGAAGAACTAATGTTTCAGTTTGAGTACAAGGCAAAAAAACACTGATATCACAGCTTAAGAAGTCAGAAAGACAGGAGTTTTTTATTTAGCCTTTTTGTTCTATACAAGTCTTCAACTGATTATATGAGACCCACCCACACCAGGGGCGGGGTCCTCCCCAGTGGCTCAATGGTAAAGAATCCTCCTACAAGGCAGGAGCTGCAGTAGACATGGGTTCTATTCCTGGGTCAGGAAGATCCTCTGGAGAAGGAAATGGCAACCCACTCCAGTATCCTTGCCTGGAGAATCCCATGGACAAGAGGAGCTTGGCAGGCTACAGTCCATAGTGTTGCAAAGAATCAGACACAACTGAAGCGACTTAGCATAGCATGGGCACCCAAATTAGGGAGGGCAATTGGTTCACTCAGTCTACTGATTCAAAAGTTAATCTCATCTAGAAATACCCTCATTGACATACCCAGAATAATGTCTGAAAAGCCTATGGCCCAACCAAGTTGGCACATAAAAGTAACCATTTGTACAACTTGGCAAACTTGCTAAAATATCTTTGAATTGTACACTTGAAATTTGTGATTTACATAACAGATAAAATATATCCTAATAAATTTACTAATAAAATAGAAAAAAACCCACAAAAGTCAGTAAAATGATACCACAATGAGGTATCATCTCACGCTCATTAGAATGGCCATCACCAAAAAGTCTACAAACAATAAATCCTGGAGAGGGTGTGGAGAAAAGGGAACTCTCTTACACTGTTGGTGGGAATGCAAACTGGTACAGCCCACTATGGAGAACAGTGTGGAGATTCCTTTTAAAACTGGGAATAGAACTACTATACGACCCAGCAATCCTGCTGCTGGGCATACACACCAAGGAAACCAGAATTGAAAGTGACACATGTGCCCCAATGTTCACTGAAGCTCTATTTACAATAGCCAGGACATGAAAGCGATCAGTGCTGGGTGTTCATTGGAAGGGCTGATGCTGTGGCTGAAACTCCAATACTTCGGCCACCTCATGCAAAGAGTTGATTCATTGGAAAAGACCCTGATGCTGGGAGGGGTTGGGGGCATGAGGAGAAGGGGACAACAGAGGATGAGACGGCTGGGTGGCATCACCAACTCAATGCAAATGAGTTTGGGTGAACTCCGGGAGTTGGTGATGGACAGGGAGGCCTGGTGTGCTGTGATTCATGGGGTCACAAAGAGTCAGACACGACTGAGACAGTGAACTGAACTGAACTGAGGGCATGAAAGTAACCTAGATGTCCAGCGACAGATGAATGAATAAGGAAGTTGTTGTACATAAGCACAATGGAATATTACTCAGGTATGTAAAGGAACACATTAGAGTCAGTTCCTAATGAGGTGGATGAAACTGGAGCCTATTATACAGAGTGAAGTAAGAAAAAGACAAATGCTGTGTATCAATGCATTTATATGGAATTTAGAAAGATGGTAATGACACAGACAGGGAGGATGGGGTGGCCTGGCGTGCTGCAATTCATGGGGTCGCAAAGAGTCGGACACGACTTAGCGACTAAACTGAACTGAATGACACAGACATTGGACTTACTAGACAAAGACTAAAACAATATGATTAAAAAACTAAAGGAATTCAGAAAAGTGATTCATGAAAATAATGAGAATATCAACAAATAAATTCTTTTCTAAAAGAACCAAACAGAAATTCCAAAGCTGAAAAATATAGCATTACACTGATACCAAAACCAGACAAAGACACCACAGGAAAGAAAAACTACAAACCAATATGTTTTATGAATACTGATGCAAAAGTTTTCAGCAAGTGCTATCACCACAAAAGCTACAGTATATTAAAAGATTATATAACATGATCAAGTGAAATTTATTCCTGGGACACAAAGATAGCTCAACATACAAAAATCAATCCGAATAATACACCACAACAAAATGAAGTGATGAAAGAATACATGTAGATTGATAAAAAGGACCTCATAAATAAATAAATTCAGATTTTACCACAATAAAAAAGAGAAATATATCTTCCCACAAAGAAAAATTCCTAAACCAGATGACTTCACTGGTGAACTGAAGAAGAACTGATTGTATGAGACCCGTATTATCCCAATAACAAAGCTAGGCAAAGGTATCACAAGAAAAGAAACATATAAACCGATAATCCCAATAAATACAGACCAAAAGGTTCTCAATAAAATATTAACAAACTTAATCCAGCAACATATAAAAATGCTTATTCAATATTATCAAATGAGATTTATCCCACAAATGCTTTATACTTGAACAAGGATGTGCATTTTACCACTGCTGTTCAACATCATACTGGAAGTTCCAGCCAGAATAATAAGGCAAAAACAAAACAAAAACAGAAGATGGAAATTAAAGGCATCCAGAGTGGAACAAAGTCTTATACATAGAAATTCCTAAGTATCCCATAGAAAGAACCCACTAGAAATAATAAGTTCAGCAACACCACAGGTAGCAGATGAATATGCAAAAGCCAATTGTATTCCTACACACTAAGAAAATAATTCCATGCATAACAACATTAAAGGAAACAACTTAGGAATACATTTCACAAAAGAAATGTAAGATTTATACACTAAAAACTATAAAATATTACTGAGAAAGATCAAAGAGCTAAATAAATGGAGAGCTACTTCATATTCATAATGGAAGACAATAGTGTTAGGGTGACCATTTTTCTAAGTTGATTTATGGCTTTAATGTTACTATCTATCAAAGTACCAGCAGGCTATTTCACAGAAAATATTAACCCTGAAAATGATATGGAAATGTAGAATACCCATATAGCCAAAATTATTTTGAAAAAGAACAAACTTAGAAGGGTCAATTACTAGTTTCAAAATGTTTTATAAAGCTGTAGCAACTAAAATTTTATAATATAGGATATCTGCAGATATACAGGTCTATGGAAGAAAAGTGAAAATTCAGCCATAAATCTTACATTTAAGGTCAATGTATGTAAGAACAAAAATGCAAAAGCAGACCACTGGAGGAAAGAGAGTTTTCCAGTGATGTCAATAAATTGGATATCTACATATTAAGATGAATTTGACAAAAAGGCAACAAACTTTTTTGGTAAACAGCTAGATAGTAAAATTTTGTGCTTCGTGACCTTAGCACTTTTGTTGCAACTACTCAACTCTGCTGCTGCGTTGAATTCTTTTGTGTTCTCCTGAAAAGCAGTTGATTTCTTTCCGTATTCATCAGTGATGGTGGTAAGGAAGATATTTGAATATGTAGACTTTGGTTCCAAGATCTTGAACCAAAGGTCACAACTGGAAACAGATAATAAAGACTTCTACCTGTGGGGACATACTGTAATTCAAACATATTGTTTGTTATAATGTATGTTGCTGTTGTTCAGTTACTAAGTCATGTCTGACTCTGTGACTCCATAGACGGCAGCTCCCCAAGCTCCCCTGTCCTCTACTATCTCCTGGAGTTTGATCAAATTCATGTCCATTGAGTCAGTGATACTATCTAACCATCTCATCCTCTTCTGCCCACTTCTCCTTTTGCCTTCAATCTTTCCCACCATCAGAGTCTTTTCCAGTGAGTCAGTTCTTTACATCAGGTGGCCAAAGTATTGAAGTTTTAGCTTCAACATCAGTTCTTCCAATGAACATTCAAGGTTAATTTCCTTTAGGATTGACTGATTTGATCTCCTTGCTGTCCAAGGGACTCTCAAGAGTCTTCTCTAGCATCACAATTCAAAAGTATCAATTCTTCTTTATGGTCCAACTCTCATATCTATACATGACTACTGGAAAAACAATAGCTTTGACAAGATAGACCTTTGTTGGCAAAGTGATGTCTCCACTTTTTAATATACTATCTAGGTTTGTCATAGCTTTTCTTCCAATGACAAGCATCTTTCAATTTCATGACTGCAGCCACCGTCTGCATTGATTTTGGAGCCCAAGAAAATAAAATCTGTCACTGCTTCCATTTTTTCCACTTCTATTTGCCATGAAGTGAATGTTGAGTTTTAGGCCAGCTTTTTCACTCTCTTTTTCACCTTCATCAAGAGGCTTTTAGCTCCTCAACACTTTCTGCCATTAGAGTGGTATCATCTGCATATCTGAGGTTGTTGATATTTCTCCCAGCAGTTTTTGATTCCAGTTTGTGCTTCATCCAGCCCAGCATTTTGCATGATGTACTCTGCATAGAAGTTAAATAAGAAAGGTGACAATATGCAGTCTTGACATGCTCCTTTCCCAATTTTGAACCTGTCCATTGTTCCATGTCTGATTCTGTTGCTTCTTGACCTGAACACAGGTTTCTCAGGAGACAGGTAAGGTGGTATGTTATTCCCATCTCTTTAAGAATTTTTCACAGTTTGTTGTGAGCAAAGAGTCAGACACAACTGAGTGACTTTCACTTTCACACAGTCAAAGGCTTTGGTATAATCAATAAAGCAAAAGCAGATGTTTTTCTGGAACTCTCTTGCTTTTTGATGATCCAACGAATGTTGCAATTTGATCTCTGGTTCCTCTGCCTTTTCTAAATCCAGCTTCAACATCTGGAAGTTCACAGTTCATGTACTGTTGAAGCCTGGCTTGGAGAATTTTGAGCATTACTTTATTAGCATGTGAGATGAGTACAACTGAGCGGTAGTTTGAGGATTCTTTGGCGTTGCCTTTCTTTGGGATTGGAATGAAAACTGACCTTTCCCAGTCCTGTGGCCACTGCTGAGTTTTCCAAATTTGCCAGCGTATTGAGAACAGCATCATCTTTTAGGATTAGCTCAGCTGGAATTCCATCACTTCCACTAGCTTTGTTCATAGTAATGTTTCCTAAGGCCCACTTGACTTCACAGTCCAGGATGTGTGTTCTTAGGTGACTGATCACACCATCATGATAATCTGGTTGTTAAAGCCTTTTTTTGTATAGTTCTGTGTAAGTTCACCTCTTCTTAATCTTTCTGCTTCTGTTAGGTCCTTGCCATTTCTGTCCTTTATTGTGCCCATTTTTGTATGAAATGTTCTCTTGGTATCTCTAATTTTCTTGAAGAGATCTCATCTTTCCCATTCTCTTGCATTCCTCTGTTTCTTTGCATTGTTCACTTAAGAAGGATTTCTTATCTCTCCTCGCTATTCTCTGGAACTCTGTATTCAGGTCCTAGTAACGATGACTTGAACATCAAAAAGAAAGCAAAGATTTGGGTCCACTGGAATCATTTAAATGTGTGAAAAGCTGTAAGTACTTGTTAATATGCAAAAGGTCCAAATCACATCAAATGTGCTAGAGGAGAGACGTGCCTCTAGAGTGAATTAATGTTGGGCTGTAGAGGTATAGGATTCCCCCAACATCAAAAAAGAAGTCAACAAAGGAACAAATTATATCACTATTATTGTTCTCTATTATTATCATTATTATTAGGTAAAACAGTTTGTTTAACACATGACTGTTCAGTGTGGTTCACAGATACATGGTATTTCATGAGGTCAAATTCTTTCATCGTAGTGCTAAGACAGTATTTGTCTTTTTCAGTCTCCCTTTCATGAGCATGCGGTAAAGATTTCCAGAAGCTTCACAATCTGTGCTGTCACACAGATTCAACACAGAAGCAGAGATGAAAGCTCACCCTCTATCTACGAAGCAGATAAGAAAAGATTTGCAAGAATAGACAATACTGCCACTGTGCTCACAATTGTTTTGTTCAGGAATTTTTATTTTTGCTTAAAATATGTTATTTACGTTAATATATAATGAATTTGTCTTTGCTATTTTAAATGAATTAATTATGTTTTAAGCTCAGGTTTAATTTCTGCTACAGTAAATATCAGTAAACTAATAAACAAAATTTGTGGGGTAGGGACTCAATTCTTTTTAAAATTATAAAGGAATCTTGAAATCAAAAGTATGAGAAGTACTGGTTTAATTACTATATTTTCTTCTTATCATTCAATTCAAATAGTTATTGTATCAGCAGGGAATATATCTGTTTTGTTTTCTGTCTCAGATGCAAGAAAAGTTTCTAAGAGAAAAATCAGTAATGCTGACTTGACTCTGCTAGAATATTTAGCCTTTATCAAGGGTGATTGAGGGCTTCCCAGGTATTGCAGTGGTAAAGAATCTGCCTACCAGTGCAAGAAATGCAAGAGACTTGGATTCAGCCTTTGGGTAAGGAAGATCTTCTGGAGTAGTAAATGGCAACCCACTCTAGTATTCTTGCCTGGAAAATTCCATGGACAGAGGAGCCTGGCAGGCTACAGCCCATGGGGTCACAAAGAGTCAGACATGACTCAGCATGCATGCAAAGGTGATTGAAGGATGGATTCCAGAAGGATCTGAACCCCTTCTGTAAAAGGAATGTGTACCTGGGAAAAGTAGTGACTCTGGAAGAACTCAGAAATAGAGGAATCTTATCATCTCTTGCTCTCAGGGACCAGGCAAGCTCATAGCCAGTCTCCAGAAAAAAGAGGGCCCAAGAGGATAAAATCATCCCAGAGAAGGCCAAGTGGAACTTCCTGAAGCACCCAGTGGAATCCTTCCCAGGCAGACGGTGTGATCCAGCCAGGTACCTTCACAGGGACTTGAGGGCAGGCTGGGGATGCGCTGCTGGGGGCACACTATATGATCCTTTACATGTATTTGAAGGAACTCACATGCACTGTTGATGTCTGCTGAAATCATTATGTCAGTCTTAACACCTTTTGATAACTACAGAGATTGACAAGCTTTCAGTTCAGTTCAGTTCAGTTCAGTCTCTCAGTCGTGTCCGACTCTTTGCGACCCCGTGAATCGCAGCACGCCAGGCCTCCCTGTCCATCACCAACTCCCGGAGTTCACTCAGACTCACGTCCATCGAGTTGGTGATGCCATCCAGCCATCTCATCCTCTGTCGGCCCCTTCTCTTCCTGCCCCCAATCCCTCCCAGCATCAGAGTCTTTTCCAATGAGTCAAGTCTTCGCATGAGGTGGCCAAAGTACTGGAGTTTCACCTTTAGCATCAGTCCTTCCAAAGAAATCCCAGGGCTGATCTTCAGAATGGACCGGCTGGATCTCCTTGCAGTCCAAGGGACTCTCAAGAGTCTTCTCCAACACCACAGTTCAAAAGCATCAATTCTTCGGCACTCAGCCTTCTTCACAGTCCAACTCTCACATCTATATATGACCACTGGAAAAACCATAGCCTTGACTAGACAGACCTTAGTCGGCAAAGTAATATCTCTGCTTTTGAATATGCTATCTAGGTTGGTCACAACTTTTCTTTCAAGGAGTAAGCGTCTTTTAATTTCATGGCTGCACTAACCATTTGCAGTGATTTTGGAGCCCCCCAAAAATAAAGTCTAACACTGTTTCCACTGTTTCCCCATCTATTTCCCATGAAGTGATGGGACCGGATGCCATGATCTTTGTTTTCTGAATGTTGAGCTTTAAGCCAACTTTTTCACTCTCCTCTTTCACTGCCAAGCTTTATCACAGAACAATTACCAACCACAACAGAATGTTATGGCAAAGTAAAAAACTCACATGTGTGGATTCTTCAAATCTCTGAGTTCCTCCCTCCTGAAACTGAAAAATGATTGTTGGAATAAGGTAATTTTCAGGAATGCCTTATTGAAACAACTCCACTGACAGGAAGTGTTACACAACAACTAACAATAGATGGTATTTCAAAAGAAAAAGTGTTCCAGAGAAGATCTTGCAAACTGGTAAACATCTGCAGGAAGTGAAGTCTCCTCATTGTAGAACCTCATCATACTGTCAGGAAAGAGAGAGATAAGATTTAACAAAGTTGGATAAAAGAAGATATATGGAATCTGAAAAAAATGACCTTAAAATGACTCTAGATTCTGAGAACAAGTATTCAACATAATTAAATTTTTTGGAAATTAAGGTAGACACAAAACCAGCAATTGAGTCTTACTGAGTACACGTCATCAATCTACAAAACTAAAATTTACCCCCTGACACATACATGAGTGAGTATCATCAGCTAACAGTCAGTCCTTCTACTAAATGGCATAGATGCCCTAAGAGTGACAGCATACTAGAAGGTCACATTCAGTGCTTCACTAGGCATCCATTACACCATGACAGTGTCTTACTGGGAATTTCTTAGGAACTGGATGTCCTCAACTGCCTTCTGAAGAAAGAAGAAGCCCTCAACAGAACGTTGGAAAACAGACAGATAGTATGTGAGTGAAAGGGAGAATAGTGTTAAGGGTACAGGGCTGGGAAAGGAGGAGAATTTGGAGCCTCTTTTTCTTTCACTCTGTATTCAACATTAAGTGTGGTATTTGGCACATGGTGCTCAATAAATATCTCATGAATGACTGAGATAGTGTACTTCCCTAGTTCTGAGACACACAGATGTATAGAACAGTCTTTTGGACTCTGTGGGAGAGGGAGAGGGTGGGATGATTTGGGAGAATGGCATTGAAACATGTATAATATCATATAAGAAACGAATCGCCAGACTAGGTTCTATGCAGGATACAGGATGCTTGGGGCTGGTGCACTGGGATGACCTAGAGAGATGGTATGGGGAGGGAGGTGGAAGGAGGGTTCTGGATTGGGAACACGTGTACACCCATGGCAGATTCATGTTGATGTATGGCAAAACCAATACAGTATTGTAAAGTAAAATAAAGTAAAAAAAAAAAATCTGCCTGCAATGCAGGAGACCCAGGCTCTATCCCTGGGTCAGGAAGATCCCTTGGAGAAGGGAATGTAACCCACTCCAGTATTCTTGCCTGGAGAATTCCACGGATAGAGGAGCTTGTCGGGCTACAGTCCATGGGGTAGCAAAGAGTCAGACACAACTGAGCAAATAACACACACATACAACCTGAAAGAGGAGAAATGGAAATCAGAGAACTGTTGTGAGAAGGAGATTGAAAAGGAAGGATAAGCTTAGTAATACTTTGTTATCTTTCCAGGATAAAGCAGAGTCTGGGGTTCCTTTCCCAGAGTCTGGAATATTTTATTCAGTTGAAATACTTCCTCAGTCTTCCTTTGTGTTCTTGGAAAGTTTTGTTTTAAAAAATGTCACTTTTCTTTCAATGTGTTTAAAAAGCAAAAAAGTACTTCAAGTGGGTTTGAAAGAAACTTAATACCAGCTAAGAGATAACTCAGTCAAATTAGATGAATATTGTGTTTCATGCTTGAAAAGACATAGTCAGGCCAAGAAAACAATCTCCTCCTGATTGGGGAGAAATCAGAAGATACACATACAATGTGCCCATCTTTTGGCTTCTACTCATGAAAATCATACCTCTTTATTATTGTTGTGGTGATTAAACAAGATAAACAAAATGCTTAGCAAGCTATATGTACTTAATGAAAGTTAGTGCTTATTCTTTCTTTGATTTGGAGATGAGGTGGAGTTCTCATATGCTTTTTAAAAAAATTTTATTGAAGTCCAGTTGATTTACAATGTTGTGTTAATTTCTCCTGTACAGCAAAGTAACTCAGTTTTATACAGACTTGCCATTTCCTTCTCCAGGGGATCTTCCCAACCCAGGGATCGAACCCGGGTCTCCTGCACTGCAGGCAGACGCTTTACCATCTGAGCCATATATATGGGGTTCCCTGGTGGCTCAGAGGTTAAAGCATCTGCCTAGGTTAAATCATCTGCCTGCAATGTGGGAGACCTGGGTTCGATCCATGGGTTGGGAAGATCCCCTGGAGAAGGAAATGGCAATCCACTCCAGTATTCTGCCTGGAGAATCCCATGGACAGAGGAGCCTGGCGGGCTACAGTCTATGGGGTCCCAAAGAGTTGGACATGACTGAGCGACTTCACTTTCACTTTCTTTCATATATATATATATATATGTATATATGTATTCTTTTTCATATTATTTTCCATCACTGTTTATCAAAGGATATTGAATATAGTCCCTTGTGCTATATAGTCGGATCTTGTTGTTTATCCATCCTATATATAAATTTTGTATATGCTAATCCCAAACTCCCAGACCTTCCCTCCCGTCTCCCTCATATGCTTTTAAAAAATTTATTTTAACAGAATGTTAGAGCAGTTTCAGGTTTATAGAAAAATTGTATCAACAGTACAGAGAGCTCCCTATGTACCCCCTCTCCCTCATCCACACTGCCTTCTGTTAACATCTTGGCATTAGTATGGTACATTTATTAAATTGATGAACCAATATTGATATCTTACTATTAGCTAAATTCTATAGTTTACACTAGGGTTGACTCTGTGTTTCGAAGTTCTGTGAGTTTTGCCAAATGCACACTATCACATGTCCACCACTACGGCATCACACAGCGTAGTTTCACCACCCTAAAAAATCCTCTGCTCTGTCTATTCATCCTTCCTTTCCTGCTAATCCCCAGAAACCACTGACCTTTTAACTGTCTCCGTGGCTTTATTTTTCCAAAAGGTCATGTTACTGGAATCATACAATATCTAGCCTTTCCAGACTGACTTCTTTCACTTAAGCAAAATGCACTTAATTTCCTCCATGTCTTTTCGTGGCTTGAGAATTCCCTTTTTTTACAGAATAATATTCCATATACATCTAAACGCCAATCATATGCTGTAGTTTTCAGCACTAGAGTTAGGGCAAATTTGTAACTTCAAGCACTGTGGTTAGGGAAAATTTGACATCTTAGAGAGGCAGTGTAACTATAGTAACTAAAAATATGGCTTTTGCTCTGCAGCATACTTTAATACAACAGTAGTCAATGTTCCACAACAATATATTGAGCATAGTACATAACAGGTGTTGTGTTTGACACTCTCAACTCTGAAGATAAAGTGGCAAACGTACAGACATGGTCCCTGTTGTGTTGTCCCTGTGGCCCATTTCTGACACACATTCGCACTTTCTTAATACTGTGCACCACGAGCTGTTTTAAATCCCTTCCAACTGTTGACTCATTTAATTCCCAAAATGATCCTATAAGTAGGTATCATTATTATTATATTATTATCATTTTTGTTCAGTTGTATCCTACTCTTTGTGACCCCATAAACTGCAGCATGCCAGGCTTCCTTGTCCTTCATTATCTCCCCCGAGTTTGCTCAAACTCATGTCCATTGAGTCAGTGATGCCATCCAACTAGCTCATCCTCTGCCTCCTCTTCTCCTTTTGCCTTCAATGTTTCCCAGCATCAGGGTCTTTTCCAATGATTTGGCTCTTCGCACCAGGTGGTCAAAGTATTGGAGCTTCAGTTTCAGCATCAGTCCTTCCACTGAACATTCAGGGTTCATCTCCTTTGCAATGTACTGCTTTGGTCTCCTTGCCAATAAAGGATATACAATATCTGAATTGCTGTTGATGTCATTATCCATTTCTATGGTCGTGTACTGTGCTGCACTGAATAATCAATTCACACTGTGGGAAGCTTTCTATCTAAGTCACTCCATTCAGTGTTCATTAAATGTGATAACTTTTGTCACTTCTATCAAGTCAGGCATTGGATCCTAAATTCAAAACTACATAAAATGTTTCCATTAGAAAAACCATTAGTATCTATTGTTTTGACTCAAAGCAAATTTTCTAGCCATGGAACCACATAAGAGGATTGTTTATAAATCGGTGTTGAAATCTTCACTGACTAGCTATGGTAAACGCGAGTTTTCTCATCAGCCAGTACTAACGTCATTTATCAGACAAAAGGTCTCCTTTTACAGGCTGACTGTACATATAGACCAAGTAGTTAGCTTACTCTGGTATAGTTTTAGGGGCTCTGGTTAAAAACCTACCTTTTTTTTTTAACTGAGTCTGCAGTCTACAAAAGCCTTCAGTTAGAGGTTTGTTTCATGGACTTGAGCCAAGTGAAAGCAAGGCCACCTCTTAAAGTGGAAAGACATGGAAAGGCAGGCTCTAACAGGACCACTATAACAACAGGTGGGAAATGACATCAATGAGGAAAACACGGCTTTGAGCCCACCCTACTTAGCAGTGTCACCCAGGACACTCTCATGATGAGGTTTTCGGCATTCTGGCAACGGTGATCAAGTTCGATACAGAAGGGGAGGCCATGGTGGTTGCAGAGGGTCTCAGCATGTGACTGCATCGCCATACTTCAAACCCATGTGAAACCACTGTCATTAATAACCACCCTTAAAAGCTGAAGTCCCCTAAGGGAACCCAACTCAGCACTTCATGTTATTTTCTGATACAGGGACTCTGATTGGAGGAGATCTTAAAGAGTGTTGGGCGGCCATTTGGCCTAAACGGACTTGACCATCATGGGAGGATCTGCACTGACCAGATTACACTCTCCTGGTTGTGGAAGAAGACCTTGCCTGGACACATAGCGTCCAGACTTCTAGGTTGGGGTGCCAGGTTCACTCCCTCTTGAGTCTAGACCTGGCACCACACCTACCTCTCCTAAAGAAAGGCTCAGTGTTTCGAGGAGATGCATCGTTTGGCTTTATCTCAGGAAAGCACAGCAGAGTGCCGGAATGGGACTAAATGACAGAAATGGCTAAAAGAGCAAAAGGGTTATTCCAAGAAGGACTGAGGATGATAAGGAGTGAAGCCAGGAGACTTGAGCAGCCAAGATCCTCAAAACCTTGGAGATATATAGAGTTCAAGTTACTAGTTTTCACTGTCGAGATCCATCAGTAGAGAGGGACTCTGACTGTAGCCTTTGCAGAAGATTATGAGACAATGTGACCCTGTGGGTGGCAAGAATGTTGAGGTGTTCAATGTCCCCTCCCCCAGTGAAAATGCACAAGGAAGGAGAAATGCTATGGGCAACCAGAATCACGAAGCATGGGTGTTAAAGTTTGGCTTGTCCATAGCGTCATAGTCTCAAATTGCTGTTATCTTCTTTAAACAAAAAGGGTCATCCATGTCAGCACTCCCACACGGAAGTGAGCTGCTTACACAAGGCTGGAGTACGAGCTGGCATGAAGCCAGTTTGGCAGTATGTCCTAGAAGCCACAAACTACTTATCCCCTTTGACACAGCAATTCACAGCCAAGAATTTATGAGACACACATATTGAATCAGTTCACTGCTACGTGGTTTGTAAGATAGAAAATTTTGAAACAGTGCAAATGCTTAGTAATACAGGCATGATAAAATAGATCATGTACCTCTATCCAACAGACTACTCTGCAGTCCTAAAACATCACATTCTAGAAAAACATTTGATGGGAGAAAAAAATATCACAATGTATATGGAGAAGGCAATGGCAACCCACTCCAGAACTCTTGCCTGGAAAATCCCATGGATGGAGGGGCCTGGTAGGCTGCAGTCCATGGGGTCTCGAAGTCGGACACGACTGAGTGACTTCACTTTCACTTTCATGCACTGGAGAAGGAAATGGCAACCTACTCCAGTGTTCTTGCCTGGAGAATCCCAGGGATGAGGAAGCCTGATGGGCTGCCGTCTATGGGGTCGCACAGAGTCAGACACGACTGAAGTGACTTAGCAGCAGCATATGTTAAAGAAGAGCTTACAAAGCAGCACCATTCTAGTTCCTTTCTTAAGTTACTTAAAATGCAAACTTGCAGTTTAAAAAAAATATTTTAAAATATATAGACATGTGGTCAGGAGAATTCTAAATGTGCCCCCCAAGTTTTCATGCCATAATGCCCAGAATTGTGAAGTGGGTGAGGTACCACTGATGACTCCATTATGCTATATGACACAGTTGACCTTAAAACAGAAAGATTATCCCTAGGGACCCAATTCTATCACATAAGACCCTTTAAAAGCACAGTTAGACTGAATGAGGAGAAGGAAGTCAGATTTGAAGTGAAGGAATGACTTGGTGGGATGCTGCTGGTTGAGGATGGAGGAGGCCAGGTGAGAAGGAGAGCAGATAATCAGAGACGCCAGATTCAACAGCCAACAAGGAAGTGGAGCCCTTAGTCCTACAGATGCAAGCGACTGAATTTGATCGAGAATTTGAATGTGTTTGCAAGTGGATTCTTGTCCAGGTCTCCAGATAAGAGCCTGGCCTGCTGGACATCATCCTAAGAGCCCATGGCCAATGGGATCCTCTCAAACCAGGGATAGAACCTGTTTCCCCTGCATCAGCAGGCAGACTCTTAACCACTGGACCACCCAGGAAGTCCCAGAATAGGTAGACTTAAAAGGAGAAAACTTCCTGGACCATGTCTGTTTGGTTCCCAACTATTTACCCCAGGCCTGTGCCTGGTTCATCATGTGTTCATGAAAAGTATTTGTTGAGTGAACAAATGAACATACTTAATCATCTTTATCATTTATCAAATCTAGGCAGTATATAACAGTTTCCTACCACAGAAGTTGAGAAACTTGCTTACTTTATACTTCCTCATCGTCTCCAGCTCCATGGTCTTCTCAGCATTTGTGTTTCCTTCTTGCTTCTATTTCCCTTCCGGTTAATGACCACAATTCTTGTGCTCTGTGATTGTTAGTCTGACATGTAACTTAACACTGCATATGGTCTCACTACTTTTGCTCCCCTAAGATCCTACTGTTATGATTTCTCCCTGTCCCACTGCCTCCCATCTAGTCTGTCTCACATTTCCCATCCCTCTCCATCCTTTCATTATATTTCAACTTGCATCCTTTCATGATAGACAGCCATGACCTTGGCAGACAGGTCTTCACAGGGCTTGTATCCTAGTGAAGGGAGCAGACAGAACAAAAAGTCAACAAAGAAGCAAGATCGTTATAATGTGGTGGTCATCATTATGAAGATAATAATGAAGAGATGTGATGAGGAAGGAAGAAGAGGAGGGCCTACTTCAGAATCTGGGTCAAGAAAGTCCTCTCTGAGGAGGCAACTGCAAGGCCAGAAAGAAGGAGGGAGAGAGGTATGAGTTTGAGGTGGGAAAGATAGGCAGAAGCTAAGATGATTCTGTGATTCAATGCCCAAAGAAAGTCAGAGAAGGAAAGAGGGCACTATTAATAACTGTGTAGGAGTGATACAGATAAAAAGGGGCTGCCCTGTGATCTGAGTGTGGCCCCAATAGAGGCCTGCCTCATAGACAGTGAGGAGAAGATTGGATTTTATTCTAAGGATAGTAGGATCCTCCAAGGGTCTAAAGCAGGACAGCTCTGCTCTCTCTGTGTGTTTCAGATAAATGCACTGGAGAGGGTAAGAGTGTGATGGGGGTGGAGGCCAGAAGAAAGAGCTGTCAAGAGGCCTACCTCCTCCAACTAAAGATGCTGGTGTCTTGAACTGAGGTGACTGGGGTTATGAGAGAGAGAAACAAATGGTTTCACATATATTTTGAAGAAGAAATGTTGAGTTGAATCTGTTGATAAGGACAAAGGAAAACCGAGGGATGACCCCTCAGTTTTTGGCTTTAACTAATAGGTAGAGAGTGATCTCTTTGTTGAAATGTATAAGAATGTGAAAGACAGACATTTGGGAAACTAGAACCACAATTTGGTTCTGCATATCAAGATGGAGATACTTATTCAGACACTCAGTAGTGATATTGCTGCATGCAAAATCTTCAATCTTCGTTGCAGCATGCAAACTCTTAGTTGAGTCGTGTGGGACTTAGTTCCTCAACCAAGGATCGAACCTTCACCGCCTGTATTGGTAACATGCAGTCTTAACCATCGGACCATCTGGGAAATACCCTAGTAGTAATATTAAATAGAAAATCTAGAGTCCAGGGGAAAAGTTTGAATGGAGGAAGTACATTAAAAGATATAAAAGAAACTCTTGCCAAACATATTATAACATAAAGATTAGAAGGTAAGGGAAGTGCTTGTTTCATTATAGGGAATCCATAGCTATTATTAAAGTTTGCAGCTATTATAAGAGTAAAACGGATTTAAGCTAGAAGAAATAAAATTGGCTATAAATCTTCAAAATTATCGAAAGGAAAATACCAACACACTCAAAAAGAAAAGCCATATAGCCAAAGACTCAAAGAAAAAAGAAGCAAGGAAGACAGAGAAAAATGAAGAGGTAAAGGCAAATGTATCCATAATATCAAGTAATGGATAGTGTTTTAAAGGGAAAATTATTTCCAGATTGAATCAAAACCCATCTAAAAGTTGTCTTTAGAAACAAACGATGACAAAGACAAAGCAAATGAGATAGAACACTTGAAATTACAAAAGACAGGCAAAGAAGTATTCAGCAAACACTGAATTAGAAGAAAGCATGGAAGTAATAATAATAACAGAAAAGATTAAATTTGAGGCGAAGAGCATTAAATGAGCAAGCTCACTTTATCACAATAAAGGGTGCAACATACATGAAGAGAAATCACTAATCTCCACGTCCCAAGTAATCTGGTATCAAAATTAACAAAACAAAAAATGCGAAAAACACAAGGAGACATGGAAGTACAATAGCAAAAACTGACCAATCCATTACTGACAGATCAAGCAGAGAACAATAAAGTGAGAATATAGAAAACTGGTTTCAAAATGCAATGTGCATCAGAATTATCTGTGATGCTTCTAAAAATGCCATTCAGAATATCCTAGTCCAGTAGGTGTGGAGCAACACTAAAGAATCTGAACTTACTACACTCTCCAGATGATTCAGAAGCACAGACCACAGTTCAACGCAAAACTCTATGGAGAATCTAAACGACAAACTGAATACGGCAAATCTAATTGATATTGAACAGTATGCCTGAAAAAAGAGAATACAGCTTATTTTGAATTGTTCATGAAATATTTACTGATTGTCTTTGAAGCTGCAGATGAAACGTCAAAAAAAATTCTAGATAGATATAGTTCAGATAACATTTTCATATCAAGGAGCTTTGAGGAGAAATAAAAGAAAGTTAACAACCAGAAAAATCCAAACATCAAAAAACATTTAACCCCCTATTAGACAATAAACAAATTTGGACCCAAAAAGGTATTCAACTTCAAAATTGTACCATACCTAACAAGTAATGCATTTTTATAATGTACATTTCAAAACTATGGCATTTAGCTAAGTGGTACTTAATGGAAAATTCTAGGCCCCAAACACTTCTATTGCTAAGTACCAAAAATAAAAGTAAATGTAAGTTAATATCTCTTACATCTTGTGTGTGCCAAGTCACTTCAGCCGTGTGCAACTCTCTGTGGAGTTGGACCAGTCTCCTCTGTCCATGGGATTCTCCAGACAAGAATACTAGAGTGGGTTGCCATGCCCTCTTCCAGGGCATCTTCCCAACCCGGGGATCAAACCCGTGTCTCTTATGTCTTCTGCACTGGCAGGTGGATTCTTTACCACTCGCACCACCTGGGACGCCCATCTTACATCTTACCCTTACCTACGTTTGCACTGTCTCAATATTGGTGAGACTGACTAATAATCTACTCACATGTTTCTTCACCTTGGCAGTCTCATGATTTTGTAGAAATTATTTACATAAGTTTTCACTGCCTCAAGGTCAGGAACATATTTTCTTACCCTTTAAAAAAATGCTGTCAAAAGATACTTTAAAATTCAGAAAATTTTAGAGAAGAATATAATAAATACCCATGTCTAAAGCCCAATTCTAAAACACTTCAATATTTTTCCATTTTTGCTTCATTTTTAAGTGTATTACATGTGGGAATTCTGGGGGATCATGGAGGCAGTAGTATAGGTTTTGAATCCCAGCATACTGTCTCCACAAAGAGAGAGTAAACAGGAGAACTCAGTTCCTGCTGGTCCTCCTCAGCCCTACCCTCAGGGCCCACCTGATTGCACATCAGTGAAGGGCAACTTCATGCCCACTGCCATGGCCTAGTCACAGTCTCATAAGGGAAAGTCCTTCTCTATAGAACTGTTCCAGCAAGGAAATGAAGATGGCTTTGTGAGTTGTAAAACTGTGTTGGCATCCCTAATGAAGATGGCTTTGTGAGTTGTAAAAGTGTGTTTTGGCGTCCCTAATCCTAACATGGATTAGGGCTATAAATGTCCCTATATAGCATCCTGTACCTCCAGATGGAACCCTATGCAGCAGTTATGAAATAATCATGTCCAAAAAGGGGGGAACAAAAAGGAATCTGAATCTGATCAAATTTGCCCCCACTCCCACTTTACAGGGAATATAAGGAACAGAGAAATAATTAGTAAAATTCTGACTATGGGAAACCTCGTAAGACTAATTATCTAGTTTTTTCAAAAGCAACAAAAGCAAAAATAAACAAATGGAACTCAGTTTAACTTAAAAGTTTTTTTTCACAACAAAGAAAACCATGACAAAATGAAAATACAACCTGTTAAATGGGAGAAAATATTTAGAAGTGATATGACAAATAAGGGGTTAATATATAAATGTTCATATAACTCAATATAAAAAGATAATAACCTGATTAAAAACTAGGCAAAAGACCTCAGTAGACATTTTTTCAGAGAAGATACACAGATGGCCAACAGACATGAAAAGATGCTCAACATTGCTAATTATTAGAGAGATACAAATCAAAACCACAATAAGATATCACCTTACATCTGTCAGAATGACTATCATCAAAAAGACCATAAATAACAAAAGTTGGCAAGGATGCGGAGAAAAGGGAACCCTCATTCACCATTGGTGGGAATGGAAATCACTGCAGCCACTGTGAAAACCAGTATGGAGATCTGTCAAAAGGCTAAAAATAGAGCTACCATAAGATCCAGCAATTCAACTCTTGGGTATATATCTGAAGAAAATGAAAACTCTAATTGAAAATGGTACATGTACCTCAATGTTCATAGCAGCATTATTTACAATAGCCATGATATGGAAGCAACTTAAGTGCCCATCACAGATGAATGGATAAAGAAGATGAGGAATGTAATACTATTGGAATACAATGGAATACTATTCAGCCAGAAAAGAATGGAATTTTGCCTTTTGCAACCATGTGGATGGACCTGGTGTGTATTACGTTTAGTGAAATAAATCAAAGATAAATACTGTATGATATCATTTATATGTGGAATCCAATAAGTAAAACAAATGACTATAAAAAATAGAAAAAAACATAGAGAACAAACTAGTGGTTACCAAGAGGGAGAGAAAAGGGGGAGGGGCAATATTAGGGAGGGGTGGAATAGATACAAACTACTATGTATAAAGCAAGTAAGCTTGAGGATCTGCTGTACAGCACAGGGAACAGAGCCAATATTTTATAATAATTATAAATGAACTATATAGAAAATTTGAATCACTGTCTTGTACAGCTGAAACTAATATAATATTGTAAATCAAATATACTTCAATAAAAAATTTCAAAATAAAACCAGAGAGGGCAGAAAATGGTGAAGGAGGGTGAATAATAGAGAAAAAGTGCAGTAAAATTCAGCAAAGCAAGATGATGGATATTAATCCAACTATATCAATAAGCAGTTTAAATGTCTAAGTGCAACAAATTAAAAGACAAATTGTCAGAGAACATAAAAACAAAAAATTCTATGTTGTTTACAAGAATGATGTTTTAAATGCAAACAGAGAGATTAGAAGTAAAGGGTCAGGTCAGTTCAGTTCAGTCGCTCATTCGTGTCCGACTCTTTGCAACCCCATGAATCCCAGCACGCCAGGCCTCCCTGTCCATCACCAACTCCCGGAGTTCACTCAGACTCACGTCCATCGAGTCAGTGATGCCATCCAGCCATCTCATCCTCTGTTGTCCCCTTCTCCTCCTGCCCCCAATCCCTCCCAGCATCAGAGTCTTTTCCAGTGAGTCAACACTTCGCATGAGGTGGCCAAAGTACTGGAGTTTCAGCTTCGGCATCATTCCTTCCAAAGAAATCCCAGGGCTGATCTCCTTCAGAATGGATTGGTTGGATCTCTTTGCAGTCCAAGGGACTCTCAAGAGTCTTCTCCAACACCACAGTTCAAAAGCATCAATTCTTCGGCGCTCAGCCTTCTTCACAGTCCAACTCTCACATCCATACATGACTACTGGAAAAACCATAGCCTTGACTAGATGGACCTTAGTCGGCAAAGTAATG
>SJYQ01004757.1:0-11331 GCA_006410935.1 Redunca redunca | reverse complement strand
TAAAGCAAGCTAAATAAAAGAAATAATAAAAATTAGAGAGGACAACAATTAGATTGAAAACAGAAAAACTATAGAAAATAATCAGTTAAATCTAAAGCTAGTTCTTCTAAAAGATTGAGAAACCATTAGATAGGCTATCCAAGATAAAAAGAAAGAAGACATAAATTATCAGTATTACAAATAAAAGAAGGATCATTACTACTAATCACTTGAATATTAAAAACATAATAAACATATCTTCACTTTACCACTTTCTTGCTTTTAGTGTGTTCAATATAGATTTTTTTCTGTTCAAGTATTTTTTATATTTGAAAATTATATATCTGATTTTTAAGGTAGTGAAACCATATGGTAGTGTAATGCTAGGTACATGACATATGTTTGTCAAAACCCATAGAATATACAACAGAAAGAGTGAAATCGAATGTAAGCTATGGACTTTAGCTAATATATATCACTATCGGTTCATCAATTGTAGCAAATATACCACAATAATGTGATATATTAATAACAAGGGAATCTGTTTGTAGGGAGGAGATGGCAGGTATATAGCATCTTGTGTACATTCTGTTCAATTTTTCTGTAAACCTTAAACTCCTCTAGAAAATAAAGTTTTTTCATTTTTAAGAAGATTATACATCTTGTTTTCAAGATTTCTAATTGATTAATTTTTAGAAGCAACTGTCATTGTTTGATTTTTGACTTTGCATTTTACAATGTCTTATTTCTTTTTAAAAGATATTATTCTTTCATTTATATCTTTAAGGGCCCTCACATAGTTATTTAAAAGTATTAAAAGCTTTTTTTTACAAAATTCACATGGAGTAAATCACTTTCAAAATTATCTGGTTAATTATTTGATTTCTTAGTGTACTTTATAATTATGATTCAGAGATTTGTTTTGATTCTGTATTTTTTTAAAAAGCTCCTTTTTGCTCACTTGGTGCCCCAAGACCCTAAGTGTAGAACCAGATCTGATATGAATGATTCTGACCCCCTGCCCTACAGTGATAGTGGGAATATTGAACACATTCTCCATGCCAGCAGGCAATTCATTTCAGTAACTAGTCAAAAGCTATAGTTGTTCACACCCTGGGTGCTACAGGATCTTACAAGTCCTGGACCAAGCAAAACTCACCAGCATTTTTGTCAATTTCCTTTCTCAAGTGACAGTGGCCATACTATTCATTTTTGAGCCTGAAATGGAGGGCTATTGATACTTCCACATCAATGATGGGATTAAACTGGATGTCCTGAGGAAACCAAGAAACAGTTGTGTCTGGTTCTTTGTGACCCCATGGACTGCAGCACACCAGGCTTCCATGTCCTTCACTCTTTCCCAGATTTGCTCAAACTCACTTCCAACTGTATGAGGTAAACCTCTTAGTTTTTTTCTTAAAGGGGTAGCCAATTAAAATTTATTTGCTAGACCATTCTTTCTTTATTGATTTAACATGCAACTTACAGTTGCTTTATACAAAATCCCATTCTTCCATGAGTCTCATTTAGGATTTTGTATTCCATTCAATAGGTCAATTTGTCTATGCCTCTGTCAATATCAATAGCAGGATGTTTTCATAATATAGCTATTATCAGTTAGGACTGTATTTTGGCTACATGTTACAAAGTCCTGATAACAGTGGCTGAACTGGAGTTAGTTCTCGTGTAACCAAAATGTCAGAGTTGGTTGGTCCAAGTCAGGGATGGCAAGGCTAAGAATACATCTGGGACCCAGAATCATTCTTACTTTTAACTTTGCTACTTGTTTTAACATTAGCTTTGGTCCTCAAAGTTGCCAGATAGCTGATGAACCCCTAGGGATCATATCGTAATAGATACATTAAAGGGGGAGGGAGTTAGACATGGGAAAAAGCTATATCTGAGTATATCCCTTTTTGTCAAGAAAACTATACTTCTCCCAGAAGCCTCACGTGAAAAACTTTTCTTAAATCTTCTCAGCCGAAACTATGTCACAGGGCCACTTTAAGAGCAAAGTGAAAGGTTGTTGCTGAACCATGAAAAGATGCCGGGATTCTTGGCTTCTGGAGGAGAGGAATTCAATCTGGGGCCAGAGATGAGGCTTGATTGCTCGCTCAGAGCTTTTGTGTAATAAAATTTTATTAAAGTATAAAGGAGATAGAGAAAGCTTCTGACATAGGCATCAGAGGGGGGCAGAAAGAGTGCCCCCTTGCTAGTGTTAACAGTGGAGTTATATACTCTCCAATGAATCCAAAGAATGTCTGGAGGTTGTAAAGACCTCACCAGACCTATTCCCATAATTTACATTTTAAGATAACAGGATTAGCCAGAAGGTTTAATCCAGAGACTGTCCTCAGGCAGGATACATTATTGTTATATAATCCTAAGGAATGTAGAGGGAAAAAAAGTTTGTCCTTTCTTCCTCCTTGAGAATTCCAGACCCCTCTTTCCTTGGGGACCCCTAGACTTCTTATCAACCTGACTAGGAAATGACTCTCTCAAAAGGAACATGGGAAATTGAGAATTTTACCACCCCAAATAAATTTAGCATTGTGTTAGTAGAACAGAGGGAAGAACGTCTACTGGGTAGACCACTAACAACATCTGATACAGCAAATTTGTGATATTTTTGTACCTGTGAAACAGTCTCATCTCCTTTTTAAACAATGTCTAGGATATTTATGCACATTTATGGCTCCATATGAATCTTAAAATCAGATAGTTAATTTCTATGAAATGTATTAGTTGAGAACTTGATTGTTATTCACTGAGTTTAGAAATGAAGTTTGGGAATATTTCCCTATTTATTAAATTTTCTTCAAACTCATCCAGTAATATTTTACACATTTCCCTATATAGATCTTCCACTTATTGTATGAGATTTATTCTTACAGATATTGAAATTCTGCTGTTGCATATAGTTTTTTTTTCTGTAACAGCTCTGTAATTGGTTATGGTCATCTAAAAATGCTACTGTTTTCTTTATATTCATCTTGTGTCTGGTGGTCTGATTGAATTACTTTATCGGAACTGACAGTTTGTCAGTTGACACCCCTAGATTTTTTATAGATAGAAATCACGTCATTTGAAAATCACACTGTTATTTCTTCCTTCCTGATGTTTATGCCTCTTTCTGTTTGTTATTACTTGAGCTAAAACCTTCAGGCTTCCCAGGTGATGCTAGTAGTAAAGCGCCTGCCTGCCAATGCAGGAGACATAAGAGACATAGGTCTGATCCCTCTCACTCCAGTATTCCTGCCTGGAGAATCCCCATGGATAGAGGAGCCTGGTGAGTTATAGTCCACAGGGTCACATAGAGTCAGACATGACTGAGTTACTTAGCATTGCGTGCACACTAACACACACATGCGTAAACATAAGATAGAACTTTCAGTATAATGGTACACAGGCATAGTGACAGGCCACTCTTTTGTTTCTGATCTTAACCAGCATATTCTGGTATCTGATGAAAATTTTTATTAGGTACCAAGCTTAGGCAGTTTTCCACTATGATGAATTTTTCCAAACTATGCTTTTTTTCATATCATAGTGTTGAATTGAAAATAATATGGAATTTGATTTTTAATATTATGCTGTATTGAAAAAATTAACAGGTATTTTTGCTGCTGTTGTTTTGAAGCATTCTCCATTCCTTGCACATTTATTTTATCTTAAAACTTTAAGAATTTCCCATCTATACACATAGGTAAGCAGCTGCTGCTGCTAAGTCACTTCAGTCGTGTCCGCCTCTGTGTGACCCCATAGAAAGCAGACCACCAGGCTCCCCATCCCTGGGATTCTCCAGGCAAGAACACTGGAGTGGGTTGCCATTTCCTTCTCCAGTGCATGAAAGTGAAGTCTCTCAGTCGTGTCCGACTCTAAGCAACCCCATGGACTGCAGCCAGCAGGCTCCTCCATCCATGGGATTTTCCAGGCAAGAGTACTGGAGTGGGGTGCCATTGCCTTCTCCGCATTGACCTATAAATTAGTATTTCTGAAGTTCTTTTCCTGTTCTGATAACAGATTTATGCTCTAGGCATAAAATCAGGCATTTACTTTTTATCTTCATTCTGGACTGAATTATATTCTCTCCTCAAATTCATATGTTGATGGTATTGTAGAAAAAGACATTAAAGATGTAATTAGGGTTACAATGAATTCATAAGAGTGGAGCCCTAATGTTATGGAACTGGTGTCCCTTTAGGGAAAGAAAGATATCTCTGTTTCTGCATACAGAGAAAATCCACAAGAAGACACAGCAAGAACGTGGCCAACTGCAAGCCAAGAAAAAAAGGTCTCACAGGAATCTGAATTTTTTTTTAACTTTGAACTTGAACTTCTCACCTCTGAATTTGTGCAACTATAAATGGCTGTTTTTAAAGCCACCCAACCTATGGTATTTTGTTATGGCAGCTCAAGCCAAATAACATAACGTTTTCTCTCCCTCCCCCTCCCAATTCTACTCCCAGCCTCTGACTCCCCCTCCTTTTTCTCCTCCCTTCCCTACTTCCTCTACTTCCCCTACTTCTTCTCCTCCTTGTTCTTCTCCTCCTCCTTCTTCTACTTCTCTTTCAGAATATAGGATAATATTTTCTATTCTTTGAAGGTTTGCTAGAACTCATCCATAAAACCAGTTGAGACTTCCCTAGTGGTCCAGATGTAGGGAATCGTCTGCCAATGCAGGGGACATAGGTTTGATCCCTGGTCCAGGAAGATTCAACATGCTGCAGGGCAACTAAGCCTGCACGGCAACTACTGATATTCACAAGCCCTAGAGTCTGTGCTCCACAAGAGAAACCACCACCACAAGAAGCCTAAGCACCACAACTAGAGAGTAGCCCTCGCTCACTGCAACTAGGGAAAGCCTGCATAGAGCAATGAAGACCCAGCAGAGTCAAAAATAAAAAATACACAAATAAAATTTTTTTTCATTTGGAATAATATCTATTTTTGAAGATGTTTGACTTCTTTCCAATTCTCTTCTGATTCACGATCTATTTAGTTATGCCTTTCTGGAGTCAAGTGAAAAACAAATTAGAGCATTTTAGAAAATTGTCAAATTTACTTGTTTTTTAATGTATTGTTATAAAGCTGTATGTTTCATTACCCTGTAATTTTAAATCTCTGTTTCTTTTATTATGCCTCCTTTCCTATGCTACCACTCTTTTGTTGTGCCTTCTCTATTTTTCTTGATCTAACTTACATGGTATGTACCTATTTTATTACTTTTTTCAAAGAATTACTGTCCTGGGTTAAATGGTGATTCCGCCTCCCCCGCCCCGCCCCCCAAAAATGTCCAGTTCTTAATCTTCAGAACCTGAATGTTACTTTGTTTGGAAAAACATCCCTTTCAGAAAGTATCTTTGTAAGAGAAAGGTAGAGGAAGAGTTGAGGCAAAAGAGAAGACTCCAGCACAGAGGAGAAAGTAATATGAAGATGAAGGCAGACATTGGAGGGATGTGACCACAAGCTAAGGAAGCCAAGAACTGCCCATAGCCACCAGAAGCTGCAGGAGTCATGGAAGTATCCTTCCCTAGATCCTGAAGAGGAAGTGCAGCCCTGTCCACAGCTTGATTTCAGATTTCTGGCCTGCAAAACTGTGAGCAAATACATTTCTCTTGTTCTAAGCCTCCACCTTAATGGTAATTTATTTTAGGAGCCCTAATAAACTAACACAATTATCTTTTGATTTTTAATATCAATTCAATTTTTCTTCTAGTTTTATTACTTTCTGCTTTATGTTCTACTGTTTTAAATTTTTTTATCAGTATTTCATGCTTAGTTTAAAAAGCTTTGAAAGGTCAAACTAACCTCATTTCCTAAGGTTATGTATTCTTATTCTATGTATCAATTGGAACATGTAAAACTGTGGAGCTGACAAAACAATTGAAATCCTTTACTGCTCTAAACACAGTGTAGCTTAAGTTCTCCATAATCATTGCTGATTGAGTAAATCTTCCACAAATCAATGAACAGGAATAAGTTTTCACCCAAGAAACATGAGCAACTACAAACATAGTATAGATTACATACTTGGAGGGCACAGTACGTAGAAATTCCCAGGCATGAAAATAATGAAAGCAGTTTATTCATTGCCCTTAAAGTTACACAGAAGGAATTGGATTGCAATGTAATGTTTCATTTCTATTCTAAATCTTTCTATATTGCCCATATGTTGAAGATGGATGAGGTATTTTTGCAGCTTTCATGATATAAGAAAAATAGTACTATTGGATTTATGATGCTTTTCAGAGGGTACCCGATGCACTCACACCATATGCCATGCATAATGAGCCAGATGCTCATTTTTTACTTTCCTGTTTAATAACTACAAAGTCAAGCTCTGTTTGCTGGGCTTTGGCACATGCATAGTTCAGAAGTATTAAGTAATTCCTCCACAGAAAACCCTTGAACAAGAGGAAATAAGATCTGGTGGGTAGGCATTCCCACCTTCTATCCATCAGATGGATGATTCTGGCTTCACAAGTTGTCCATTAATAATCAAGCTCCCATTGCCCAAGATGGCAGCCTCAAAAAAAGCACCTTATATGATTTTACTTCCTCCCTTGTCTCTCTCACTTCTGTGTCTCATTTTTGCTCCTGGGATTACTATTCAAACTACCTACATATAAGTTCATGCCTCAGACTCTATCTGAGTCCTCCTGGACCAGACATTGTTTTTCAAAAATGTTTCCTGAAAGGAGCATATAAAATCCCATTCTCTACACCTTCTCTCCAACCCTTCCCAAGATCTTCCAGTTCATACAAAAACTTTTATAATAAGACTGTTCATATCAACTTATCTGTAATAAGAAAATCAAGAAACAGCCAACATATCCATCAACAGATAAACAGAGTATGGAATAATAGTGATATATCCATGCAGTAGAATATTACTCAGCAATAAAAAGAAATTAAATATTGATATACACAGTAATATGGAATATCTTAAAATAATTATGCTGATAAAAGAAGCTAGAAAGAAATTTGTGTGACTTCCATTACATAAATTTTAGAAACTATGAACAATCTGCAGATTTTTAACATCAGAAAATCCTTTTTTTAAAAAAATCAATAAATCAGTTTTTTAAAGACAAAAAAAAAATGCCATGTAAAATAAAGCAATAAATGAGCTCCTGATAGACAATAGGTTCAGAACAAATCCTGAAAGAGATTTATAAGAAAAAGTGATGAGACTTATCAAAAGGGCACAGGAACCAACCTGAAGGAGCTCCTAAGGGCCCCAGCTAGAGCAATTTAAGCCATAAAATAACTAATACTATTGAATAGAATAAAATAAATATCCATATGTTCACGTGCAGTGACTCAGTCGTGTCCAACTCTTTGCAGCCCCATGGACTGTAGCCCACCAGGCTTCTTGGTTAATGGAATTTCCCCGGAAAGAGTATGCAAATGGGAAGAAATTCTGTATAATGGATCTTTCTGATCCAGGGATCAAACCCACGTCTCTTGCATCTCCTACATTGGCAGGTGGGTTCTTTACCAATAGCGCCACATGGGAAACTCCTGTGTGCTCATATTGATTTTATGAAATAAATAAATAAGAGAAGAGACAGCATTTCCTTATTAAAAAAAAAAAAATGTGCCATGTTTGCCACTGAATCTCCTAGCAATTAGCATGATGCTTCATACATTAAAGTCATTTAATCAGTATATATTGAATGACAAAATGGAAAAGTGTTCTACTTACTGAAAAGAATTATGATGCTTTTTTCTTTTTCGCTGAATTATAATTAACATTCTATATTGTATTAGTGTATAACCTATGATATTTTTATACATCATGAAATGATCACTGCAATAAAGCTATTCCATCTGTCACCATACAAATTGTTGCGGTATTATTGATGTTTTCCTTAGGTGTATATTCACATGACATTTATTTTAGCTGGAAGTTTATACCTCTTCAACCCTATTTCATCTGTCCCTCCACTCCTCTCCTCTGGCAAACAGAATTTTTTTTTCTCTATATTTGACTCTTTTTCTGTTTTTTTTGGTCTCCTCATTAGTTTTATATTTTTAGAATATACGTATAAGTGAAATCATACAATATTTGTTTTTCTCTGACTTATTCCACTTAACATAATATTCTCCAGGTCCATCCATGTTGCCACAAATGACAGGATTTGATATTTTTATAGCGAAAAATACATTTTTAAATTTCTTTATCCATTCATTTTTGACAGATACTCAGGTTGCTTCCCTATCTTGGCTATTCTAAATAATGCTTCTATGAACATTGTAGTACCTGTATCTTTTCCAATCGTGTTTTAATTTCTTCAGATATATATCTAGGAGGGTGAATTGCTGAATCATAAGGTAGTTCTACTTCTAATTTTTAGAGGGATCTCCATAATATTTTCCATAACAACGGCACCGATTTCTAGTTCCTTTAACAGTACACCAGGTTCCCCCTTTTCACATCCTCGCCAACAATTATTGTTTCTTATCTTTTTGATAATACCCATTCTGACAGGTGTAAAGTTATACCTCATTGTGATTTCAACTTGCATTTTCCTGATGGTTAATGATTTCAAGTGTCCATTGTTCATCTGTAGGTATTCTTTGGAAAAATGTCTATTCAGGTGCTCTGCCCATTTCTAACCCAGGTTGGTTCTTTGATATTGAGTTGTATAAGCTCTTCATATATTTTGGATATCAACCTTTTATCAAGTATATCATTTGCAAATCTCTTCTCCCATTCAGTAGATTGCTTTTTTATTTTGTTGGTGGTTTCCTTTGCTGTGCAAATCTTTTTAGTTTGTAGTTTCACTTTGTTGTTTTTTTTTGCTTTAGGAGACATATCCAAAAAAGGGGTGCTAAGATTGATGTCAGTGTGGTTACTGCCTATGTTTTCTTCTATAAGTTTTATGATTTCAGGTATCATACTTAAGTCTTTAATACATTTTGAGATTATTTTGTGTATGATGTAAGAAAGTAGCACAATTTAATTCTTTTGCATGTAGCTCTCCAGTTTCCCCAACACCATTTACTGAAGAGACTATATTTTCTTCATTTTGTACTCTTGCTTCTTTTGTCATGTTGCTGTTGTTCACTCTTTCAGTTATGTCCAGCTCTTTGCAACCCCATGGATTGCATTTCACTAGGTTTCCCTGTCCTTCACCATCTCCCAGAGCTTGCTCAAACTCATGTCCATTGAGTTGGTGTTGCCATCCAACCATCTCATTCTCAGTCATCATCTTCATCTCTTGCCTTCAATCTTTCCCAGCATCAGAGTCTTTTCTACTGAGTCAGCTCTTCGAATCAAGTGGCCAAAGTATTGGAGCTTCAGCTTCAACATCAGTCCTTCTAATGAATATTCAGGATTGATTTCCTTTAGGACTGACTGGTTTGATCTCCTTGCAGTCCAAGGGACACTCAAGAATCTTCTCCAACACCACAGTTTAAAAGCATCAATTCTTTGGCTCTCAGCCTCCTTTATGGTATAACTTTCGCATTCATACATGACTACAGGAAAAACCATAGCTTTGACTAGACAGACCTTTGTCAGCAAAGTAATGTCTCTACTTTTTAATACACTGTCTAGGTTTCTCATAGCTTTCCTTCCAAGGAGCAAGTGTCTTTTAATTCTGTGGCTGCAGTCACCATCTGCAGTGATTTTGGAACCCAAGAAAATAAAATCTGTCACTTTCCATTGTTTCCTCTTCTATTTGTCATGAAGTAGTGGGACCAGATGCAATGATCTTTGTTTTTTGAATGTTGAATTTTAAGCCAGCTTTTTCACTCTCCTCTTTCACCTTCATCAAGAGGCTCTTAAGTTCTTCTTCACTTGCCATAAGGGTAGTGTCATCTGCATATCTGAGGTTATTGATATTTCTCCTGTCAATCTTGAATCCAGCTTGTACTTCTTCTGGCCCAGCATTTCTCATGGTGTACCCTGTATATAAGTTAAATAGGAATTCTGGGAAGATGGCGGAGGATTAGGACAAGGAGATTACTTTCTCCCTCACAAATTCCTCAAAAAAACATTTCAACGCCGAGCAAACTCCACAAAACAACTTCTGGATGCTGGCAGAGGACATCAAGCACCCAGAAAAGCAGATCATTGCCTTCAAAAACAGGTAGGGAAAAAATATAAAAGACGAAAAAAGAGACAAAGGAGGTGGGGAGGGAGCTCCATCCCGGGTAGGGAAGCCCGACCCAGGAAAGGAACTTTAAGAAGAGAGGTTTCCAAACACCAGGAAACACTCTCCCTGCCGAGTCTGTGGCGAGCCCTGGAAGTACAGAGGGCATCATCACAGGAACGATACATAAATGAATAATTAAAACCGACAGATTACAAGCCCAACAGTGACTTCCCCAGCGGAAAAGCAGCACAAGAAACCTGCACCCGCCACTAGCAAGTGGGGGTGGGGCAGGGACACGCGCGCGAGGCGCAGGCTGCACAGCTTTGTAAGAATTGGGTAGGAAAGCCCGGCAAGTAACCAGAACGAACTAACTTGGGCTAGTAAACCAGACTGGGGGATAGCTAACCACACGAAAAGCTCGAACATAGGACACCGCCAGGACTGCGCACAGAACAAAGGACAGAACGGAAGTAGCTGGCTGCAGACCATCCCCCGCCAGGGACAGGCAGCCAGAGCCGTAAGGGCTGGAAAGGGGCAATCACAGCCCTGGAGAGACTTTCCCAGCCAAACGGCAAGCAGACTTCTTTACTAAAACTTCTGGGGGTGCTGGTCAGTGGTATACCCAGAAGACTGAGCAGCAGGGTGCACTCGAGAGAGAAGAAACCCAGCTCCACTCACCAGAACCCCAACTCAAGCCTCCCTAACCAGGAAATCTTGACAAGCCACTGATACAACTATACCCACAGTGAGGAAGCTCCATAATAAAGAGAACTCCACAAATTCCCAGAATATAGAAAGGCCACCCCAAACGCAGCAATATAACCAAGATGAAGAGACAGAGGAATACTCAGCAGGTAAAGGAGCAGGAGAAGAGCCCATCAAACCAAACAAAAGAGGAAGAGATAGGGAATCTACCTGAGAAAGAATTCCGAATATTGATAGTGAAAATGATCCAAAATCTGGAATTCAAAATGGAAGCACAGATAAGTAGCCTGGAGACAAGGATTGAGGAGATGCAAGAAAGGTTTAATAAGGACCTAGAAGAAATAAAAAAGAGTCAATATACAATGAATAATGCAATAAATGAGATCAGAAACACTCTGGAAGCAACAACTAGTAGAATAACAGAGGCAGAAGATAGGATCAGTGAAATAGAAGATAGAATGGTAGAAATAAATGAATCAGAAAGGAAAAACGAATTAAAAGAAATGAGGACAATCTCAGAGACCTACAGGACAATATG
>SJYQ01004756.1:111061-177687 GCA_006410935.1 Redunca redunca | reverse complement strand
CACTCTTGCCATCTCTTGTTTGACCACTTCCAATTTGCCTTGACTCATGGACCTGACATTCCAGGTTCCTATGCAATATTGCTCTTTGCAGCATCGGACCATGCTTCCATCAACAGTCACATCCACAGCTAGGTATTGTTTTTACTTTGGCTCCATCCCTTCATTCTTTCTGGAGTTATTTCTCCACTCTTCTCCAGTAGCATATTGGGCACCTACTGACCCGGGGAGTTCCTCTTTCAGTGTCCTATCATTTTGCCTTTTCACACTGTTCATGGGGCTCTCAAGGCCAGAATACTGAAGTGGCTTGCTGTTCCCTTCTCCAGGGGACCACATTCTGTCAGTTTAGTTTTTAGTTTAGCATAAAGTAGATGAATTTTGATTAAAATCTACCTATTTTGATGAAATGTAAAGAGAAACACCTGTATGAATTGTGCCTGTGATTTTAAGAAAACCCTGTGTATTCACTTACCTGTGCTGGGTCTTACTCGAGGCATGAGGGCTTCCGTCTTTGCTGCAGCCTGAAGGAGCTTCCGTCTTGGTGTGAGGGCCCCGGTTCTCTGACCAGGGATTAAACACAGGCCCTGCGCTGGGAACGTGGAGTCTGGGCCACTGGACCACCAGGAAGGTCCCTGTTTTATTTAGTACTCAGCTCCATGTCACCTGCCCGGACAGGTGACGCTTCGTTATCTTTGGTAGTTTAGAGACTTTTCCTCCTTTAAAACCTAAGTTTTCCGCGTGTTTGAACTGCGCTGCTTCTCACAGCCAGGTCATGGGACCTCAGTGTGTTTGCCATGTGACCTGCAGCTTCGGGGATTCATGTGAAGGGGCGCCGGCTCCCGCCTCCTCGCCGGCCCTCCCGGCCCCAACCCTGCTCGGGGTTCTCATCCCGGCCCGTTCCCCCCAGAACTTCCCCTTGTTTGTCACTGAAGGAATCTGCATCTTCCCTCGCCGCGTCTTGCCCTCCCTCCCTGGGAGCCCTGTAAGCCTGGAGCCTGGAACTACCCCTGGAGACTCCAGAGTTCAGTGGCCTGGACGTGAGGGAAAAACTGAGCGGGAGGAAGGCAGAGACCATGGGGAACTCGAGGGGGCCCAATGGGGCTGGCCCAGTGGGCTGACGTGATGGGGCTGGTCCAGTGGGCTGACCCGATGGGGCTGGTCCAGTGGGCTGGCTGGCTGGGCTGGTCCAGTGGGCTGACTGGTGGGGCTGGCCCAGTGGGTCTGACGTGATGGGGATGGTCCAGTGGGCTGACCTGATGGGGCTGGTCCAGGGGGCTGGCTGGATGGGGCTGGTCCAGTGGGCTGACCTGATGGGGCTGGTCCAGTGGGCTGACTGGTGGGGCTGGCCCAGTGGGCTGACCCGATGGGGCTGGTCCAGTGGGGCTGATGTGATGGGGCTGGTCCAGTGGGCTGGCTGGATGGGGCTGGCCCGATGGGGTGGGCCCGCAGGCTGGTCCAGCTGCCCCACCCTGTCCCTGGTGGTGGATGGGGCCTCTCCTGAGTCTGCGTTGGGGGGGCGGTGGGAAGGGACTTGTCGGCTCTCTGGGTGGAGGTGAGCTCCTCTGGGCACCCTGCCTGGTGGGGGTGGTCTTGCTTCAAGTCAGGGGTCTCCAGAGGCCTGTTCTTTCTTGTGAGCAGTTTCCAGTTTTTCTTTAGGGGCCATTACTTGTTTACGTGAAAAGGAAGCAAAAGCAGGTAATTTAAAGGATCCGTTTCCTGCTCGCTTCTTTGGAGATCCCAGAGCACGTGCCCCGAGGGGACCCCCTCTTCTCACCCCTCCCACCCTCCTCAGAGGCTTGCTCCACCCCTGCCGCCCCAGGGCCTCCCCGGGCCCCAGGCTTGGAGGCCGGGGCAGCTGAGGTTGTGCTGGCTTGGGGGAAGCTGCCGGCCCCGCATCGTGTCTTGGATCCATGACTCTCCTTCCTGAGAGGGGCCCTGGGGGCCCAGGCAGTGTTGGCTTGGTTATCTGGGTCTGCTTCAGGTTCCAGCCTCCCAGGACGCAGGGGGCTCAGCTAAGAGTCCCTGCCCACCCTCAGGAAGCCTCCCCGGAGGTTTGAAGGGGACAGCCCCACATCAGGTGCTCCAGGAAGCCACCAGGGGGCAGTCTTTGTGCTCGAGCAACTGGACACCATGTCCAGGGCGCTGGACACCTCCTCTGCCTGGGTTCCCAGCTGGGACAGAGCTGGGGAGGGGGCTGCCCTGTCCCCACGCAGGCCTGGATTGACGCCTTCTTCCTGCGGGTCTCCCTCCGTCTTTAACCCCTGACAGGAAACGGATGGGGAGCCCATCTGGGCAAAATCCGTCCCGAGGTCATCCCTCCTCCCTGACACACAGAGCCTTGTAATTTGGAAGTTCATTTAGCTTGACCAGTTCTCGTCCTCTCCATCGCTGCGAAATTAACAGGAAAAAGTTACAAATTGCTAGAAGACAGGGACTGTGGGCCATGGGCGCATCTCCTCATGCAGGTTTGATAAGGGGAAGGCATATTAAAAATGGAAGAGGCGGCTCTAGGTAGACCAGTCGGCCTGAAATTTTAATGAGCTGCAGCTCTGGGGCAGAAGCAGCGTCTGGAGGGAAGGGAGAGCTGGGCCAGGCAGCTGAGGGCCGGAGCCCCGAAGGAGGGGGCCGCACCCAGCCTGCCCCGAGCCCTCCACCAGCCACCTGGGGCTGCCAGGGGCCACCACTCCCCAGGTTCCTTCCTCTCTGGGGGCTCTGCAGGGGGGTCATTTGCCCAGGCCCTCTTACGCCCTGGCACCCGTGAGGGAGGTTGAGTGTTCCCTTTGTGAGCAGTCAGATTCATAGACGTAACAAGAACACAATGCAGCGCTAAATTCCTTGCAAGTGCCCTTGCGGCCCTTGTGAGAGCGTGTCTGGGGGGTCCTGGGTGCCCCCAGGACGGAGACCGGCCTCTGGGTCTGACTCGGCATGGCCGGTCCCTCGGGGAAGGCGTGCCCGCTGCACGTGCCCTCTCACGGGGGCCCCGGCGCAGAGCTGTGGCTGCCTGAGCCCCTGGAGGACAGTGGCTCTGCTCACGGCCGCTGCTCCGCCCTCAGGGGGTGGACACCCTGGGACGGTCCAGCCCGGAAGTGGCGGGGCCCCCCGCGCTCCTGCCCCGGGTCTCACCCAGTGCTGCTCCACGTTCCCACCTGCGTGTGGCGCTGCCTGGGGCAGGCAGACGCGCAGGGTGAGGTGTGGAGAGGAGCCGCCAGGGGGCTGAAAGGCGGCCACCCGGCCGCGCTGAGCGAGCCGCCTGACTGTGCCCCCGCGGCAGAGACCGGGCCTGCGGTCACTGTGGAGGCTCCTCCGTCCCTCCCTGGGCCCTGCAGCCCCGCAGCCGTGCGTCCCTGCGGTCCTGTCACCGTGGGCCCCTCTGCCCCTCAGTCCACCGGGCGGGGCTCCTGCATCCCCTCCTCAGGGTGGGGGTCTCCACCACCTGCCTGGAGGGAGTGAGCCCCACCCGGCCCGTCTGACTCCTGAGCACCCACCTGCAGCACCTCCTTACCGGGGGACCACCCTGTCTCTTCATCAGCGTGAGCCCCTCAGGGGAAGCGCGCTGTCCGTGCCTCGGGTGGGGAAGGGCGCCGTCCACCCCTCGGATTGGGAAGGACACCATCCACCCCTCGGGTGGGGAAGCGTGCTGTCCACCCCTCTGGATGGGGAAGGACGAGGCCCACCTCTCGGATTGGGAAGCGCGCCATCCACCCCCTCGGGTGGGGAAGGACACCGCCCATCCCCTTGGCTCCCAGGGCCCCTCTGGTCCCTAATGCTTCCCTGTCGGGGGCACCAGGGGCTGACGTCGGCACTCTGGGGAGATGGGGGATGGTGGGGAGGGGTAGCCCAGCCCGTGCTGGGAGGGGCTCACCTGCTGTAGGGTCAGCAGGGTGCAGGGTTGCAGGGGGAAGGTGGGGAGGTGGTCAGTGGAAGTGGAGGCTGTGTGGATGGGGGACTCAGGGAGCACCCATTTCCTGGATGCTCAGAAGATGTGGGAAGTCAGACTTGCTGGGATGGATGTTCATGTGGGGACCAAGGGCACCCCAGGATTCTGCAGTTAGTACCCAGGGACTGGTAGCCTCTACTGACCTGGGGAGGTCTGGGTGGGGCAGTGGGGCTGGACTGTGGAAAGTAAGGGCTCTGTTGAAGCATGGTGTGTGATGGCTAGCTCATGTGCCAACTTGCCGGGGCCCCGCGGTGCCCAGGTATTTGGTTGAACCTGATCCTGGGTGTGTCTGAGGGTGTGCTAGGAAGAGATTAGAATCTGAACCAGAGGACGGAGTGAAGCGGATGCCTGGCCAGTGTGGGAGCCTCGTCTTGCCTGTGAAGCCTGAGCATAACAGCTGGGTGGCAGGAGGGTTTGCCCTGTCTGCCTGGCTGGCCCGGAGCAGGGCGGGCTTCTTCCCCATGGCTTGGAACCTAGGCCAGCTGTGTCCTGAGGACCCGGTCACAGATGGCAGGAAGCTGGGGCTTCTCAATCCCACAGTCAGTGAGCCCACGCCTTGTAGAACTCACAGATCCGTGTCTATGGATGTATGCTCTGCTTCTCTGCAGAGCCCTGACTGGTCTAACCTGTGTGTGTTAGGTGCACATGGGCATCGACTGGACCTCCCCGCAGAGACGGCCAGAGGCCTGGGGACAGCTGAGCATCTCTGGAGACGCCTGGGGTGGGCAGCATCAGGTGACGGGGCCAGGCTGACAGACCCACTGATCGTTCGGGAGGCCGGGCGGGTGCAGGGAGGCTCGGTCTCTGTCCTGCGGTCTGGACGAGGAGGTGGACAGGGTGAGGGAGCTCTCCCAGCTGGTGCCTTCTCAGGAGCCGCAGGCGGAGCCCTGGACATGGCCCTCCGTGCCGCTGATGCTCAGGTCCACGGAAGTTGTGCCCCCAAGCTGGCATTTGGCCCCGAGGGGCTGGCGCCCAGAGGGCACTGGCCTTGTCTGTTCCGAAATCCATGGCCGAGCGGGTGCACGTCGGGTGCGACCCCAAGAGCCTCACAGCCCTTCCCCCTGGGCCGTCCATGCCCGCAGGGCTGTGATCCCCCGTCTCAGACCCAATTCTGGGGCCTCCGTCTGCTCCGGCTCCCTGTCCTCCCAGTCCGCTTCCACGCCCTCTGGACCCGCCCCCGGCCGCTGGGGGGCTGCCTCCTCGCATGCCTTCCTCCTGTGGACACTCAGGGTCCACGTCCCAGGTGTCCCTTCGGGAGCAATGCAGGGGGGTCGCCTGAGCCAGGAGCTGGACTTCTGTCTGTGTTCCAGGCTCCTCTCGGCATCTCTGCGTCCCCACAGAGGCAGGCGCGCTCAAGGTGAATGGGCCCCGGACCAGATGGACGTGAAGGCCAGACGGCTCTCCCCTCCCCTGCTCCTCATTGCTCACGACACCGGAGAGGTCCAGGCACATCCTGTGGAAAACACACGCACTGACTTGGTCTAACCACAGGCTTGCCAAACACTCTGGCCCCACGCTCTTTACTCTGGGAAAACTCGCTCGTGGCCGGAAGGAGAGCAGGACTGCGGCCCTGACTGGGCTTCTCTTCGCAGCCTGTTCCTCGCCCGCAGGGACCAGGCACGCAGGTGTCCGGGGACCTCACGGCCTGGGATTCTGATCAAAGAGCTCTGTGGACCTAAAGCCACGGAGTAACCAGACAGGCTCCTCAAACCGCCCGTCCCTGCCTGGCCCCTGCCCTGGGGGCTTTCAGGCTGGGAGCCTCCTCCCCAGGGGCCCTGGCTCAAGCACCCAGCAGACTCTCACCTGCCCCCGGCGTCGGAGCTGATCAAAGTCAAGGCAGAGAGGGGCATCCTGCAATTACGAGGTTGAAGAGCACGGCTGCAGGCGCCCACAGGCTAGGGCCGCGCTTTGATCAATGATTCACGAGGTCTGTGAGGAAGGAGAGGTAACAAGTTCCCTCCCCGAGAGGGTTGCTTGATGCAGTGGTGGCTGGAGGAGATGGGGCCGGCGGGTCGGGTCCTGGGGCCTCTGTGTCGGGAGGGGGTCTTCTGGGCTCGCAGGGCGGCAGGGCCTGCCCAGGTTCCTCTCAGGCAGACAGGCCCGTGCGTGGTGAGCCCTGGAGTCAGGAGGCGGTGCCACCAGGCTCGGCGCCCGTGGTGCCCAGCATGGCGCGCTAAGGTTGCCAGCGCCTGGGGACCCCTCCTGCTGCTGGTCCCCGACGTCCAGATGCCTGGGCCCTGGTGGCCACACCCTCAGGCGAGCAAGAGGAACCCCTGACTCTGGGAGAGTGCAGTGAAAATCTGCACTCAAGGATGTTTCTCCTTAATCACGGTTACCCATGCTAAACGTTTAGCCCGGGCGTAGAAGGTCATGAAGGGGCGTGACCTTCCCTGTGCACCTGGGCCCGTGGCTGTCTTTGGCTCTGGGCAGGCGAGGGCAGACTCTCGAGTTGCGCCAACCGCACACGTTCTAGTGGCTTCTGCAGACGCTTTGATCAGAAAGAAGTGGCCTTTGTCTCCCCCATCCAAGAAGCAGGAGGGCGTCTTGCCTTCTGGACCAGGATGGGGCTTGCTCCTTCCCTGGTCCGTGTGTCCACAGGAAATCCCCCTGAGAACTCCAGGTCAGGCCCTGGTGGTTTGCCTTTCGCAGGCACGGCCGACACCCGGTTTGGCCCTCCTCTCCTGGAAGCCTGGAGCCACCCCAGCAAGCGGGGACTTACGCAGTCGGATCTGAGCCTCGGAGGCACTGCAGTCGTGTGAGAATGAAAGCTACGCAGGCTGTGTCCCTCCCTGCTGACCCTTGAAACCAGAACCTGGGACGGGGCAGAGGTGGGAGACGGGCAGAAAGAAGTTCCCGATGAGAGTTTCCAGCCTGCGTGGACGACCCCTCCCAGGAGACGGAGCTCCATCCCCACTGTCTGGACCCCATGCACTCTGCACAGGTCTTGGAGACTGCTTCAGAAGGAGAGAGCGAGGAGAAGGGGAGGAGCCTGCGGGGCTCCAGGGCGCGGGGTCGCATCCTGATTCCCGGCACTGCCCAGACCCGGGAGGCGGGCTGGGCCCTGGGGGATGGGACCGGGGGTGCAGACTGAAGCCGACGTCCCATCACCCTGCCAGGCTCTGCAGTCAGGAGAGGCCCCAGGGTGCAGCTGGACTGCAGACACCATGTCATCCGGGTCTCCGATTTATTCCCTCCGTCATTCTAGGGGCTACAGAGCCCTGAAGGTAGTCCCCGGTGATTTGTGGGGGACACGGCGTGCTTCCCCTAAACCTCTTCTTTGCTTCCACTTCTGCTCAGTGAAATGGAAGACAGTCCCTTCTCAGCCGGAACTGCCCACCCTGGAGCCACGTGGGCCAGCTGGGGTCTGGTCCTTTGCACCCACGTCACCTGGGGACTGGTAAGGAACACGGGCTCTCTCTGCCAACCAGCCAGCATCCCATGTTTTGCCTCCCTGGACCTGGGGAGCCTCTGGGCCGGCTGGAACCACTAATACCCACATGCCTTATGCCTCCATTGCCCACCAAGCTGGGCCGTCTGACGGGCAGCGGGGAGGACGGCGTGCTCTTGGCTTTCAGGGCTTGGAAGCCTCAGTGGCCCCTCGTGGAAGGCGCTGTCCACCCGACGGTCCCTCAGCCTCCGTGCTGGACATCAGCCTTCTTTCCTCTGAGCAGTGCTGCTGTCTCCAGCTGTAATTACTCCCTCACCTTCCTCCCCACAGTTATTCCAAAACCTGTTTCCTCTTATTTCCCAAAGGCCCCCTTGAAATCAACTTTCTCCACTTTCCAAATCGGCAGAGACAGAGAGAAAATGCATGTTTTTCTTCCTCGATTGAGACTGAATTGCTGCTTCTGCAGACGCCGTCCCTGGACGCCTGATCCCCTGCGTCCTCAGGATTTCAGAGGAGCCGACTGAGGGCAGGGGGAGGAGCCTGGGGGGAAGGTCCTGAGTCAACGGCACCTGCCGCCCTGGGCGTCAGAGGAAGGGGGCGGCCGTCTAGCTCTGGATGAGGCGAGCAGCAGTGAGGCGTGAGCCCCTGACGGAGGGTTCCGGAATGACATGCGGTGTCAGAGCTCACAGGGCAGACTCGCCTGCCCCAGCGCTGGGGGAACGGGCTGAAACCCGGCTCTCCTGTCACAGGGAAAATGACTGAGGGGACGTGGGGACCTACGTGCCTGTTGCCTCAGCATGGTTTGCAGTTAAAAAAACCACTGCAAAATGACAAACTGCCCACCTTAGGAATCGGGTAAATAAATGGTGATACTATGCAGCCATGACAGAGACGGGGACAGAGAATACTCTGCTAAGTGAGAAAATTAACCCGCAGAAAGGCAGTGTGGTCACGCCCCGTGAGTGTGAGGCGGGCTGGAGCCTGGGGTTGGGGGGCTGCCGGATCTGGGGACTCACACGCACGTGTCTGTTAGCCGTCATCACACGGTTCTGTAGCTGGAGCTGCACGGGGCTGAAACCAGGACATCGGCGGGTTCCCTTTCCTGACGCTGATGCCCTGGAGGTGGATCCAGACCTGTCCTGCCGCCTCCTCTGCTGGGCTCCAGGAAGCTTCCTCATCTTTAGAGCCAGTACCGAAGCCTACCCCTGACCCTGGAGATTTTCTATGGTAATTTTGGTTCCCACTGAATTTTTCTACAAAAACACATGCTTCTGAAAGAGCCTTTGGCTTGATGGCTCCAGGCCCAGTGAATAGTTGCTGAATATAGTTTAAGTGTGTGACATTTCGTCTCTAATTTCTACATGTAGCCTCCTCCCAACTCTCTAAGGCCAGCAACTTCTGGCAGGATGTGGTTCTATTTGGTCAGATCGAGTTATTAAGAAGCTGAGACAGAAGTTCCTGTTTCAGTGAGGGCACAGGCTGGTTCATCATCAGACAGGCCTGACTCACGTCCCCGGCCAAGGTCACATGGGGAAGGCAGGCAAGAAGCCCTCAGGTCCTTCCCGGGTGTGGCCACAGTAGTGGACTTGAAGACTCATCCCTCGTTTGATGCCAACAGTAGCTAAAACCACTGTGAAAACTAGAGAAAGAGGTGGAAGATAGGCCCCATTATATGAAGAAGATCTCCCCGAACTCCTGGGTTGTTCCTTGTGATTTGCAAAGGGTTTCACCTCCATTTCTTCACTGACGCCAACCACAGTCCTGAGGAATGAAGCCACAGTGGAATTCATCGCACCCGATGCATGGCAGTTCTCCGGAGCAGCAGAACCAGTAGGATGTTTATACGCAACCATTTACTTCAAGGAATTGGCTGGGCAATCATGAGACAGGGCAAGCCCAGAATCTATCGGGCCACTGCCTCTTCCCTCCTTGTCCTCATCTTCCTGGACTGCCGAAACAAAATACCACAGACTGGTTTTTATGCAACGAAGTTTGTTCCTCATAGTGTTCTAGAGGGTGGGAGTCCAAGACGAAGGTGTTGGAATGGCAGGGTTCTGGTGAGAGCTGTCTCCTGGGAGCCAGTCTCTCGGGCTGGCACACGTTAGTTACTGGTGATGAGAGAGAGGGACTGTAGAGCCACGTCTATGGGGGAGGCCTTCACGGCTGGCCCAGTAGGCTGTGCAGAAAGCAATGGCCCCAGGGCTCCCCCGAGCTGGGGGCTCTGTCCATTCAGACTTGCTGTAGGTCTCCCTTTCAGATGGAGTGCAAGACAGTAAAAGTCAAGCTGAATGAGGTCAGTGAAGACAGCAGAGTATAAAGCTCCCCAAATTCTCTCTTCCATAGAGCAATGAGAAAGTTGCAAGACTTGTCAGAATCAATTTTTTTTCAGAAACTTGAAATGAATCAAATCTTTTCAGCAATCTGGAGAACATTTATTCAATAAAACGACTGAATCTCAATCAGAACAGTAAGCTTTGGAGCATTTTATTTTGTCCTATTCTCATACTCTCTTTCTGCTGCTCCGCAGTGGCCTTAAAAGCCAACAGCTTCCAATTACAGTGAAGCCCAGCAGGTCAGCACTCACTAGAAAGGGTAGAACAGGGTTGGAGCTCCTGCCAAGCCTTATCTGCAGAGGACTGTCATGGCTGGGCTTGTCTGGTGGTTCCCCGGAGGACTCCACATGCAAAGTTGTCTTTATTTAACCTAACTTAGAGCTTGCACAAAGCAAAGCACCTTTTCCTGGAAAGTGTTTGTCAGAAACAATTAGAGGAAATAGATGCCTTTGCAGTTACCTGGTGGTAGATAATAGTTGAGACAAACATTAGACAAACTAAAAAACGGTAAACATGGGGAATGAGATGTCTATCAGGGTTATTCCTGAAATCACGGAAGTATCTGCACGTATAGGCCAAGAGGGACACTTAGGAAGACCTGAGAAGACCCTAAACTCTCACCCCTGGCTGACCTTAAGACTTTGCACAAGCAGAAAGTGGAGGCTGAGAGCTGTCAGCTGTCTGGCTGTGTGTTAAAGGTGTGTCCCAATGTGCTTATAGAACCTGTTGACCAAGACTGGGAGAGTTATGGATTCCAGTTGTTTTAGAAAGCTCTGCCAAGTTATTAGCTAATTGCTCAGCTAACCAAGCAGAAACTTTCGTGTCCAGACATGACAAGGACTACTAAATCTAGAGAATTAATTAGGAAAATGCTAAATAAACAACAGCAGCATCAGACCCCGGGGAGGGCGGGGGAGAGTCAGCCCCCAGAGTCGCACGTCAGTACTCAAAATGCCCAGTTTCCACAAAGATTACGAGACCAGCAAACCAAGAAGAAAGTACAGACCATATCCAGGGAAAAACGATCAATAGAAGTGGTCCCTGACGAAGCCCAGACTGTGGACTTAAGAAACAGAGACTTAAAATCAGCTATTTTAAATAAGCTTAAGCAGAGATAAATGGAAGGAGATCCATCCAGAAATGGAAGGAGGTCCAACCAGTCCATTCTGAAGATCAGTCCTGGGTGTTCATTGGAAGGACTGATGGTGAAACTGAAACTCCAGTACTTTGGCCACCTGATGCGAAGAGCTGACTCATTGGAAAAGACCCTGATGCTGGGAGGGATTGGGGGCAGGAGGAGAAGGGGACGACCGAGGATGAGATGGCTGGATGGCATCACTGACTCGATGGACACAGGTTTGGGTAGACTCCGAGAGTTGGTGATGGACAGGGAGGCCTGCTGTGCTGTGGTTCATGGGTACGCAAAGAGTTGGACACGACTGAGCAACTGAACTGGACTGAGAAAGAGAAATCAAGTCTTAAAACCACAGGAAAGTATGAGACTCATGTCTCACCAAATATATAGCAACAATAAAGACATAGGAGCTATATAAAAAAAAGAATGAAATGCAATTTCTGGAGTTGAAAGGTGCAATAGCTGAAGCGAAAACTTCACCAGAGTTGCTCAAGAGCATATTTGAACAGGAAGAAGAAAGAATGAGGAAACTTAAAAGTATGTTGATTGAGATTATCCAATCTGAAGTAAGTTCAGTTCAGTTCAGTTCAGTTCAGTCATTCAGTCGTGTCCGACTCTTTGCAACCCCATGAATCGCAGCACGCCAGGCCTCCCTGTCCATCACCATCTCCCGGAGCTCACTCAGACTCACGTCCATCGAGTCCGTGATGCCATCCAGCCATCTCATCCTCAGTCGTCCCCTTCTCCTCCTGCCCCCAATCCCTCCCAGCATCAGAGTCTTTTCCAATCAGTCAACTCTTCGCATGAGGTGGCCAGAGGACTGGAGTTTCAGCTTTAGCATCAGTCCTTCCAAAGAAATCCCAGGGCTGATCTCCTTCAGAATGGACTGGTTGGATCTCCTTGCAGTCCAAGGGACTCTCAAGAGTCTTCTCCAACAACACAGTTCAAAAGCATCAATTCTTCAGTGCTCAGCTTTCTTCACAGTCCAACTCTCATATCCATACATGACTGCAGGAAAGACCATAGCCTTGACTAGACGGACCTTAGTCGGCAAAGTCATGTCTCTGCTTTTGAATATATTATCTAGGTTGGTCATAACTTTTCTTCCAAGGAGTAAGCGTCTTTTAATTTCATGGCTGCAGTCACCATCTGCAGTGATTTTGGAGCCCAAAAAAATAAAGTCTGACACTGTTTCTACCGTTTCCCCATCTATTTCCCATGAAGTGATGGGACCGGATGCCATGATCTTTGTTTTCTGAATGTTGAGCTTTAAGGCAACATTTTCGCTCTCCTCTTTCACCTTCATCAAGAGGCTTTTTAGCTCCTCTTCACTTTCTGCCATAAGGGTAGTGTTATCTGCATATCTGAGGTTATTGATATTTCTCCCGGCAATCTTGATTCCAGCTTGTGTGTCTTCCAGTCCAGCGTTTCTCATGATGTACTCTGCATATAAGTTAAATAAGCAGGGTGACAATATACAGCCTTGACGTACTCCTTTTCCTATTTGGAACCAGTCTGTTGTTCCATGTCCAGTTCTAACTGTTGCTTCCTGACCTGCATACAGATTTCTCAAGAAGCAGGTCAGGTGGTCTGGTAGTCCCATCTCTCTCAGAATTTTCCACAGTTTCTTGTGATCCACACAGTCAAAGGCTTTGGCATAGTCAATAAAGCAGAAATAGATGTTTTTCTGGAACTCACTTGCTTTTTCCATGATCCAGCGGATGTTGGCAATTTGATCTCTGGTTCCTCTGCCTTTTCTAAAACCAGCTTGAACATCAGGGAGTTCACGGGTCACGTATTGCTGAAGCCTGGCTTGGAGAATTTAGAGCATTACTTTACTAGCATGTGAGATGAGTGCAATAAAAGTGAAGAAAGACTCAAAGACCTGAGGCACACCGTGAAGTACATCAAAATACTCATAACGGGAGTCCCTGAAGGAGAGAAGAGAGGTAAAGGGTCAGAGAGAATATTTGATAAAATGGCTGAAAACTTTTCAAATTTGATGAAAAACATTAATCTATAGAACTGACTTGAAAGATAATTGCATAAAGCAATAATTATCAGTCTTTGCTGACAGCAATCAGTGTATAAAGGTGTAAAGTATATAACTATAAAAGCACAAGGCTGGGGAGATGGCTTATAGGAGCAGGCTTTTTAATCCTCCTGAAATTGAACTGGTGTCCATCGAACCAGAGTCAAGGAAGTTGAGATTACTAATTGTAATCTTCAGGGAAAGAACTAAGAACAGAACTCAAAACACCAGAATGAGAAAAATGACATGGAATTTCACTCAACAATGACAGAAGATACAGCAGATGCTCTCGGTGTGTGGAACACTCTCCAGCACAGACCGCCTCTTGGAGCATAAAACAATCCTCAGTATATTGATAAGCTTGGGATTGTACAAAGTGTGTTCTCAAGCCACAGCAGAATAAAGTTAGAAGTCAGTAACAAGGAAAGTTGTAAAATTCACAGTTACCTGGAAATTAAATAGCACATCTTTAAACAGTCAATGGTTCAATGAAGGAATAGGAAGTGAAATCAGAAAAAGCTTTGAGATGAATCAAAGCAAAAACTCAAATACTGAAACTTAAGGGATGCGTCTTGTCCATTTCTTCAAAGAAGTCTTCTAAGCATTGGCAGCTAAAGCATCATTTAGAGGAAAATTTATAGCTGTAAGTGCCTATATTGCAAGAAGAAAGATCTCAAGTCAATAATGTAATCTTCCAGCTTAAGATTAGGTTATAACCAAAATAAGCAGAGGGAAGGAAATAGTATTAGAGAGAAATATATGAAAAGGTAGAAAAAGAATGGAGAGAATCAATTAAGAATTATCTCCAAAATCTCCCCAACTGCTTGACAGATTCAATGCAATTCCTGTCAGATCTCAGCTGATTTCTTTGAAGAAACAGACACATGATTTTAAAATTCTTGTAAAAAATTCAAGTTATCAGAGAATCCCAGTCAATCCTGACAAAGATGAACAAAGATGGGAGACTAAAACTTCCCAGTCTCTAAGCTTACTATGAAGCTGCAATGATCCAGACTAGGCTCTATGATGTGTGAATTGTATTTTGGAGAAAAAAGCATTTCAAGTTAATTGATGTTTTTGACAGCTGATCATCTCAGTGATATCATGTCCGCATGTGTGAGGATTAATCCTTCTCATAATTAGTCACTCTATAGTCTGGCTTCCCAGGTGGCTCAGTGGTAAAGAATCTGCCTGGCAATGCAGGAGCCATGAATTTGATCCCTGGGTCGGGAAGACCCCCCGGAGAAGGGAATGGCAACCCACTGCAGTGTTCTTGCCTGGAGAGCCCCACGGACAGGTGAGCCTGGCGGCCTGCAGCCCACGGGGTCACAAGGAGTCAGGCACGAACTGGAGGCCAAACAACAGCAAAGCTGTGGCTGCTGCTGCTGAGTCGCGTCAGTCGTGCCCGACTCTGCGCGACCCCGTAGACGGCAGCCCACCAGGCTCCTCTGTCCACAGGATTCTCCAGGCAAGAACACTGGAGCGGGTTGCCGTTTCCTTCTCCGACAACAGCGAAGCGTCTCTGGCAAACAAGCACCTTCATTTGGAAAAGAAGTGCACTCCCTGGTGCCCCGCAGGGAGGTCTGCCAACCCACTGTGTGTCTGTTCCCTTTCGAAACACGGATGATATCAATAGGGTTCCTTGCGCACGTTTCTGAATTCTAAATAAAAGTTAGGAAGCGTGGTTATAAAAATAGTTGCTGCCTGGTAGTTGATGGAAAGCATTTCTATTTTAGGAAAACTCAGTCTTTCTCCTGTGTCCTTTATTCTCATAGCTGGGGCACCCACCCACTTCTGACACTGGACACGCGCGAGCTTTCCCCAGCAGGCAGCTCCGTAACATCAGCTGGGCTTCCTGCAGGTGACTTGGTTCTGACCTCGTCTCCCTGGAGTTAGTGTCTGATCCCGCAGGCTGAGGACTCAGCCCCACCTGAACTTCAGACGCCGGTCCCCAGGTTACTCACAACCTCTGGTTCTAAGTCAGAGCTTCCCATGCCCGTCCTTGGGTTCCATAATTTGCTAGGGGGTCCCCATAGCTCAGGGCACACTCACATTTACTGGTTTATTACGTGGAAAGGACGTGATCACGGACCCAGAGGAAGAGCCATATCATGGGGTCTGGGAGGGTCCTGAGGGCAGGGGTGTCTGTCCTTGTGAAGTTGGCGTGTGTTCACCAGTCTAGCAGTTCCCTGAACTCTGAACCATTGGGATTCTGCGGAGGTTTCATCACACGGGCGTGATCAGTATTGACCCAGTCTCCAGCCCGTCCTGGGGGTGAGGAAGGGGCTGCAAGGTCAAGTTTCTAATTGCAGCTTGGTCTTTCTGGCGATGAGCCCATGTCGGGAAACCCCCCTGGCCTTGCCTCACTACAACAGAAAGTGTGCTAATTATTCAGACAATTCCCAGAGAATTCAGAGCCCCGTGCCAGCAAGCAGGGCAGAGATCACGGGTATTTTCCCATAATGTTCTATTATTTTACAGTATACATTTTTTGTTTTCCCAATGAAGGGTTCAAGCATGTGGGTAATAGATTTGCTGCTCGGGGCTTGGCAGCTACATTTAAGTGCTGGGCACTCTGTTTATGAGCTGCCCGGGGTGGGGACGCTGGGGCCCAGGCACCTGTGTACACAATAGAGGCCCACCCTCATCCAGTCTTGAGGACTTGAGGACCTGGCTCTCTGGCCAGCCAATGGCCTCAGGAATGGTGAGGGCTTGGAGGCCCTGGTGGAAGGGAGGGGGGCCACAGCAATCCCCTGACCCCCGCCCCACCCCGCCACGGCCTGCAGTCCCTGTCTTGTTAATGGACAGCGATGCCTCCTTGATCCTAGTTTCTCATTTACGGCTTGAAAAGATACCTCTCTCTTCTCCTATTGGACTTGCCTGAGGCCTGTAATCATTATGGGATGTTTTTCCAGAAAGTGTTTAGGGGGAAAAAAAAAGCCCTTTCACTAAAATGAATCACCCAATTTTCCATTCTCATGGTGAACATTTAATAAATGAAGCAATTTAGAAGCCATGTAAAGTGTTATTGATGAGGCAGGGCCACAGAAATCAGCCCGGGGCCATGACGGACTCCACGGGCCAGCGTCAGGTCGGGGTCCAGCCTGGCACCCCTGCAGAGCCAGAAATAAACCCGTGCAGGATGCCTGGTGCAAGGAGGCGCCTGGAGCTTCACAGAGAACGTGAGGCTGTGGGCAATGCTTTGGTCGCCGCGTCCGCCCCTTCCACCACACAGCCGTCTCTCCTCTCCCCAGGCCGGCAGAGAGCACGCCTCTCGCAGTCAACCTGCTTTTGTCATCCACGCCCAGAGCAGGTGTGGGCGTGATTTTATTAAGTGAATGTGCGGATGTCTGACTGCTCCCGCGAGCCACCGTCCCTGGTGCCTCCTTTTGGCTCACGCACACGCTGTCAGCACCGCCCTGGCTCCGCCACCCCAGCTGCGCCGGAAGCGCGGCCTCCGCGTGCTGGGGTCGGGTCAGGTCAGCGCCGAGCCATTGCTCCAGGGTCTGCTCGTGACGTCAGGTTGGTGGGTCTGAATGGAGCCCCTCTAGTCCGTCATGCTGGAATCTCTGTAGGTATCTTGAGTAACTGACCGTTTTTGTCTGCTGGTTGGAGCTGCCTTGCAATGCCTTGTCCTTAGCACGACCTTGGACTTGCTGGGGAGAGCCTGCCTGTCAGGGCCAAGAACCTTTGGGACAGCTCAAACCCTTGGAAGACCCTGAAAGTGATACTGTCTCAGTCATGTCCAACTCTCTGTGACCCCAAGGACTGTAGCCCACTAGGCTCCTCTGTCCGTGGGATTCTCCAGGCAAGAATTCTAGAGTGGGCAGCCTATCCCTTCTCCAAAGGAGGTTCCCAACATGGAGACTGAACCCAGGTCTCCCATATTGCAGGCAGATTCGTTACTGTCGGAGCCACCAGGAAAGTCTTGAAGAAAGACTCCTATGTCCCTTAAAATACGTGAAAAGTTTTAGGGAGATGCAACAAGCTTGAGAGTGCTCACCCACGGAGGCAAATCTGGGCTGGTGATGAATTCCCGTCTTACATGTGTTATGTCATTCCTGGAGAAGATCTCCTGGGGAAGGGAGAGGCTACCCACTCCAGTGTTCTTGAGCTTCCTTTGTGACTCAGATGGTAAAGAATCTGCCTGCAATGTGGGAGACCTGGGTTCAATCCCTGAGTTTGGAAGATCCCCTGGAGGAGGGCTTGGCGATCTATTCCAGTGTTCTTGCCTGGTGAATCCCCATGGACAGAGGAGCCTGGAGGGCTACAGTCCATGGGGTTACAAAGAGTGGCTTACGGCTGACCTACTAAGCACGGCACAGCACAAGTCTCTGACCCTGGGAGCTGTCTGTTCTCTGACCCTGGGAGCTGTTCTTGTATCAGGGCAGGGTGGGTGTCTGTACTTTGCCTTCAGAAGGCGGGCGGGCGGCCGGGTGGTGGGATCGCGCCATCCCTGCCAAGTGTGGGGCTGGACTGGTCCGCAGATAACGTGCTGAGCCCACGCCATCCTCAGACAAATACCCGAGCATCGGCCCTGGATGGGGCTGAGAGGAAAGCCCGCGAAATGGCTTGCTTTGCAAAGGAAACAACCAGAAAGTGATGAAAGGTAAAGGAAAAAACATGGGTGAGCTTCTGGGAGGAGGAAACCCAAGCGCAGAGGATCAAACAGAACTGAACATCCCCCAGGAATTAGAAACTAGGGAACTCCCCTTTTATGTGGCAGATAATATTGGTAAGGTGGAGAAACCACTTGGGGAAACCAGGAAAATGACACCGTGTGTGAAGCAGGTGACAATCAGCCCAGATCGCTCTCGCAAACAAGGGTCATGCCGTTGGTTTCAGTTCAGTTTTTGTACTTTTATCGTTTATGCGTTTGTGTGTTTGCTTGTTTGTCTGTGTTTTCCTAGAGATTGACCCGGTTTCCAGAGATGTCTGTTGTGTAACATGTGAATGTACAAACCCTGGATTAGAACAAAGACGGTCCATGGACAGGGAGACGACGGTGGGCTTTAGGTCTCCAAGAGAGAAACAAATAAACCGCTGATCACAGCAGGCAATGAACCTGAAGAGCAAGCTCATCTGGTCCTTCTCCGTGACAAACATCAAGTGGAAATGGCTTGGCCTCCCCGGAGCAGGCAGGTGGGGTGGTGGTGGCAGCTACCCCGGCGGTCAGCTGCAGACCAGGCCCCCCCTCCCCCGTAGGCAGCACCGCTGGCCTTGACCCTGCGGGGCCTCCACTCCAACTCCAAAGGCAACTGTTTGAGATTAAAACTTTCCTACATTGGTGAGAAGCCACCTATGGTTTGGCTTAAACCCAGAAGCCTGTCATCCTTGAGACAGACATGGGCGGTCTGTTTAAGGCAGGACTTCTGTTCCCTGAGGTGGGTGGTGGATCAGTCCACCAAATGGGAGGCTCTTGGAGGCACATGGGACAGTTTTGGCAGCGCGGGAGAATCATTTTTCAATTTTGATAATTTTATTTTCAGAAGTATTATAAAATATATAATGAGGTCATCCAACCTGTAACTTCACAGCGATACAAGCTTGCCTTCAAAATAAAAGTATCCAAGGAAAGCGTTGAGTGATTTGAATGAGAAAATGTAGGTGTGAAGATGCTAGTGTGTGGGGGGCTCCTGGCTCCAAAGTGAGCTTCCTGGGACAGGTGTTCCTGGTGACTCACTGAGCTGACCCACCAGGTAGTGCTGCCAGAGAGTCCAGTTTAACGCTGTGGGAGTCACGCCCCAAATGCCTGTTTAGAACTCAGACTCTCACTTCTGACTGCAATTAGCAGGCGAGCTGACTTCTGAGATGGTCCCGTTGGTGACGATAGAACTGGGCTCTCAGGGTGCAGGAGGATGAAGCCCTCGGTTACTCATGGATCCAGCCACGGTGAACTGCAGGACGGTTTCCAAAGACTCAGGGACAAGGGTCTGCTGGCCTGAGCGTGGCCCTGGCATTTCCTGAAAATTATGAGGGATTCTTGCCACCTCTTCTGCTTCTGTTAGGTCCATACCATTTCTGCCCTTTATCAAGCCCATCTTTGCATGAAATCTTCCCTTGGTAGCTCTAAGCTTCTTGAAGAGATCTCTAGTCTTTCCCATTCTGTTGTTTTCCTCTATTTCTTTGCATTGATCACTGGAGGAAGGCTTTCTTATCTCTTCTTGCTATTCTTTGGAACTCTGCATTCAGATGCTTATATCTTTCCTTTTCTCCTTTGCTTTTTGCTTCTCTTCTTTTCACAGCTTTGTGTAAGGCCTCCCCAACAGCCATTTTGCTTTTTTGCATTTCTTTTCCTTGGGGATGGTCTTGATCCCTGTCTCCTGTACAATGTCACGAACCTCCCTCCATAGTACATCAGGCACTCTATCTATCAGATCAAGTCCCTTAAATCTATTTCTCACTTCCACTGTATAATCATAAGGGACATGATTTAGGTCATACCTGAATGGTCTAGCAGTTTTCCTTACTTTCTTCAATTTAAGTCTGAATTTGGCAATAAGGAGTTCATGATCTGAGCCACAGTCAGCTCCTGGTCTGGTTTTTGCTGACTGTATAGAGCTTCTCCATCTTTGGCTGCAAAGAATATAATCAATCTGATTTTGTTGTTGACCATCTGGTGATGTCCATGTGTAGAGTCTTCTCTTGTGTTGTTGGAAGAGGGTGTTTGCTGTGACCAGTGCATTTTCTTGGCAAAACTCTATTAGTCTTTGCCCTGCTTCATTCCGCATTCCAAGGCCAAATTTGCCTGTTCCTCCAGGTGTTTCTTGACTTCCTACTTTTGCATTCCAGTCCCCTATAATGAAAAGCACATCTTTTTTTGGGTGTTAGTTCTAAAAGGTTTGTAGGTCTTCACAGAACCGTTCAACTTCAGCTTCTTCAGTGTTACTGGTTGGGGCATAGACTTGGATTACTGTGATATTGAATGGTTTCCCTTGGAGACGAACAGAGATCATTGTGTCGTTTTTGAGATTGCATCCAAGTACTGCATTTTGGACTCTTTTGTTGACCATGATGGCTAGTCCATTTCTTCTAAGGGATTCCTGCCCACAGCAGTAGATATAATGGTCATCTGAGTTAAATTCACCCATTCCAGTCCATTTTAGTTCGCTGATTCCTAGAATGTCGACGTTCACTCTTGCCATCTCTTGTTTGACCACTTCCAATCTGCCTTGATTCATAGACCTAACATTCCAGGTTCCTATGCAATATTGCTCTTTACAGCATCGGACCTTGCTTCCATCACCAGTCACATCCACAGCTGGGTATTGTTCTTGCTTTGGCTCCATCCCTTCATTCTTTCTGGAGTTATTTCTCCACTGATCTCCAGTAGCATATTGGGCACCTACTGACCCGGGGAGTTCCTCTTTCAGTGTCCTATCATTTTGCCTTTTCATACTGTTAATGGGGTTCTGAAGGCAAGAATACTGAAGTGGTTTGCCGTTCCCTTCTCCAGTGGACCACATTCTGTCAGGTGGTGAGAATACACAGAAGACCTGTACAAAAAAGATCTTCAAGACCAAGATAATCATGATGATGTGATCACTCACCTAGAGCCAGACATCCTGGAATGTGAAGTCAAGTGGGCCTTAGAAAGCATCATTATGAATAAAGCTAGGGGAGGTGATGGAATTCCAGTTGAGCTATTTCACATCCCGAAAGATGATGCTGTGAAAGTGCTGCACTCAATATGCCAGCAAATTTGGAAAACTCAGCAGTGGCCACAGGACTGGAGAAGGTCAGTTTTCATTCCAATTCCATTGAAAGGCAATGCCAAAGAATGCTCAAACTACTGCACAATTGCACTCATCTCACATGCTAGTAAAGTAATGCTCAAAATTCTCCAAGCCAGGCTTCAGCAGTACGTGAACTGTGAACTTTCTGATGTTCAAGATGGTTTTAGAAAAGGCAGAGGAACCAGAGATCAAACTGCCAACATCTGTTGGATCATGGATAAAGCAAGAGAGTTCCAGAGAAACATCTACTTCTGCTTTATTGACTATGCCAAAGCTTTTGACTGTGTGGATCACAATAAACTGTGGAAAATACTGAGAGAAATGGGAATACCAGAACACTGACCTGACTCATGAGAAATCTGTATGCAGGTCAGGAAGCAACAGTTAGAACTGGACATGGAACAACAGACTGGCTCCAAATAGGAAAAGGAGTACGTCAAGGCTGCATATTGTCACCCTGCTTATTTAACTTCTATGCAGAGTACATCATGAGAAATGCTGGACTGGAAGAAACACAAGCTGGAATCAAGATTGCCGGGAGAAATATCAGTCACCTCAGATATGCAGATGATACCACCCTTATGGCAGAAAGTAAAGCGGAACTAAAAAGCCTCTTGATGAAAGTGAAAGAGGAGAGTGAAAAAGTTGGCTTAAAGCTCAACATTCAGAAAACTAAGATCATGGCATCTGGTCCAATCACTTCATGGGAAATAGATGGAGAAACAGTGGAAACAGTGTCAGACTTTATGTTTTTGGGCTCCCAAATCACTGCAGATGGTGACTGCAGCCATGATATTAAAAGAGGCTTGCTCCTAGGATGAAAGGCTATGACCAACCTAGACAGCATATTAAAAAGCAGAGACTTTATTTTGCCAACAAAGGTCCATCTAGTCAAAGCTTTGTTTTTTCCAGTAATCATGTATGGATATGAGAGTTGGACCATAAAGAAAGCTGAGTGCTGAAGAATTGATGCTTTTGAAATGTGGTGTTGGAGAAGACTGTTGAGAGTCCCTTGGACTGCAAGGAGATCCAAGCAGTCCATCCTAAAGGAAATCAGTCCTGAATGTTCATTGAAAGGACTGATGCTGAAGCCGAAACTCCAATTTTGGCCACCTGATGCAAAGAACTGACTCATTGAAAAAGACCCTGATGCTGGGCAAGATTGAAGGCAAGAGGAGAAGGGGACAGAGGATGAGATGGCTGGATGGCATCACTGACTTGATGGACGTGAGTCTGAGTGAACTCCGGGAGTTGGTGATGGACAGGGAGGCCTGGCATGCTGCGGTTCATGGGGTTGCAGAGAGTCAGAAAGGACTGTGCAACTGAACTGAACTGAACTGTTGATTTTGGGCTGATTTTTTTCCCCAACATGTGAGCTGTAATCCTATTTAGATTTCAACTCTCAAATGTAATTGACAAATGAAGAGAGCTGCTGATAGAACTTGAGTGGTTATTAATAATAATCTCAGAATGACTATGTACATGGGAAAATGGATCTGTCTGACTAACGCTGACTGTAATCACAGTCTCACATTTGCTGAAGAGTTCCAGTTTGCACGGAGGCTTTCTTTTGTCTGAGGAGAGACGCCTCAGACCTGGATGGTGCAGTACACAGTGACTCGAGTGTGTTCTGCAAACTGACAAGCTGGCACAATTTGGTGCCTTCTCCTCCATGAGGCGCCAAGTCAGTTTGTAATTTCGGGGTTTGATGTCGATTTCAGCCCATAGTTGCTTCCCAACATTAGGCTTGTTTAGAGATGCTTCTGAATCTGCCTCTTCTGATGTGTGGGTGTGTTATACACATGAGCCTTAAATTATTATTCAGCAAGTATTTAATGGCCCACCCAGCTGCTTTGTTTGGAATGCTTCTTTCCTTCTCGGCACATATGGGCTTGACCACGTGTCTGCTGTGGCCAGTTGAGTGTCAGAGGTGAGCAGATGTGTGTCCTGGCTCTGGAACCTCTGGGGTCCCCGGGTCCGGCTCCTGGTGGCTCTACCCCTCTTCCCTGGGCCCAGCGTTGTCCCTGATGGAACAGACATGAGCACAGACAAGCCCATCGGTCAGTCTGCAGTTGCCCTGTGGACTGGTCAGTATAGAATAATCACATTTTACAGGAACCTCCAGGTTTGAAGGGTGCCTTGTTACTCGGCATTACTGTGGCAATACTGACAGGTATCTTCACATCAGCCTGGTTAGAACTGAAACTAGATTTAGAGGACAGTTAAAGAGTTTGTTCATGATTCAAAATTTATTACATTTAAACTAAATATTCTAAGACTGAAATTCTTGTGTTCTCCATAAATAATACAGGTACTAAAATATATTCAGTTGGGAGCACAGAAAAATCTGGAAGAAAATAAGAAAGATAGGAGTAAAAACCAAGAAAGGAGTGATTTTTCTCTGTAAAGACAGAATTTTAGAGCGGACAGAGGAGCTTAGGTTTCGTCTTGCCTAAGGGGACTGCAGAGGATGAGATGATTGGGTAGCGTCACTGGCTCGATGGGCATGAGTTTAATCAGACTCCAAGAGATGGTGAAGGACAGGGAAGCCTGGCGCGCTGCAGTTCTCGGGGCTGCAAGGAATCAGACACAGCCTGGTGACTGAACAAGAACAACAGTTTGCGTCTGAACCCACCATTTTCCTTGCAAAGCTGGTAACTGGGGTCCTTGATCTATTTTCAATAGTCCATGGGTCTGAAGTAACTCCTACGCTCGCCCGTATCAAAGTACAGGAATGGGCCCTTTTGCAAGGTCCCCTGGCTGGTCCCTCGGTCCAGGATCTTCCCACCAGGTCCCATGTCCCTGCTGCTGGTGTGACGAGCTTGCGTCTCCCCTGGGAGGGGAGCAGACGGAGAGGAACGCGTGACTCACACTCTCCGGGGTCACTGGCCCGTGGCAGCTTTGCGGGTGCCACACACCCAGCTGCCCGGCGTTTCCCAGCCTCACCGCACCCGAGCCCTCGGCAGGGACTTCCTGCTCACTGGACGCCCAGCCCCTGTGACCAGCCAAGAGTGCGCCCGTGCATCTCTCGGAGCAGCAGGCCTCGCGGCTGACGGGCTCTGGGAGAGCAGCCCGCCCCGTCGGGCACAGGCCCCTCATTCCTGCTGGGCCTCCATCTGCTCGTCTTCCATGGTCCAGAGCTGGGGCAGCGTCCACACCATAAGAAGTGCCCCCTCCCCTGACGAGCGACTCCCCCATCACAGGAGAACCAGGGGCAGGGGGTGGGGGTGGATGTGAGAGTGACGTCCAAGGCATGACCCCGTGAAGCTCGGCCTCATGGAAACTCAAGGGGCCAGAGGAGGCCTGTGCCCTGGGTGCCGGCACACGGCACAGAGGGACCTGTGTGCCCGCTGCCCTGAAGATGCCTAGTGGCCTGGTCTCCAGAGCCACGGTTCTGGGGTGGCCCTGCTCTTGGCTGGTCTGGGAGGGACTAGGGGTCCCTGGCTTCTGTAAGCGCAGAGTGAGAAGCTAGAGACGGCGTGATTAGGGGCCACGCGTGCACACGGGGCACCGCGGGACGCTCCCGGGGCTGTGGGCAGGGACACCCAGCAGGCAGCTGCGGGCCCCGCCCTGCCGCTCCGGGGACTCAGAGAGGAGGAGGCGTCCTCACTGCCCAGGTGGGCGGCTCCGGCGCTTGGCTCCTTCTGCCGGTGCTTCTGCTGACGAGTCATTGCTAGGCGCCCCTCCCTGTGACTGATGAGGCTGCTGGGGTGTTTGTGCGGCCCTAGGACAGCAGCCAGATGATGCACATTTTGGGGGACTATTCCTGACTAAGAATGTCCCCATGATTTTATTGTTAGACGCTCACACAACAGTTCAAATACAAACAATCCATTCATTCATTTATGAGACAGATCCGTGAACAACGTCGCCGAGTCTGCCTTCTCAGAGATGTTTCGTTTTCTCTCTGAGTTCCAGTTCCTGGGAAGGGTCATGCAGGGGTGCGAGGCCTCCCTCTGTCCTTCCCCAGGTGCCCCGGTCAGCACGTCCATGAGCCCTCACTCGGCAGCTCAGACACGGGCCCAGGGCAGCCCCGGGCCGGCACATCAGGGCCAAGAGCCCCGTGGGGCCCGCCCACTCTCCACGTTTCCCCGGGGCCTCTTGGTCTGGTCTGACACCCCCGACCGCCATCACCTGCTAGGCCTGGGCCTCCGGGCCCCCTGACCCTCATCCCGCACAAAGGCAGACAGACATTTCCGGTGGGGACTTCTGGCAGCCTGTTACATGCTGGGGTCTTCCAGAAGCTTTCCCAGAAAAGGGGTGTGTGTACTCCCTGGGAGCTCCACATAGCTTGCTTTAAATGATAAAGGTTAATTTCCAAATATTTAATTCAACCTGGCCGGGTACCTAGACCATTTTTGAAAGGGATGAAGACCCACCACAGAAGGGAGAAACACACCAGAGTCTGGAAAACAAGTCGCCAAGTCTGTTTCAGTGAGCATTTCGCCCAATGTGCCAGAGAGGAAAGTAGGGGCCCCCCCGGCCCAGCGACCCCCACGGGCTCCAGGGGAGGCTCCTTGCTGGTCTCAGAGTCTCTGCGAGGGAAGACAGGCTTCGGCTGCTGTGCTTTCAGCTGCCCGCGTGCTCTGTAGTTTGAGATGAAGGGGCCACACGAGGGCCACAGGGGGCCTTGGCTTGGCGACCAGGTTCCCGGGGCAGCTGGGAGACTTGCTGACCACTGTGCTCTGATGGGTGGGGTGGGGGCACCCCCTGCAAGCACACAGGGCTCCAGAGGAGCAGAGACCTGGAGCCTGGCCATGGGCAGGGGTGGATGCGGAGAGTGCGACCGGTTAGGGAGGGGGGTGCGCCCGGGCTCCCTCTCTGGACCTGCTCGGCCGGCGGGGGGGAGGGGCGTGCACAGGAGCTGCAGGGACACCCGGGCGGAGCGAACGGAGCCAATTAAACTCAGGAAGGAGCAGCCATCCCTGTTCTGGATCCTGAGCAAATCCCAACAGGATTAACGACTTTGCTGTAAGCAGAGAAACCAGAAAAAAAGACAGGGCTGTTGTAAGACCTTCGTGGTGGCAACGCGGTGTTGAGAATGGAGCCAGAGGCAGGAACAGTGAGTCTTCCTGCCTGTTGACTGAAAACAGTCGACGTGACTGTGGCTTTCAAGTAAGTCCAGTTCAAAGGCCTCTAGAGTGGTCTGCCTGCAGACCAGGAGGAGGAAGTGGCTTCGCCGCGGCTGGGAAACGGTGAACACGGAGACAGGGCCTGGCACCACTCCAGGCAAGGGGAGACACCTCAGTGTGACTTCCCTGCTGGCTCAGACAGTAAAGCGTCTGCAGTGCCGGAGACCCAGGTTCGATCCCTGGGTTGGGAAGATCCGCTGGAGGAGAAAATGGCAATCCACTCCAGTACTATTGCCTGGAAAATCCCATGGACAGAGGAGCCTGATAGGTGACAGTCCACGGGGTCGCAAAGAGCTGGACACAACTGAGCAACTTCATTCATTCATTCAACAGAAAAGCGGAAAGGCTGGCAAAGGCCCTTTGCCCACTCACTCCCTCACCCAGGTGCCTGGTGAGCTGTTGGGCGCCCCCACCTGGCACCAGAGGGCGTGTAGCTGGCACGTTGCACCCGCCTCGCTGGAGCCTGTCCTCGGGAGTCGGGTGGGGAGCAGGTCCCACGATGGACTCTCTGAAAATGGTTTGACTGTGCTGGGGGTTGAGGGCCAAATGAACACCTGGCAGGCAGACCCCACCTCTGAGCAGATGGGTGGAGTGAGGGCTGGGGTGGGGGGCAGTGGGAGGGAGGGGGGTACTCCCAGTGCTAAGAGATCTGAGCAGAGACCCTGGGGGCTGAGCTGGGGCCGCCGGTGAGCCTGGAGCAGAAGTGGGGAGAGCCCAGGGCGGGGGCCTGGACGGGAAGGCGGGCCGGGTCTGTCCCGGCTCAGAGGCATCTCCTCTGACTGCCGCACCCAGGGCCGGGAAGCATCAGGCGCTCAGTCGAGTCTGACTCTCTGTGGCCCCATGGGCTGTGGCCACCAGGCTCCTCTCCGTGGGGTTCTCCAGGCAAGAATGCTGGAGTGGGCAGCTGTTCCCTTCTGGGGATCGAGCCCAAGGCTCCTGCATCACAGGCAGATTCTCCACTGTCTGAGCAGCAGGGAAGCCCCGAAGGCTTGGGAGCATCACAAAGACCGTGACTGCGCAGCCCTGGGGAGCGGTCGCCGCGCGCCCGCCAGGCTCCTCCTATGTTCTTTCAAACCCAGGAATGGCGTGGCTTTCAGAAAATGCAGACTCACACAGTGCTGTTTAAATGCACATTATTTTCAGGGAGGACATCTGAGAATGTGCGAGCAAAGTCTTAAAAGTCTCAGGCCATCAGCGGACCTCCTCCTGTGATGCCAAGACGTTCTATCCCGAGGCAGTACTGACGGCTCTTCTAATGGGCTCCGCAAAGATGAGGCTGTAAGAATGTTCATCGCAGTGTTGTTTAAATAATGGAATTTACAAACCACCTGAGGACTCTATTAGACTCATTCGTGAACCCATATTCATAAAGTGGAACATGGGCCCCGATAAACATTGTGTGGGGGACCGTATCTCACAGGATGGACCGTGGGCCTGCTTGCGGACATGGAAAATGGCTTATGAAACGATGTGTAATGGAAAGAGCTAATGAGGGTGGGATCGTCTCCGCTTGGAGGTGCAGCCTCGTTTCACGTTGCTGCAGGAGGGGAAGCAGGGAGAGGATGGTGGAGGCTGGACGGCAGTTTCCGATGGAGGCCCCGGCCAGCCGGCGGGAGGGCCCCAGTCACGGTGTGGTCACCGGGACTGTGCGTCCATCAGCCCAGACCTGCCCCAGCTTCTGCCCTAAGTTTCGTTCTGGCTTCCCAGTCAGGACCCGTAAGAGGAAAGCAAATCTCCCTCCTGCCCAGTCCCCTCGGATGCCCTGCTTCCAATGAGCATTCAGGAGCAGAAGAGGAGCTGAAGGATATACTTCTTCTCGTCTGTTGAGGAAGTAAAACCTGGACTCTGAGCCTTAACTCAAACACAGAAACCAGAAGGAGAAACAGACTCTGCCTAGAGGACAACATTTGGCAGGAGAGTTTTGAAAGTGCTACAGGGAAAAGAGAGAAAGAGGTCAGGAACCCAAATAAACGCACAGCCTTGCAGAGCAAGCAGCCGAAGTCTCGCTTCCTGACACGCGTGTGCTGGCCTCGCTTCCTGACATGCGTGTGCTGGCCTCACTTCCTGACACGCGTGTGCTGGCCTCACTTCCTGACACGCGTGTGCTGACAGGGACACTTGTTGACGTCGCAAACAGAAGGGGCGCTATGAAAAGAGACGCGGCAACGGGAACATCGCATTGGGTCCAAGACGCCATCAGCTCTGAAGACGGATGGCGAGTGTCGTCAATTCCTGCTAGCTCGGGAGGTGGTGAACTAGATTCCCCGACTCGCTCAGCCTCTTCCCCAGAGTAAGCGTGCCGTTCAAGCAGGAAGCGTTCTAGGTGACCTGTAGGCTTCCTCGTCTCCCAGACCTTGGCTGTGATCCTGGGGGCCTTGGTATAAAGCATCCTGGGCAATTATGCACAGGGGTTTGTCTAAACGTTGTCCTGTCTCCCCCGGTCCTAGATGGAGACAAAGATGACCGACCAAGTAAAGTGGAGGCCAGATTGTTGGGTTTAGGAAGGGGGTGGGTAGGATGGATGTGAACACGTGTGTGAAAGGACTAAGCAAGGACCTGGCGGGGGAATATTCTGTTTCCTGACCAGGCTGCTGCCAGCACGCTGACTCTGACAGACTCAGCCCCTCAAGGTGCGCCCACCTCGTGGGGAGGGGGCCCCGGAGAGGGTGTGCGCATCGCCCGGCGTTATTTCTTACAACTCCAGCTTAATCTACAATCACCTTCCGGCAAGGAAATTAAAGAGTGAGCAGTCACATTGACCAAGAAGACCCACCTTTGGATTTTATTAACAGAGAATGATTTTATTTTAAAATTTTATTTATTTTTGGCTGCGCTGGGCCTTCACTGCTTCGAGCGGGCTTCTCTAGCTGCGGTGAGTGGGGGCCGCCCTTTGGCTGTGGCGCCAGGGCGTCTCGCTGCGGCGGCCACTGTCTCCGTGGAGCGCAGGCTTGGTTGCTCCGTGACCAGTGGAATCTTCCCAGCCCGGGGACTGAGCCCACGTCTCCTGCGTTAGCAGGCGGATTCATCATCACTGAGCCACTGGGGGCGCCTCCATCTTTGGATTTAGAAGCATGTGTCTAATTGAAGCAGTTGATCTCTGACGCTGTCGATCTCTGTGCAGCTCGCTGACTCAGTTACACGCGCGCGTGCTTAGCTGCTCAGCCGTGTCTGACTCTTTGTGACCCTACGGACTGCAGCCCGCCAGACTCCTCTGTCCATGGGATTCTCCAGCAAGAATCCTGGAGTGGGTAGCGGCTCCCCTCTCCAGGGGATCCTCCTGACCCAGGGACTGAACCCGGGTCTCCCGCGCTGCCGGCGGGCTCTTCACCGCTGAGCCGCCAGGACTACTTAGACACAGTCTCTTCCACGATGCTTTATCCCAGGAGACTGGAGGTACTCCCCTGTGCTGGACGGTAGGGCCACGCTGCTTGTCCATTCTACGTGTCATAGTTTGCAGCTACCAACCTCAAAGCCCCAGTCTTCCCCTCCCCAGCCCCATCTCTGGACTTCTGAATCCACTCTGCTCCAAGCCGGGGCGGTGTTTCCTGGCCTCGCTGGGTGAGACAGCGCCTGAGGAGGTGCGGGGCCCTGGGAGAGCTCCGTGAGGGAAGGGTAAAGGCATCGCTCTGGGGCGACCTGGGGGAGCTGGACTTATTCCTGTTCTGGCCCTCCCTTGTTTGTTCCCTTAAAGCAGAGCCACCAGAAGTCTGGACCTCAGTCTTCTCCCCGGTGATACAGAGAGGACTCTGGGAAGGGGCGGGGGTGACTGAAGCAGATGAGGAGTGTCCCAGCAGGTTGGATGCAAAGTGCCCTGGAGTGAGGGCATCGTGGGCAGAGTCCAGTAGCTCCGCCTGGGGTGCCAGGAAGGGATGGGAGAGTGTCCCCCGAGGTGGCCTGACGCACCCCCCAGCGGTAGGCCAGGGCACGCCCTGGAGGTGGCCCATTGCACAGGGGAGTAAGTCCACTCCTGGCCCAGAGGCCAGCACAGGAGGCGGGGTGGTCCTGGAGCACCGCTTCTGGGGGGGCCAAGGTCTCCTGCAGCTCTGCATGGGGAGGGCCGCCGGCTGCAGAGAAAAGAGGAAATGAATGAAAGTGACCCCCAGCAGAGGGCCACACAGTGGCCAGGAGCTTAAGCTTCTCTTAAGCTTGTCTGTGTCTTCAGGATCAAGCTTAGTATATAGTGTGGACAGGAATACCGACTGCTGCTGTATCGCTGAACAGAGGATGCTCGGCCGTCAAGTCCCCAGTCTCGACGGCCGCCCAGGATGGTGAGCTCTGGGGGTACTCAGGGTGGGAAGACCCAGGGTGCCGGCCCGGGGAGCCAAGACGCAGATCGAAGGAGTGATTAATTCACTGGTCTTATCATGAGCTCACTGAGGTTACATCTCCACACTGCCTAGTAAACAGGGGGGATAAGGGTGTAGAATTCCATCTTTAAAAAAATAAAAATAACTTTATTTTCCTGCTATTAAACCCAAATTGGTTTGTAATCGGTGCATTATGAGTTAATTTCTAAAATAAGCCAATGTTGATTCGAGCATGTGCTGTTTTGCTGAGTTCATTCCACCAGACGAACCAAGCCTGGTAGCTCTACTCACGTTTACCTTCTTGGCAAAGTCATAGGGCAGCTCTCTGATGAAACCGTGAGACGCCTGCCTGTGTCCTGCACCTTCAGGGCCCCTTCTGTTTCCTTGGGGCTCTTGCCTGCCCCTCTCAATGCTGGGGATCAGGGTCCCTCTATGACGGAGCGTGTCTTCCCATTTCAGACAGGAACACAGGCTTCGGGGGCTCTGATCTCTGCCCAGCGTCTCTGCCTGACTCCAGACCCTGATCCACCCCTCAGGCCCGCGGGCGCCCAGAAGGTGCCTAGGGTTACCGTGTCCACCTCTGAGCTCTGTTCTGTTTCAAGCTGCCTGCCCCGTCCTTTTCCATCTTCACAGAGGACATTTCCCAGCCATTCCTGTACCTTTCAGGTCCTCTCATAGCCAGGCCCGACCCTGCCCAACCCTCAGGAGCGCCTGCTGCTTGTCTGCAAAGCTGTGGGGGCGTCTCGATTCCTCTCCGTCATCACCTGAGTCAGGAACCCAGGCACGTTGACCCTGAGTATGCCTGGGCTCCAAGGCTGTCTCATGAAATCCACCTTCCACTCAGCTCACGGCTCCCACCTTTGCCTGCCACATGCACGGCCCCCAGGGGTCCCCTACACCACCTGCACCTCTGCACCTGCTCCCGGCGTGGCCGCCGTGGGGGGCTCCTAGCGCAGAGCCCATGACCCCCCTTCACTCCAGGCTGAGAGCAGAGCCCGGGACCCCCCTTCACTCCAGGCTGAGAGCAGAGCCCGGGACCCCCCTTCACTCCAGGCTGAGAGCAGAGCCCGGGACCCCCCTTCACTCCAGGCTGAGAGCAGAGCCCGGGACCCCCCTTCACTCCAGGCTGAGAGCAGATGGGCCTCCATGCCCTGGGGCGAACCCCCCACCGCCTGAGCTGGCCATCCCCCAGCAGCCCTCTGCTCGCTCTCCTCGGGGCAGCAAGGCTTCCTGTGCGTTCTCACTTCCTGCTGCCTCCACCACCAGGTGTAAGCCGCACCCTCCCCCTGCTGGGCTCTCCCGCCTTCCTGCGCGGTGACTACCCTGTGTAACGTGGCCAGCGCGGGAGCTGCTCACAGCGCAGGGGGCTCCGGGTGGTGCTCCGCGACGACCTAGAGGCGTGGGGCGGGGAGAGAGGCAGGCTCAAGAGGGGGTGTGTGGATCCGCGCAGCTGACTCACGCTGCTGCGCGGCAGCGCCAGCACCGCACTGCTGCACCCCAGTAAACGGGAGGCAGTGCGCTCGGCTCTGCGTCTCCCCGCGGGACTGCCGACTCTGACGGCAGGAACACGGCTCCGTCAGGTGCGTGCGGGACTCTGTTTCAGAGACTCTGAAACAGACGGGCGTCCCGGGGCGCCACAGTCCTGCGCGGATTGCAGGGATGAGTGAACTGGAGAAAAAATGAACGGAGGCCCCGGCATGCCCGTCAGGAAGCCTCCCAAGGCCGACATGCAGCCAGCCAGCCAGTGCTGACGCCTGAGCGGCCTGCCTCCCGCAACGCCCCAGCCAGGGCTGACGGCGGGGGCTGAGCGGGCCGGCCGGCCCCGGAGACCCGCTGGCCGGCAGGTGTAACTGGCGGCGGGTAATTGGGCTCCGTGCTCAGGGCTCTGTCATCAATTCTTGTAAATGTCACTTTGCGCTTTGCTTTTTCCTGGACCCAATGTTGTTTTTCCCCCGAGCAGCATTTGGGAATTCAGAGATTTCCTATGCCTTTGATTTAACATCCCACACCTTCAGGTCCTGATTAAGCCTGACATTGTCTTTATAGAGTGAGTTGTTAATCGAGGTGAACGATGATTCCTTCTCGCATCCCACGCGGTGCCTGGGAAGAAGTGCCCTTGTTAAGATGAGGGCTTTGGGTCCAGTCTTCTGCAGGGTGACACGCAGCGCGAGGTCCGGGAGGCTGCCTGGTAATTACGGATGCTTAGATCGCATCACAGAGATGTGGAATTATGCCTGATTAACTGCGGAATCCACTTAAGAACGTTACAGATTTTAAAGTGACATTTAAGATACTCCTAGGATGTTGGTGCTGAGTGAGAGAACAGAATCATGCTGTCTTGACTCATATGTAACTATTTCCTGAACGTATGAAAAAAAAAAATCCTTTCGTGTAAACTAGAGAGCTGAGCCCATAGGTCGGCACCGCTTTGAGAGTCGGGACTAGAAACGATCCCCCAGCTTTCTCAGGGTCATGGGCGACTTTAGTGCCGGGGGTGTCTCCCCAGGCCTGAGGATGCAGCGTAAGCAGGCTCCTGGGCCATCTGTGGCCCTAAACCTTTCAGGGGCAGGCGGGCTCGCACCCCATTCCTAAGGCAGACCCCACCCTCGGTGCAGAGTAAGACGCAGCTCAGACTCGTGCCCCAAAAGGAGGCAAAATCGCTCTCTGCTTTGTGATGAGAGTTGAGGCTAATTTTATACCCCCTGTGCGCCAGGGCACTCGGAATTTTTCATGAGAAAGTAATGACTTCCAGGAATGAGATAAACTCTATACACATTTTCATGGGAGATGGATCATTTCTGGAAAATAATTAAAATGAATCAGATGAAGTCTCTTCTGCCCATGAGATAGAGATGGGTCACCCGTAACCACAGGAGACTTCGGGGGCCGATCGATGACTGTGCTTAGGTTGCTAACAAACTCTCTTAAGAGTGCCAGAAACAGAGGGGTTCCTTGTTGTCTCAGCGCCCTGAGCCATGCTCGTCTCAAAGCCACGGGGCTGACCACGCTGGCAGGGAAAACCCTTGAGCAGCGTGCGACAGAGGGTGGCTAACCAAAGAGCTCTTTGCTGGAAACTTGTTGGGAATCTCGACAACGTGTGACTCCTCGCGACGAAACCGCGCCGAGGCTTCCCCTTCAGAGCCGTCGGCGGTGGGGCTGTGTTTGGGCGCGTCTGGCGCCTCCGGGGGCGGGCGGGCTGTTGGCACAGGGTGAGGCTGGGCTGGGGCTCCTGTCTGAGACAGTGTCTGTCTGCCGGCTCCCAAGCAGCTGCTCCACGTTTCTCACTGGGGCTCCCGGACACCGGCAATAGTAACATGCAGAGCGCAGGGTCACGTGGCGGGAGAGGGGTGCCCTCAAAGGGCAGGGCCGGCCCCAAGGGACCAGGACTGCACACTGAGGGGGTGGACGGAGGGGCTTCCTGGGGGGACCCCCAGCCTGGGTGTGGGTGGCCATTCTGACGCCTGTGTGTTTGTTCACGTCTTAAAAATACCCATGAGTTCCTCTAGCTTTCGTTGCAATCCACTGATAAGACTTTTACCTGACTTTTTCCTCCCAGATCACCAGTGGTCAGCGTGGTGCTGCAGCCCAGCGTCCAGGCTCACAGGCCCTCGACCTGTGGGCCTGCTGCAAAGTCTGGGACTGCATTTCATAGTCTGAAGCTAATCTATGTGCTTGAGAGGTTTGCAGCTTTTTTCTCATATTCCAGGGTAACATTCTCCTTTATTGCTATTCTTTTTTGCCTCTGGGTGAAATTTCAAATTGGTGCATTAAGCTCCAGGAGGGTTCCTGCTGGGAGCTTGTCCGGGTCCTCCCCCCTTCCGTCATGCACCCCCTTTGGGCTCCTGCTTTACTCTGGGTCCCCAGGCTCACCAGCTTCCAGGACTCCGGTGGAAATCTGGAGACAGTGAGCTTCCTCCCGGAACTGTGATGGAGCTTGCATCTACCCCCCACCCCTGCCACAGCTCACGTGGCTGAACCCCCCGACCGGGTGGTGTGGACAGCAGGCGCTTATTTCTCAGTCCCGGGGTCTGGGCGCCCGAGGTCAGGGTGCCAGCAGATCCAGCGTCTGGAGGGCCCCTCTCCCTGGCTGGACGGCAGCCACCATCTCCAGGAGTCCCCGCAGGCGGACAGAGACGGGTCTGTGCTCTCCTCCCCCTCGTATAAGGGCTCTAATCCCACCAGGGGCCCCACCCGGTGACCTCAAGGAACCCCCTAATTCCAGCCCATCAGAGGATGGGGCTGCAACAGATGGACTTGGGGGGAGGCAGACAGTCCGCGCACACCCCATTCTCCCCCTTTGGCTTCATCTTCTGCAGCATGCTGCCTTTCTGCACAGAACTCTTGCTACTTCTTGTTAAAAACATTTTATTTTTAATCGGAGAGCAGTTGCTTTACAAGGCGGTGCTGGTTTCTGCCGCCCAACGACGTGAGTCGTCTGCGGGCGTGCGCATGCCCCTCCCTTCGGGCCTCACTCCCCCGTGACCCGCTGCCCCGGCCATCCCAGAGCACAGAGCCCCCTGTGCTAGCCCGCGGCCTTCCGCTTGCACCCGCTTTCCCCAGGGCCGTGCGCGTCAGTGCTCCTCTCTCGCCCCGCCCGCCCTTCCCCCGCTGTGTCCACATGCTCACTCTCCACGCCCGTGTCTCTGTTCTGTCTACTGACACGTGCTCAGTTTTGGGACTTTTGTCAATGAAAAAGCGACGACAGCTGTTTATGTCCAAGAGGGCTTTGCCTATGTTTTCCTCTAAGAGTTTTAGAGTGTCCGGCCTTACCTTTAGGCCTTTAATCCACAAGAACCCGTTTGCAAAGCAGAAATGAGAGATGAACACGCAGAGGGCAAACATATGGACATCGAGGGGGGAGGGGTGGGTGGGATGAACTGGGCGCTGGGGTTGACATATATGCACCCCCAGGTATAAAACAGAACTGATGAGGGCTTCCCTGTGCGCTCAGATGGTAAAGCGTCTGCCTGCAGTGCGGGAGACCCAGGTTCAATCCCTGGGTTGGGAAGATCCCCTGGAGAAGGAAATGACAACCCACTCCAGTATTCTTGCCTGGAAAATCCCATGGATGGAGGAAACTGACACAGCACTGTAAAGCAACTATACTCCAATAAAAATTTGTTTAAAAACGCGATTACATTTTCTAACGCGTTTTGCTTGATTAGAGAGCTGTTGATTACACGGGCTGACACAGAGGCCGAGCTTTCTCGTTACTTCTGGTCATTTTGCAATTTTCCTACTGAATTTCCAGGTGACGAAACGTCTTGTTTCCAAACAAGGATCCTTTTTTCTGATGCTCATTTCTTTCTGAGTCTTGTCACCAACAGGGGAGCGCAGAGAGAGTGTGTCTGCGTTCTGGACACTGATCCAGCTCCGGGGTCTGTGTTCACCCCCGAGTCCCTGGGCCTAAGCCCCGGATTCTCATCTCGGGGTGGGGGTCCTTGCTGTCCTTGTGTCAGAGGTCATTAGCTCCCTGCCCGGGGGTCCCAGGAGAGGTGCGGGGACACGTGATGCAAAAGACCAGCCACATGTGACCCTCCGCTTTCTTGTTTGAATAAGGCTCCCGGAGGACGATGAAAGTACAGGGAGCTTGCTGGCCTGGCTCGAGCCTGAGAACAGCTCTGCAGCGCTGCTCCAGCGGGGGTCTCTCTAAGCCCTTTGAGAACACAGCCTGTCAGACGGAGGGTCTCCCTCTCCAGTTCCCGTTTCCTCTGTTTTTTAAGCAGGAATTGGTGTGGAGTTTTGTCAACTGCTTCTTCCCTGTGGCTCTTGTCTGATGATGGGGAGAATTCCATTAACGGGTTTTATTAATGGGACTCATCTCTGAATCCACCCAGAGGGTGCTGGCAAAGAGGTTTCTGGTGAGAGTGTGGGGGAGGGACCCACTGAAGGGAGCTGCCTGCAGGGACCCTGAGACAGAGGGAAGAAAAAGGACACCCCTTCTTCTACCCCCGAGGATGACCAGGGTGCAGAAGAGCCAGCCTGTGAGGCTTTACAGATGAGCTCTGAGCAGAAGGGCATGGTCAGGGTCCCCAGGAAGCCTGTGACTGGGCAGAGCTTCACAAAGGACCTGCCTCTTGGGAAGCTGGCAGAGTCTGGGGCATCTGAGAAGGCATGCTGAAGACCCAAGGAGGGCTGGAGGCTTGAGTGTTAGCTGGACTCTGCTGGCCCAGAGCAGGGTCAGAGGAGCAGGGCAGTCAGCCCAGGACTACGGGGGGCCCAAGCCTCCCCCTCCAACTTCCTGCCCTGTCCTCACTGGACTGAGCTCTGCCGGCCGTGAAAGGACAGGGGCTGAGATGGGTGACTGCACAGAGGACCCCCAGGTAGCAGAGGCTGAGGGGCGTATCTGGAGAGGCTGGAGGAAGATGCCCAGGCCGCCCGCGGCATGGCTGTGTTTTCAAAGGAGAAGCGGATGTTTCCATAAAATCCAGAAGAGATGTGTGGCTTTAATTCAGCTTTCAATGGTCAACATGCTTGTGGAAGGAAAGCAGATATGAGTGAGGCTCCTTGTTCACATCATAGGATTGTGCTTTACGGATGCAGCCACAGAGCACCAAACGCAGTGTCTGATTTAGATGAGTCCGTCTGTATACAACACTTCAGGACAGGAGGGTGTGGACAGCTGTTCCTTCTGCCCAGAAGGCGGTTACTGTTCCGTCTCCTTGGTGACAGTTTGCTCACTGCCTCGGGGGACGCGCTGGCCCGGGGCAGCAGGAGGCACTTGCAGACCGGCCCGGAGGCTGTCTGCTCTCCAGCAGCGATGCGCATTGCAGGCGCCGCTTCCGCTTCCACTGAGCTGCCAGGCGGCCGACACCGCACTCTGAGTGCAGCTGCCTTCGTCCTGCCCGTGCCCGAAGCTGCACTGGAGAGCAGCGTGTGCTCTGCGCCTGCAAGACGAGCCGGATAAAGGCGGTTTCCTCCAGCGGCGCTGGCTCTAACGCTTCATCTAACTCAGCATCTGGCCTTGGAGAAGGCCCTTTATCTCTTCGGGTCTCAGTCAGCTCCCCTCTGGGCTGACGTTGCAGAACACGGGTTCCAGACTCCTCCCCAGGGTCGCCACGCCAGGAGGATACACAGCTCTCCCCGTGGGGACTGTGGGCTGGTAAGCGGTGACGTCCGCCCTGGAGTGGGAGCCCTGGGTCAGAGAGCCCCGAGCCCCGTCCTGCTCCAGCATTGCCTGTCCCTAACTGATTGCTGTGGGTAGACGGATGGGGTGGCTCACACTAACCTGCGGATGAGATGTGCCTTCCTGGCGGGCACTCGGTGTGGGAGAGGCGGGGAGCGGGATGGTCACAGTGCCGTGTGTTTGGGCGGGACCAGTCTGCTCTGGCCTTTGGGAACGTGGGCAAGTAGCCGTGATCTCCTGCTCTCTGTCCTGAGGTGGGGCTGGGCAGCCAGAGGCTGACGTCCTGGCAGGAGCCGTGCTGTCTCCCTGGGCTCCCCGTCTTCTTTCCCCCTTCCTCTCCTTTCTTTCTGCCTCTCTACTCCCGCCCTCCCTCCCTCCTCTCTGCCCCCTTCATTACGGAGGAGCTCACACACGCGCAAGAGGAGAGAGTAGCGTCCGGGGCTCCCTCCGCCCCTCGCCCAGCTCCGAGCTCACCAGCGCGCGGACCTCGCTTCACCAGCCGCGGTGGAGCAGACTTTTCGTGCGTCGTAGGATGCAGCGTGCAGCTGGCTCCTAAGCAGCGTCACAGTCTGCTTCAGTTCACTCACATCCCCGTCTTGACTGACTCATCTGACAGAAATAATGCATTTGCACGACAGTATCTATTTTGACATGTGACTATGCCTCAACAATACGCACCTTATATTAAGTCTTTATGTTAACAAGCAGTATGAGAACGACAACATTGCTTTCTTCCTTACTTTTATGGCAGCATATGTTGGATAAGTCTGGATACGTGAGTAACATGTACAGACTAAAAATTGCAAAGATAATATAGAGAAGAGGGCAGTATTTTAAGAAGAGAAAAATGGAGAAGCATTTTGAGATATGCTGACACCCCGACTGATGGCCCCTTGTTCCTGCTAATTCAGCTCAGTTCATACTGATGGCAGGGTGGCGATTATCCCATGATGTAATTGAGCACTATGGTGTTTATACACGTATTTGTTTCCCTCGTGCTCCTTCGTAAGCCTGCAGCACTTTAATCATTCTCCAGCCGCCGATGAGCCTGGTGAGCCCAGACTTTCCTGCTCACTGCCAGGTAGTAGAGGTTGCTATGGGCACTTTCAGTTGAAAACATAATTTTTTGGTCAAAAAATGAAATGACCATTCTCTGAATTTAATTTTATATCAAATTTTTCTCCCACTAAAATAAGTCAGAAAAAGACGAAAAAGGGAGCAAAAACCACACAGGACAAATAGACAGCAATTTGCAAGATGATAGACACAAAGAATAGCAATATTCACATGAAATATAAATGATGCAAGTGTTCTAATTAAAATGTGGAAACAGGTTAGTTTAAAAAGACTCAAATACATGCTATTCATAAGAAATTTAAATCAAAAGACATATCAGCTCAAATGAAAATGGTGAACAAGGATATTCCATGCTCCCCTTCACGTATAATTGACTATATTTTAATAAGTCTCAGATCGGTGTGCTCGAGAGCCAAATATTACCAGGGATACAGGCTGTCACTTCATAACGATGCTGAAAGGGTAAACTCACCAGGGTCACTCAGCACCCTAAGCTCCCACACACCTATAAGCTTGAAAATATATGAAGCAAAAAATGATATAATAAAGTTAAAACCTGACTATAGTCTGAGATTTAAAAACTGCGCTCTCAATAACTGACAGCATAAGTAGACAGAAAATAATTATATATAAGACCAAAGTCTATCAACACACTTGAAATAACTGACATTTGTAAAATCCTCTACCTACCAACAACAAAACAGTCTCTTTTAAAATGTGCACGAACGTTTACCAAGACAGGCCATTAGGCGTCGTGAAAAGTCACCGCACACTGAAAAGTATTAAAGTCATACAAAGCTGTTTCTGAATACAGTAGAATTAAAGTAGAAATCAATAAAAGAAAAATCTTTGAAAAGTCACCCACTATTTAAAAACTACCATATTCCTAAGTAACCAGTAATTCAAAAAATTAAGAAATACGGAAAATATTTAGAATTGACAGAAAACTGAAATATAATAGATTAAAATTTGTTTGATGCTATTAAAGTAGTTATTGGTGGCTCAGATGGTAAAGGATTCACCCGCAGTGTGGGATACCTGGGTTAGATCGCTGGGTCAGGAAGATCCCCTGGTGAAGCCAATGGCTGCCCGCTCCAGTATCCTTGGCTGGAGAATTCCACGCACAGGGGAGCCTGGTGGGCTACAGTCCGTGGGATCACAAAGAATCAGACACGACTGAGCTGTGAACACTTTCACTTTCACTTGCTATAGCAGTGAATGGTTATATTAGGGGAAAAAAATATCTTAATCAAGATCTCTTGGAGACTAAAATAAAATCAAATTAAACCAAAATTAAGCAGAAAAAATAAATCATAAATGAAGAGCAGAAATGAATGAAAGATGAAACGGACAAACAATAGAGAAAATCAACAAAACCAAAATCTGCTTTTTGGGAAAGATTTAAATATTGATAAATCTCTCGTAAGGAAGACTCCAAGTTCAGATGACTTCACCAGTGAATCTATCAAGCATTTAAGGAAGCAATAGGGCCAGTTCCATAGGCACTTGTCCTTGCGATTGGAGAGAGGGGCATGCTTCTCTCGTCATTTTACGAGGCCAGTGCTACTAGGATGCAAACCAAAACCCTCGGAGCCACCACAAGGATTCTTAAGAACGTAAGTATAAAGTAAAGATTCTCAACAAATTTTGGCAGGCTGACTTCAACAAAGCATGAAAAAGCAAATAAATCATTACCAAGTGGGATTTATCTCAGCAGTGCCAAGTTTCTTTTAACATCTGAAAATCCCTTAAGGTAACCAAACATACTAGAAATTCGGAAGAGGAAAAACATGCCATCTTCTCAACAGAGCAGACAGAGGAGCAGAGCCCTTGATAAAGTCAGACACGGCTGCATGGTAATACTTCTCAATACACTGAGGTCAGAGGGGCCTTCGACCCGAGGAAGGGCATCTGTGGCAGGCTAACGTCATAGCTGGGGGTGAAAGACCAGTTGGTCCCCACCAAGGACGAGACGAGGACGCCGTTCTCACGTCGCTATCCATCACGGTGTTGGGGTTTCTGACCAGTATTATGCTTCTACACAAAATCGGGCAAGAATGCATCCAGAAGTACACAGAAGCTGGATTTAAGGTGCTGGGCACATAGTATCTAGAAGGAAGGAAATGAACCTGTCTCTGCTCAGAGATAGCGTGATAATCTATTTAGAAAGCCCAGAGACTTGCCCGGCGGTGCAGTGGTTAGGAGGCTGTACTCCCAACGGAGGGGCGCTGGACTCACTCCCTGGTCAGAGAGCGAGACTCCACCCGCCACGATTAAGAGCTTGCACCCTGCAAGGAAGGCCAAAGGTCTCGAGTGCCACAATTAGACCCAGCGTCTGTGTGTGCTCAGTTGCTCCAGTCATGTCCAGCTCTATGACTCTACGACCATAGCCCGCCAGGCTCCTCTGTCCATGGGATTCTCCAGGCAAGAACAGTGGAGTGAGTCGCCCTGCCCTCCTCCAGGGGACCTTCCCGACCCAGGGATTGAACCCGCGTCTCTTACGTCTCCTGCATTGGCAGGCGTGTTCCTTAGCACTAGCGCCACGTGGGAAGCCCAAGACCCAGCACAGCCAAGTAAATAAATAAACAAATCAAACAAACAAAAAGGAAAATCCAGTGGAATATACTTAACAGCTACCAGAACTCATAAGAGTCTAACATTATTTCAGGATAATGTATATACTTGTAACTAGCAATCCACTCCAGTACTATTGCCTGGAACATCCCATGGACAGAGGAGCCCGGTAGGCTACAGTCCATGGGGTCGCAAAGAGTCGGACACGACTGAGCGACTTCACTTCACTTAGCAATCAGAAAATACAAAAAAATCAATATTCTTTACAATAGTATAAGGAAATGATCAACATGATCAACANGAAATGCAGTACTTGGATGCAATCTCAAAAACGACAGAATGATCTCTGTTCGTCTCCAAGGCAAACCATTCAATATCACGGTAATCCAAGTCTATGCCCCAACCAGTAACGCTGAAGAAGCTGAAGTTGAATGGTTCTATGAAGACCTACAAGACCTTTTAGAACTAACACCTTAAAAAGATGTCCTTTTCATTATAGGGGACTGGAATGCAAAAGTAGGAAGTCAAGAAACACCTGGAGTAACAGGTAACTTTGGCCTTGGAGTACAAAATGAAGCAGGGCAAAGGCTCATAGAGTTTTTCCCAGAAAATGCACTGGTCATAGCAAACACCCTCTTCCAACAACACAAGAGAAGACTCTACACATGAACATCACCAGATGGTCAACACCAAAATCAGACAGATTATATTCTTTGCAGCCAAAGATGGAGAAGCTCTATACAGTCAACAAAAACAAGACCGGGAGCTGACTGTGGCTCAGATCATGAACTCCTTATTGCCAAATTCAGACTGAAATTGAAGAAAGTAGGGAAAACCACTAGACCATTCAGGTATGACCTAAATCAAACCCCTTATGATTATACAGTGGAAATGAGAAATAGATTTAAGGGACTAGATCTGATAGAGTGCCTGATGAACTATGGAATGAGGTTCGTGACATTGTACAGGAGACAGGGATCAAGACCATCCCCATGGAAAAGAAATGGAAAAAAGCAAAATGGCTGTCTGGGGAGGCCTTACAAATAGCTGTGAAGAGAAGTGAAAAGCAAAGGAGAAAAGGAAAGATATAAGCATCTGAATGCAGAGTTCCAAAGAATAGCAANGATTGGGGGCAGGAGGAGAAGGGGACGACCCAGGATGAGATGGCTGGATGGCATCATGGACACAATGGACGTGAGTCTGAGGGAACTCCAGGAGATGGTGATGGACAGGGAGGCCTGGTGTGCTGGGATTCATGGGGTCACAAAGAGTCGGACACGACTGAGCGACTGAACTGAACTGAACTAAAGGAAATGAAATGCTTATAGACGGCTTTGATGACAGATGTAGAAGACCTAGACAGAGACATCCATGAATCATCACTTGGAGAAACCACGGAAGAACTGAACGAATAGAGTTCATGTGTCCAAAGACTTGGTACTATTGGGACATAATTCTCCCCCATTGATCTGTAGATTCAACAGAATTGCAATCAAAATTTCATCCGGCGTTTGTGTATAAATTAAGAAACTGATTCAAAAATTCACATGAAATTCAAAGAGGCTAGACTAACTGAAAAACTTTGAGCAAAAGAACAAAGTTGGAAGACTTATGCTACCTGATTTCACAGCTAAAGAGCCAGAGCAGTCAGACAGGGTGGTTTAGAAACAGATAAATAGCTGAATGAAATGGAATAGGAAGTTCAGAGATAGATCTGTATTTGAATGAACAGCTGATCTGGAGAGCTGCAAAAGCAATTCAGTAAAGCATTTTCTCCACTTTGTGCTGGGAGATTCAGATATAAATATGAAAAAAACCCCGAACTTTAACCATACCCCTCACCATATGCAAAAATTAGTTCAGAGTGGGTCATAATCCTAAAAACAAAATCTAAACTCTAGCACTGCAAGTAATCTACGGAGAAAAGATCTTTGAGACCTTGGTTTAGGCAAATAATTCATAGATATGCCACCAAAATTAATATCTATAAAACAAAAAATTGACAAATTAGACTTCTTCTAATTTAAAAACCCCTGTCTTGGAAAGACTATTAATAGAGGTAAAGGACAAGTGATGGACTGGGAGAAAGAAGTCTTTATGAAGCATAAGTTTAATAAAGGACACGTGTCCAGAATTTATAAGGAACTCTCACAGCTCATTAAGAAAATAACCAGGTAAAAAATGGACAAAATATACAAACAGTCCATTCAGCAAAGAGGTGTGGGCACCAAATAAGTGCATGAAAAAGTGGTCATCAGGGAGATGCGAATACAGGAGTGATGAGACATGAGCAAGCGTCTTCAGAATTAAGACCCGATCCTGCTCACAGGGCGTGGGGGGGAACCGGAGGGACTGCGCTGCTGGCGGGGGCTCGGCCGCTTGAAACACTGGCCATCTCTTAAAGCAGATTAACAGACTCTTCAGTCCCCTTGCCCACTTCAGGCCTTTTGTACTGGGAGGATAGCGCCCCTCCCCGGGTCTCCCTGGGCGTGAAGGCTGTCCGCAGGGCACGGTCCCTTTGTGGGCATCGTGGGAAGACAGTTGCAAGAATGACACGGCGAGAGCCCGCACGCACGGGAGGGGCTGTGTCTCCCCTCTGGGGCCCTTGTGGTCAACCAGGCTGCCCACGTTTCCTTCTGGCTGCAGGGCCTGGCCTTAGTGCCAGTCCTGTGGACTTCCACGGCACACTGACCATTCTTAGAGACTCCGTTAATCACATGAGCAAAAAGCTGTAGGAAGACCCTGCAGAATGTTAAGCCGTGTTGCTGAGTCCCGAATCAGGCTGAGGGTGGCTGCCTCCAAGCTCCATCCCTTATTCCCTGGGCATCTTCCCTTTCAGAGGAGCAGTTAGCTTGGGGCTGCTGGTAACATCCTAAAGTCTTTCTCTTTTTAATATCCTGAATCTTGGCCGCGGAGCCCTGGTCAGTGTCTGCGCTTCTGGAAGAGGGGCTTGTGGGCACGGCTACATCCGAGCCAATGACGCAGGGGCACTGCCCCTGAATGCTCCTGAAAGCCTTTTTATTTCGTGTTGGGGCAGAGCTGACCGACAGCGTCACGGCAGTTCCAGGTGAATGGCGCAGGGACTCAGCCACACACGTACATGGGTCCATCCTCCCCAAGGCTCCCCTCCCGTCCAGGCTGGCACGTGACATTGAGCAGGGTTCCCCGCGCTCTACAGCAGGTCCGCGCTGGTTCTCCATTTTAAAGACAGTGGTGTGTACATGTCCCTCCAGCCTCCCTAACTACCCCTTCCCCCAGCGTCTCCCGGCAGCCATGCATTCATTTTCCAAGACTGTAAGCCCCTTTCTGGTTTGTAACTTCATTTCCGGCATTTCTTCTCTGTCGAGTTGAGCTGCTCACATCTTTGTGCCCAAGTCCTCTCCTTCCTGAAGCACTCGTCATCATGAAACGTAGACTCAGTACAAACTCTGCTCACCCCCTTTTCTTTCACGGGGTGCTTTACCCTTCTCAAGGGTGATAAAATGGTAAAATGGTGGGTTAATCAGATGTTTTGACTCAGAGAAGAGTTGCACTACTGAGTATCTATTTCTTGAATCCAAGTTCCTAATTAGCATGAGGTTTTTTTTTGCAGTCCAGTAAAGATAATCAAAACGATGTCTGTTTAAACTGAGAATGCTTTTTCAGTCAACCATAATTTGATCAGATTTCAGAGAGGATTTTTTTTGTCCATACTTGTGGAAATGTGAAATAACTAAGCAGTTAAAATTCATGATCTACACTTTTGTGTCATTATTATTGCATTAGCATGAAATTATACTTCTAGTTAGTCATAATTATACTCATAATTATTCAATTTATCACTATAGGTCCTCCTGGAAGTTTTATTGGAGGATTTATTAGCATTAATAAATTGTTTTTCTTCATCTCCATATTATGAATTCTTCTCATGTGTGATATGATCTATTATCCATAAAATTATAACAGACCCCAAGTATTGGTGGCTTCTCAGCATACAAGGGGAGTCTTTGTCACTTGGCCAGTATGTGACCCAACTATCAGTGTCCTGGGGGACTCACTTAACGCCTCCAAAGCTGCTGCAGTCAGAAGGCGGTCCAGCCACAGAGAAGCTCGAAGTGGATGGGACTGGATGTTTTCTCCCAGGCCATTGGCAGCTGGAGCCACCGTCTGTCGCTCACAGGAGGTGGAGGCAGGGAACACGCCACCAGCTGGTCCTTCTGCCTTCAGACAGGCCCCTGCCAGACACAGGGCCACGTCCATGTCTTGCTCAGGCTAGCCCTAACCCTTTAACTCTCCTCCTCCGGCACTTTTCACTAGGCCATCTCTCCCCACTGCCCATCTGGCATCCCCCCTTTCCACTAGGCCATCACTCACCACTGCCCATCCGCCGTCCCCTTTCTCTCTTTGAATTCTTGGGGCACATTCCTGTCTTTCTTTCTTTTTTTCTAAAGACTTAGTTTTTGGATGTGAACCATATTTAAAGTCTGTGTTGAATTTGTTACGATATTGCTTCTGCTTTACATTTTGGGTGTTTGGACAGGAGGCATCCCAATCAGGGATGGAGCCCACACCCTTTGCATGGGAAGGTGAAGTCTTAGCCAGTGGACCACAAGGGAAGTCCCGCTTCCTGCCTTTTAATCAGCAGAACCTTGTCACCAACCTTTAGAATGTTTGTAACCTCTGGTGAGTGTTATGGACTGAATATTCATGTCCTTCCAAATTCACACTTGGCAGCCCTACCTCTCAGTGTGGCTGTACTCGGAGATGGTGGCTGAGGAAGTAATTAAGGTTTGATGAAGCCGTAAGGGTGGGGCCCTGATCCTACAGGGTTAGTGTCTTTGGCAGAAGACACCAGAGGGCCCGTGCACACAACCACAGAGCAAGAAGACTCCACCCACCACCAGAGGGGAGAGCATGCCTCAGAAACAGACCCTTGACCTTGGACAGCCTGCCTCTGAAACCGTGAGAGAAGGAACTCCTGCCATGTAGGGGCCCGGTCTGCGGTGTTCTGGCTGGAGCTGACTGACACAGCAAGGAGCTGGGCAGGAGTCACCAGCATTTAGGCTTCCCAGGCGGCTCAGTGAGCAGAGACTCTGCCTGCAGCGCAGGAGACCCGAGTGTGATCCCTGGGTCGGGAAGATCCCCTGGAGAAGGGAATGGCAACCCACGCCAGTGTTCTTGCCTGGAGAAGCCCGTGGACAGAGGAGCCTGGAGTGCTACAGTCCATGGGGTTGCAAAGAGTCGGACGCGGCTGAGTGGCTGAGCACACACGCACACTCGTATCTACTGAACTCTTGCGCCATGTGCTGAGCTGTGATGTACAGACTGCTTTACGCTAAGGCTGTGTGAGCATTTTATTCAGTCCTCGTAGTACTTCTATGGAGCAAGTTCCATCATTGTCCCCCTTCACAGACAGGACACCTGGGACGGGGCCCAGTGACCCGGGCAGCAGCGGGCGCAGTGGGCAGGGACCCATGCCGGGCCCTTCCCAGCTTCCACACGTGGGTTTTGTCTGCACATCCTCACAACAGGCTGTACTCCCCGAGATCTGGGCTGGCCCAGCTCTTGCATCTGGTTGACCCCGCACCAAGGCAGACACTGATGCATAGAAGCCGGGGGCCTTGCTGTTGAGCACGGCCCCCCACTCCCCTGCACCATCATCCGAGGGGCGCCAGCTCCCTGGTCTGGGGTTGCAGGGCCCTTGAGCAGCTGCAGGGTCCCCCGTGCGTTGACGGGGTCGACGTGCCCAGCTGTGCTGCTGGTGCCCCCGCTATGCACTTGGCTCAGGGACTGGCTGGGCGCCTGGGCAGTTGGGGGCCCTGGGCGGTGCCGACGCTGAAGCTGCGTGGTCCAGCAGGGCCTCTGGTCTTGGGACATAACAGCCTGCAGGGGCACAACCTGTGCGAGTCCTTCACAGAGCAAAGACGGCAGATGGGGTGAGGGGGCACCCATGCCAGGATGCTGGGGGCTCCTGAAGAGGCCTCGAATTTCCGAAGGGTCAGGGCTTCTGTCTTCACTGCCCACCAGCAAGGGCTCAGGCAGGGTGCAGCCCACTGAGGGGTCAGCAAGTGCATGGGGGAGGGCCCAGGGGATGCGGGGTCGACGAGATGTCCTTCCTCTCTGTTCTGACCAACAGAGCATCCTGGGCCTGGTGGCCATGGGACAGGGCGAGCCTCCAGCACCGTCCACTCTTCACCCGCCCCCCCCCACCCCCGGTCGCCCTCTTCAAGGGAGGACGAGGGGCCGGAAGCCCCAGCAGCCCTCAGGTCTGGCCTGGTCTAGAGACCCCTCCTGTCGTGGCTAGCTCAGGATCCCTCATCTGTTCCTCAGGAAATTATTCCGTAATTCATTTTGCTGCAGGAATAGTATCACTCTGCATTTTTTTACGTAGCTGCGGGTAAGGAGGCAAATAAAAATAATGAATACCCACTGAACACAGCACACAGCGTGCAGCCCCTCCCTGGCTGTTCCTCAGGGCTCCGCTCCTGTGTGGGGGAGGCCCGCTTCCCGCCCCTGTGGCCTGAGCATCGTGGTGGTCTCCGAGGAGGCAGCCACCTCAGGGGAGCTGAGTGCCTGCTGGGGTCTGCTTGGGGGGCTTCAGGGCTCAGGTCAGCTCTGCCGATGGGGTTGAAAGCTCCCCGTCCAGCCAGCCCAGCCCACGGGGCTTGTCCAGCACAGCCCAGGGCACCTGCCCCTGTGGATGCTTCTGGAGAGCAAGCTTCTCACAGCTCTAAGCACAGAACCAGGCAGAGTCTGGGGCTGAGGACCTGGGCTTGCCACGGCAATATGATCAGTGGAGCCCTTGACCTGCCGACGCCTGCCTTCCCTTGCCCGCCCAGGTGAGTCTGCAGGACCTGAGCCTGGCGGCAGGCAGAGCGCAGAGGGCCAGGAGCTCTGTGTCCACCTCTGGTCTGAGCACAGGCTCCCACGGCAGGGAGGGTCCTGGGAAGGGAGAAGGTCGGCTCGCCTCCCGCAGCCGGTGTGCTCCACGCATCTGCCCCGTGTGGTCAGCAGCTGCTGAGCCCCTGGCTCCTGGGGACACAGGGCTGGACCCAGGGCCCTCCGCCGCCAGCAGCCCATCCCCGGTCAGTGCAAAAGCTCCTTGTTTTTTGTATACTGTTGACGCGTTAACACTGGACTCAGCTGACACTGCAACTCACGCCTGACCCAAGGGTCGTGCAATCCCGCGCCTTGTGCAGTCGGCCACGCTGCCCACCAGGGCCTTCCCCTGCCCCCAGCATCACTCGGTACTTTCCCAGGTGGACGAGCTGGCCAAGGTGCCCCATCTTGCCTCCCCTCACTCTTGCACAAGGGCCTTGGGGCTTCGCCCGACAAAGCCTCACTCTGGAGTCGTGCCTGCCCCATGACTGATGAAGACCTAGTTCAGAGCAGAGATGGGGCTGGGAGCCTAACCCCAGTTTATCCCCTCAGCCTCACGCTGGGGGAAAGATGCCTCGGACATCTTGGAATTGCAAATGGACAGGCCAGCGGAGTCTAATTGGAGTTGTTGTGGTTTAAATATAAAGCTTTTAATTCATTTCAGACATGCAGGGTCCAAGAATCACATGAAGATAAAGGCAAATAAACTCCACTGTGTTGCCAAAAATGGCACCACCATATTCATTACATGATTAATTTAATACTCTGATTTACAGTTGTCCACCAATTGTGAGTTGCTTTAAAACACGTCCCAAATTGAAAATGCATTTCAAATATTGATGCATTATCACAGATCAGGGCAAAGTAATCCCAGCTGCACTTAACAAGCAGAGCGAGCCTCTTGATGGTGGATTTGGCCGGATAATGTGTGCAGAGCCCCGTTGACGGCGAGGTACCCGGCCTCCTCCGCGGGGCCTCATCTCCCAGACTTCAATAAAGAATTTAAAGGGCCAAGAGCTTTATGGGTAGTTGTGGAGAGATGGTGGCATTCATTACTTCTTACTTAATTTTTCTTCTAAATGTGGAATGTGAGGTGCAGACCACTTTTAAATTACATTCTTACATGATAAACCAGCGGCCCAGAAATACGCGTGCTGTAATTGAATCGAGATGAAAACGTTAATGCGGAAGCAATGGCCAGCAGGCAGCTATTTCGGGACGTCGCAGAAGAGGACGGGTAGGGAGCCTCGGGCCCCATTTTCATCCCAGTAACAAATGGGCTAATTTGGGGATGGTGCCGATGACCGTTCCTACCCCGGTGTGATGCAGCTGTCAACGTTCCGGGCAGCAGGCTGTTCTCTCTGCACCTTCAGCAGGACAGCAATTCTCCAGCACTTGGGGACCCCTGGGCACCAGGAAGGGCCTTGGCCCCCCGACCCTGAACAAGGCATCTCTGAATTCACACCAGGTCCTGTGAGGCGCCGTGACCACCCCTGGAAGGGCTGGCGGGCCACCGGGGATCTGGGGAGGAAACCAGGAGAAAAGCTACATCCTTCTCATAAGACCGGCTCCTGGCGTGCCGGGTAGGAAGATACATGCGTGCGTGCTAAGTCGCTGTGCAGCCCTACAGACCACAGCCCGCCAGGCTCCTCTGTCCACGGGGTTCTCCAGGCGAGAACACTGGAGTGGGGTGCCGTGAATCTGGGTCTCTTATGTCTCCTGCATCGGCAGGCAAGTTCTTGCCCACTAGCACCACCTGGGAAGCCTGGAGAGATATATACATATATTTATATATATTTACATGTATATATATAATACACATATTGGCTATAATTATCTGGATTTCTACTGTTAATTTTACTGAGGTTTCTTGTACTAGATGGGAGACCTCTGAGGTAAAATGATAATATTTCTCAATTCATAGAATACGGAGGGTTCAAGGTGGAAAGGCTGTTTTATGAAACTGAAGACCAAGAAGGAATCAGACACAGGTGATTAAATTTCCCTCTGGGGTTCAGAGCATCCTACGTCCTATCGGCTGGTCTTTACAAAGCTGAGCACAGCCGTGGAACGAAGTCCTAAGACCCCTGGCCGAGCCCAGGGAGCCTGCGGATGTGCTGGGGTCTCCGCTGTACCCCAAGGCTGTGATAAGATGCCGGCAGCGAAGGCCTGTCTGCCCTGGGGCTGGGCTGCCGGGCGGGCTGGCTGCTCCCGTCCCAGCCACGGCCCTGCCCCTCTGTGGGTGCTCAGACCCCCGGACAGCGTGCCCACAGAGGGCCCCAGTGATTCAGTAAATGCCCCATGGACCTTCCAGAGGGCAGGTCCTGGGCGGTGAGCCCTGGACCCTGAGCCCTCACAGACACACCCAGATGTCCCGGCTCTTCCCAGAGCCACCAAGCTGACGCGTGAGATTAACCATCACCGGCCTCCCACCCCCAGACACACACCGCGAGGGTGCAGGAAGACAGGGCCAGAGCTCGGGGCCCCTTCCTCTGAGTGTATTTGGTGCAGCTGTGTGGCCTTCGTAGGGTCGCCCCTTGCCAAGCATGAGCGTCCCTGGAGTAGAGGATTTTCCCGACTTGGAGCAAGAGGACGCAGTTCCGGAGGCTCAGAGAGGGAGCCCGAGAGGCCATCGGTCGATCACGGGCTTGAGAATGGACCGGGTGCCCCCTGGGGGCCTACCTGCAGCTGCAGGAGCTGGCTTCGGCCAACAGCCCATGGGTGTGGAGGAGGGTTCCTTCCGGACAAGGACCAGCCCGGGCACCTGGATTTCCACCCTGTGACGCCGCGTGCAGAAGGCGCCTCGGCTGCCGACCCTGACCTGGAAGCTGGTGCTTTTCAGGGGCTTGTTTGCAGCAGGGAAGCCGATGCCTCCGCCTCCCCTTGGTGCTGGGGAGGGAGCAGGGTGTGGGCACGGCGGGCAGGAAGGCTCCGGAAGGTTCCAGCAGGATCCCCAGAGGCCCCACCTGGAGAGAGCGGCTGGGAGGGGGTTCTGGGGTCTGAGGCCCGTCCTCGCTTCCTGTGTCCCTTTTCCCAGAGACCAGGCATGGCCAGGCTGCCCCTGGACCTCACACTGTGCGGTGGCCACCTCGGGGGTGGCAGAAAGGGTGGCCAGGTCCCTTAGAGGGCCTCCAAGAGGCTGGTCCAGGCAGCCAAACGGGGTGACCGCCGCTCCAAAGGGGGATGAAGGTGACTTTCATGATGTGTTGGGGACCCCTGGAGCCCCCCANGGATACGGATACATTACACATACAGATATAGCTATAGATACTTATACAGACATAATACAGATACAGCTATAGATACTACAGATACGGATACATCCCAGATGCAACAGGTCAAGCCCCAGCATCTGGAGAGCCCCTGACACGCCCTGTCCTCTCTGGGGGGCGCATGCGCGTTTAATCAGAGACCCTAAGAGTGGCTTCCCTTGTCACACAGTCGTTAGAACATTAAGAACCGAATCCTTTGCAAGTTTTAAAATTCACGAAGTCCTCTGCATTTGCAGTCCCTGGGGAGGAGCTGGCGGGGCAGTAGAAGAGTCCAGAATAGCAGGGCAGAAAGTGCTGGACTTTCTAGGGCCTGCCCCTGGGCCTTGGTCCCCACCCACCGGGACTGTGAAGAGCCTCTCCTGGGCTGGACCGCCTCAGCTTCTGCTGGACGAGCAGGGCTGGCATGTGTGTGCCCCTTGCTGTGAGACGCGGCCCTGGATGGAGGGCTCTCACAGGGCCCCAGGCCTGGGGCCACCCGGGATGTCATCTGTATCGGTCAGCTTCCCTGAGACGCAGGGCCAGTGGGACGTGGACGCAGAGGCAGATGTGGTTACAGATAGAGCCCCAGATGCAGTAAGAGCTGTACAGATGTAGGCACAGTTTTAGATACACGCGTGCATATAGATGTGAGACAGACGCGGACAGACGCACACACAGAGCCAGACGGGCGTCCCTGGCGGCTCAGCGGTGAAGAGCCCGTCTGCAGTGCAGGAGACGCGAGGCTCAAGTTCGATCCCGGGGCCGGGAAGGTCCCCTGGAGGAGGCCACGGGTGACACACTGCAGTATTCTTGCCTGGAGAGTCCCCATGGGCAGAGGAGCCTGATGGGCTCCAGTCCCTGGGGTCGCAAAGAGTCAGACCCGACTCAGTAACTCAGCACAGCACAGCGGCACACACACACGGCTGCAGATAAGCACACAGCACAGCTATGGATACACCACGGATATACATATACCTGTACACACTTACAGACACAGCGCAGATGCAGATACGGACACACCACAGCTACGGACATAGCTGTACACACTTACAGACACAGCGCAGATGCGGATACGGATACACCACAGATGTGGATACGTCACAGATACAGACATAGCTATAGACACTTATACAGACACAGCGCAGATGCAGATACGGATAGACCACAGCTACGGATACACCACAGATACAGACATAGCTATAGACACTTATACAGACACAGCGCAGATGCAGATACGGATAGACCACAGATATAGACATAGCTGTAAACACTTACAGACACAGCGCAGATGCAGATACGGATACACCACAGCTACGGATACACCACAGATACAGACATAGCTATAGACACTTATACAGACACAGCGCAGATGCAGATACGGATAGACCACAGATATAGACATAGCTGTAAACACTTAACAGACACAGCGCAGATGCAGNATATAGATATACCTGTACACACTTACAGACACAGCGCAGATGCAGATACGGATACACCACAGCTACGGACACACCACAGATACAGACATAGCTATAGACACTTATACAGACACAGCACAGATACAGATAAGGGCACAAATACAGATATGGATACATCACAGATGCGGATATGGATATGGACACATCACAGATATAGACATAGCTTTAGATACTTATATAGATATAGTACAGATACAGACAAAGACACATGTACAGATATGGACACATCACAGATATAGACACAGATGCACTTACAGATGTAGGTGTAGCTGTGGAGATAGATATAGACATAGACACAGATGTAGTTACAGATACAGTTATATATACACTTACATATTCAGTTCCGTTCAGTTCAGTCGCTCAGTCCTGTCCGACTCTTTGCGACCCCATGAATCGCAGCATGCCAGGCCTCCCTGTCCATCACCAACTCCCGGAGTTCACTCAGACTCATGTCCATCAAGTCCGTGATGCCATCCAGCCATCTCATCCTCGTCATCCCCTTCTCCTCCTACCCCCAATCCCTCCCAGCATCAGAGTCTTTTCCAATGAGTCAGCTCTTCGCATCAGGTGTCCAAAGTACTGGAGTTTCAGCTTTAGCATCATTCCTTCCAAAGAAATCCCAGGGCTGATCTTCAGAACGGACTGTATATTTATTGTAGGAATTGCCTCAAACCATCACGGAGCCTGAGAAGCCCTGGCACCTGCCCTGTTTCGGCGGAGAGCCAGCGCAGCCAGAGGTGTGGCCTCAGGCCCGCGGCAGGAGAGGACCCGTCCCGGCTCCAACAGTCAGGCCGAGCGCACCCACTCCCTTCCTGCATCCATGTTCTGTTCCGCTCAGTGGGTTGGAGGAACTCCTCCCAGCACACACACACGCACACACACACACTCATGCACACATATGCACACACCGAGTACACAAATGCACACATACACAGGCACACTCAGGGCTGAGGCCTAACCACACATCCGGGCACCCTGTGCCTCAGACAAGTCCACACGTAAGATGAGCCGTCACTGCACTGGGCCCCAGGAGGAGGGCCTGAAGAGCCAGCTCAGTGCCAGCCTCGCCTGCCGGCCTCCCTTGTTTGCCCCCTCCTCCTGGAGCTTCCCCCTGCCCGGGCCTGGGGGAGACAGACAGGCTGAAGGGGCGCTGAGGGTGCTCTGAGACCCCTCCCCTCCCTTCCACACAGGTGCACGAATAAGGCCAGCCCAGCACGTGCTCCCCAAAGCGGTGGGGAGCCCGAGGAGCTGTCTCCGCCACCTCTACAGGAAGTGGCCCTTCCCCACACACACCGTCCTCCCCTCGCTCGTCCAAACCCTGCCCTCGGGGCCACGGAGCCAGAGCCCCCACTGTGCAGCATGGTGGGGGGTGGTGGGAGTGGTCGCTGGGTCTCGGGAGGATTTAGTGGGGAAGACGCAGGCCAGGCACCCCTGGGCAGGCTGGGGTTGGAGGGGACCGGGTGTCCCGGGCATGGACGGGGCGTGGACGGCTGGGCTGACCGGGTCAGGAACGGGGGCAGCTTGCTTCCTTCAAGCCTCTTCCTTTCTCATTGATTAGAGTGCTCTGTCTGCTCGCCCTGATCTTGGTTTTGCTGTTGAAACTGATGCTGTTTCTGGTAATTCAGGTGTGGGGTCCACTTCTGATTTCACATTTCCCAGGGTTCACGCCCTCTGACAACTTCCCTCCCGAAGAGAATTTGGGGGGGTGCAGCCCCGCAGTGAGTAAGGAAACCCGGAGCTCACCGTCCTGGCTGGGGCAGTGGCACGGCGTCGCGGGGCCAGATTGCCCTTTGAAGGAGGTGCTCTGCTTTCAGACCCCTTCCTGGGACCACCTCAGGGTTGCGTACAACGCACATTTTGTACGCAAATGCACTTGTGTATCTGTTTTGGGAGGATGACACTGTTAGCAGTAGACAGGGCTGGGAACAGGCAGTGGCAGGACTGGATGGCCCTCCCAGAACTCCCATCCAGACCCTGGGACTGGGCGCGGACCTCTGACCCGGAGGCCCTCCTGTCCGCCTCTGGCTCCTCCTCGCTGGGCTCCTCCCCTCTCGCCCCGGCGGTTGGCCTCATTTTGTCTCTCGCAGGGGGATTACAGGACATCCCTCTCCATCCCCGGGTCTCAACTCACTTGTTTTGGGATTTGAAGTACGGAAAACTACAAACTTCCCATGGAATGCCGAGAGGAAGTGCTATTCCGAGGTCTCCAGGCACCTCTGTGCCTCTTGGCTCTGGAGGGGAAGTCTCTACAGGGCTGGAGATGTCCTGGCGTCCACTTACCACCCTCACGGGATGCTGCCCCTCACAGACAGGCTCCCTCCCAGCCCACAGGGCCGGCTCCCCTCCCCGATGGGGCTGACTCCCCCTCACAGGGCTGGTTCTCCTCCCCCTCAGGGCCGGCTCCCCTCCCCCACGGGGCCGGCTCCCTCCCTCATGGGCCAGCTGCCCCACCCGAGCCATGCTCGTGCTGTCTCCGGTTAAGAATCTTGCCGCTTGGCGGCCGTGGCACTGCCACCCCTGACTCCCAGCTTTCCTGAGGTGCTCCATGTTCCCCCACATTCCCCATCGACCCCGCCAAGCGTTCAACATCCAACCTTTACAAAGCATTTCGTTTCTCAGAGCAAAGGCAGACGCTTGGATGCAGGAACTTGCCTGGCTCCCTGGTGGGGGGTGTGGCAGGGTGGCAAGGAGACCCCAGTGCCTGGACGCGTCCAATTAACTCTCCTTGGACCCCTGCCTCTCTCTGCTCAGGCAAGCCCAAGAAGCCCCCTCCTCCCCACCAGGCAGCCTGAGGAGTCCCAAGGGCCTGTTGTTCAGTTATGTCTGACGCTGTGAGCCCGTGGACTGTAGCCCGCCAGGCTCCTCTGTCCATGGGATTTCCCAGGCAAGAAGACTGCAGTGGGTTGCCTGTGCCCTTCTCCAGGGGAGCTTCCTGACCCAGGGACGGAACTGCGTCTCTTGCGTCTCCCGAGTTGGCAGGTGGGTTCTGTACCACCAGCGTCCCCTGGGAGGTCCTAAGGGCTAAGCTTCTGTTAATGGCTCAGCAGACCCACTGGCCTGGCCTGCCGGGGCCTCTGGAGACCCCAGTAAGTGTGAGGCCGGGTGTGTGAGCCCCACTGTTGAGAGGCACAGTGTTTACAGACAGCCCCTGGTGGAGGAGAGGATGCTCGGTGGTCCTGCTGGACTGCCATTTTACTCCACCTGGTCCCCAGGAATGATTGCTGAGAGAGACAGACTGGAGGGGACGGCGATCTCAGGGTCTGAGACGAGGCGACCCCAGCACACCGTCTGCGTCACCCACCACAGCAGTCTGCACCGACTGCGCCTTTCACACACTGGGTGAGATGGGAGTGGTGTCAGCCCACACCAGCCCCACCCCCGCCCTGGCTTTTATTTGTAAAATGATTGAGATGGAACCAGATCGTGACCTTCCTGGTCTCAGGAGGTGGTGGGCAGGCCTGGGCGAGCCAGGCAGGTTCATCCCCTGCAGGACGCCCCATTCTCCTCTCACTCTGCTCACACGGGTTCCTGGAGGAGGACACCTTCAGACACCATGATGCCGGCCGGTGAGAGTGATGAAGGGGCTTCTGTGTTCTCGGCACAGCAGCCGATTTCTGGGGCCCTGGGTGCAGACCCTGGGGAGGAGACCCAGCCTCTGTGTGCACATCATCAGCTCCAAAGTTGCTGACACAGCTGACCCTGTGGAGAGGAGCGGCTCCGACCTTGTCCGCAGGGATGCCTGGACCCCCCGCCCTGCCCTCCCAGGGCGCCTCCAGCTCCTGGTGGCTTCTCCCTGCTTCCTCCCACTGACATGCTTTCCGAGGTCACCTCCTGCAGCCAGGGTCCCTTGGAGTAGCCTTTGGGAAACACCACCAGGCCCTGAAGTTGCCCACACACGGCGCCTCACTGAAAGCTTGCAGGCCCTTTCCATGTCCAGCAAGAACTCAGGAAGGCAGGGGAGGGCAGTGTTGGGGCTCCGGCCCCCTGGATCCAAATCACCACTCCTGGCGCCTGGCCTCTCTCTCTCTCTCTTTTTTAAAATTTATTTATTTTTGGCTGTGTTGGGTCTTGGTTGCCGTGCGTGGGCCTTTTTCTAGGTGTAGAAAGTGGGAGCGCTTTCCAGTTGTGGTCTGGTCTCCTCTGCGGTGGCTTCTCTTGTCCTGGAGCAGGAGTTCCAGGGTGTGTGCGCTTCCGTGGTTGTGGCTTCTGGGTTGTAGAGGACTGGCTCGATGCTTGTGGCCCATGGGCTTTGCAGCCCCTAGGCAAGTGAGAGCTTCCTAAATCAGGGATTTAGCCCATCTGTCCTGCACTGGCCAGTGGATGCTTCACCCCGAGCCGTCAGGGAAGCCCTCTCTGTCTCTTGGTCTCTCCTGTGTTGCCGGGTGTGAGTGGGTCAGCTGCTCTGCCTGCGTGAGCACCAGCTGACCGTCACCTGCCTGGAGCCTGGGTGTCACCCGTGAGCAGCTGGGCACAGAGGACAAGCCCATGAGGGCCGTGTTCCAGCTTCTGTGGGTCACAAAGGGTGACGTTTTAAGGACAGCTTCCATAGGCATGTCCTCCAGCGAGGAACCCGGCCTTGGAGCCTTGCCCGGCGCTGGACGTGGTCCTGGCCAGCTGCTCCCCCGAGCTCACTGAGGAGGGTGGATGGCAAAGTTCTGCTTGTTAGGATAGCACCTGTGCTCTCGTAAATGCCCCTCAGAGCTGTTAGAACTGACTGGGAGCTGACAATGTTTTGGCAAAAAGTTCCAGCCACTCTAGAGGTTTTTCTCAACTGGGGCAGCTGGTCAGTGCTACAGATGGTTGTTTATCTGCCCCAGTTCACCTCCCTCAAGTTGTTCCACCTCCAGTCCATGCTGTGCCCCAAATCTAGCTTCTCGGCTGCCAGGAGTTGGGGTGGCTTCCCCCAAGGAGGAGGGAGAGGCAGGTTCCTCCAAGCTGAGCGCTTGGCCCCGAAGTCTCCCCACAATCCCGCTTGGCACCAAACAGTGGCTGGTAGGGGGCTCCCGAGTGGCTGAGCGCTGGAAGTCAGTTAACCAACCTCCAACTCAGACATCGTGTCACCTTCTATATGAGTGATTTTGAAGCAATGACTTTCATTCACATGGGGGAACTGCATGCTTTTCTGAGAAGGTGTTAGATGCTGAGGCTTTTCCTGAATAAGCAAAATGGGAGGCCCACCCCAGCATTTCTGGCTGGTTCTGGAGCTGAGCATCCCTCCTGGACTGCTGGTCGGCAGTGAGGTTGGAGAATGCGGGGGCTAAGTGGATCAGGGCTTGCCCCGGTGTCCGTGTCGTCACACAAGACTTGGGAAGTGGGAGGGTAAACCCTGCTGGGTTTTCTGAGTAGAGAGAGGACAGAAATACCCCCAGGCCTCTGTGTCGCTTTGTCCCAACCACCCACCCGTGGACAGCCTGATCCCGAGGAAGATGCACTCAAGCTGGTTTTCCAAGGCCCGGACCTTCCCCCTTCCACCATTGCTGGCACCATGTGGACTCACAGAAGAGTGGGCGCTGCCAGGGGACTGGGAAGTGGGAGAGCAGGGCTGAACTGACTGGTCTGGGTCCATGGAAGTCCTGAAGCTGAGCTGGGGGCCAGCTGCTCTCTCCCCCACAGCACGTCGTTCAGATCCTGGCTCTGTTGACCCAGTCCCTCTCCAGATGGAAGCACCTCAGTCTCTGATTGGGAGCCCCTCCCTCTCCCAGCTGGACCCCAAGCTGGGCTTGAGGGCTAGGATCCCACCTCCCTGACCCTCTATCAGAGAAACCTTGTCCGCTGTGTTCAGCTGGGGTCTCACATTTTGATGATGGATTTGCAAAGTTTTCAGTAAACAAAATGATAAGACTGTGTATTTGAATAAAAATAGTCATGACATCTTGGTTCTTCATACATAAAGTCAGTATTCACGTAATTGAATTTGTTCTTTTAACACCTCAGGGTGAAGGACCTGTGGTGTCCCTGTGGCCTGTACTCCAAGAGGGAGGCAAGTGGACAGAACTCGTCACAACTCCCTCCCGGTGACAGATGCAAGCCAGAAGGACACGATGTCCCAGAAGACAGCATTGTCTGCCCTGACTGCCCCCATTGCCTCTGTGAAGCAACGAGCTGCAGAGAGCCCTGGGGGTTCTGGGTGGTCCAGCCCTGCAGGGGACATTATCTGGCTGTGTGTGGACAGTCAGGGGTCAGCTGGACATTGCTGTGCTCCTGGTTACTACCCTAACCCAGGTGCCTTACGGTCCTTGACAAAATGGCTGGGAAGGGTGAGTCTCCACCTCACAGTTGAGAGAGGAGAGCATGGGAGAGAAGGTACGAGAATAGAAGGCCTGATGCGGGGCTGGGACAGTGGAGGGGGGCTGGTGAAGAAAATTCACACAACTCAGCTGGAGACCACAGCATCCCACTGCTTTTCGTGTATAAAATACAATTGCACGTGTTTAAATTTTATATAATTCATTAAAGCAAAGGTGGGAAGTGCTTTCTGATAATTAAAATTCAGACAAGCCCATTCTTGGATTTGAGGCCATGAATAAAAGTGGCACTTTGCCGATTGCACCTTGCTAGGTCACCATTTACCCACAGCCAACAACACCTCTTAGGTAATTGATTGCTCCTTGCTGGGGAAAAACAAATGCAGGCTGAGCCGAAGTTATTGCTACTTATTACGCTTCACTTTAACATGGAAATTGGGGCTCCAAATGAGACAACAAGTTAACCCAGAGGTGGTGGAAATAAACAGAATCATTTTAGAAGACAGGGTCCAGGTTTGCTGAGACCCACTCTGGGCAGGGGCGGTCCTTGTAGCTCAACCCCCTGTTCTCACAACAGAGGCAGGGAGCTGTCCATCCATGTGGTGCTGAAGGGCTGGGCAGCTCTCCCTCTGCCTGGGCCCCACCCACTCCAGGGGACCTCGCTTCTTTGCCTCAGCTGACCCCCCCACCTCGACCTCACCTGATGTGGTCAGAAGGGTCATACCTTGGCTCTCCTTGGGCTGCTGACCCTGAGGAGATCTGAGTGGGCAGCTGGATACACCTGGTCCTCAGAAGGGTGAGCCCAGTCTCCATCCGTTTTTCTGCCCATGGCAACTAGCTGCCACCCTGGCCCTACCTGCTCTCACTTCTGGGCTTGGAAGAGCAGAGACGCGGTGGTGGGCTTTGAGGAAAGTCCTCAGCCTGCCCCTCGCCTGGCTTGAGCCTCGCGGGGATGAGGGGCTCATCTCAGGCTGCAAGCGGGAGGGTCCCGGCACCCAGAGCTCCTCACTCAGGGACAGGGAGGGGCTCCCACTCCAAGCTGCTCCTGTCCCGCCTGGGGTGGAACAAACTGCCTTTCACAAAGCAACTAAGCATGAAGCCATCGGGCCACAAAGCCAGTGTGGAGTCTGGAGGTGACAGGGCGGCTAAGGGAACAGGGCGGGCTCTCCTTTTGAGCCAGGGGTTGAGGAAGGACTCAGCTGCAGATAAGAGACAGCTGAGCGGAGGCTAGGAGGATGGTGGGGGGTGCTCCAGGCAGAGAGAAAAGTGAGGGTAAAGCCTGCCTGGAGCATTTGGGGGACAGTAACGAGGTCCCCGCACCCTGGGGTTCAGTTGCATTCACTGAAAGAACGCTGTGCCAAACAGTTATTTCACACAGCTTGCAAGAAACATCTCTATATATCTAATACGGGAACAAGTCCTTACCTGCAGACAGAAAGGCTTGCAATCCATTTGCCATTAGAACACTAACAGCTCTGGGAAGCTGCTAAGTAGCCCTGGAAACACCAGAGTTACCAATCTGTTAAACAATTCCCTACATTCACCATATACTGGGCATAAGTTCCATTCCATGAAAGAACATTGCCATGAATTTGCCTTGCAAGTTGCTTGTTTAAAACCTCTCATTATTTCAGTGTAAGCATTTCTAAAAGGTTTTTTCTTCCATTCATAGACACAACAGTGAACTGAGAGCAGCTTAAAAGCAGCTTCTAGAAACTCAAGTGCGGCAGGTCTGTGGCAGGTCTGTGAGACAAGGCGACGCGTGTGTCCTGCAGTGAATCGAGGGGTGAGGGGGCTTCAGAGGGCAGCAAGTGCGATACAGACCCGAGCAGAGGAACCAGAGAGAGCTGAGTGAGTCCAGGCCGGCCGTCGGGTCCTGGGGTTCCTGCACAGACTGCCTCTTTTATGTCAGGTGAGAGGAGATGAGAGCCTCTGGAGGGTTCTGAGCTAAGAACTGGGCTTGAACATTGTGTTCAAGACAGGCTTCAGGTACGGGGGGCAGAGTTAGGAATCCAGGAGGGGAGCAAGTCCATTGGTTCAGGAAGAGGTGATGGTTTGACCAGGTGATCTCAGAAGGGGTTGAGATGTGCTTGGATTCCAGATGTACATCTAAGGCAGAGCCAAACAGAGCTGGCTGATGGATCAGATGTGGAGGGTGTGTGTCTGTGAGAGAGAGAGAGAGACAGAGGGAGGGAGAGACACCAAGAATGCGCCAAGCCTTTTCCCTGAGAACCTGGAAGGGCTGTAGCTGAGAGAGTGATGAATTAGGTGATGAGTTAGACTCTGTAGGGGCAGCTTGACAGTGGAAAGCAGGGAGTGGGCCTCGAGACTCTTAAATTTAGTTTTCAACATTTTTTAAGGAGAGAGCCCAGCAGAGATGCTTACACATTGCTTAGAGAACCACCCAGGTTTGAGGGGAGCAGCTGGGCTGAACAGGTGCGTGGAGGGTTATGGGCCCAGCAGGCACGATGCATAAGGCTGTGAGGTGGGTCAGGTCCCTAGGGAGTGGCTGGGTGGGCAGAGAGAAGGCCTGTTCCATCCCTGGTCCCCACCATCAGCAGACTGAAGTCCAGGCCTGAGGGCGATGGCACCTGACTCCCATGCTGAGAACCTTTGGCTTCACCTTCCTTCCCAGACCGCCCACTCCAGAGACATCTAGGACCAATTATCACGTAGGTGCCTGAGCGGATTGAACCGGGACTTTGCAGATGTGGCCTGGGGATCTGAATTCTTTTTAAAAAGCCCCCATTCTCCTCTCCTTGTCCCTGTTGAATGCTGTGCAGATTACAGTTTGAGAAGCACCCCTCTCGAGGCAGGGCAGACTACTGAGGCTGCCAGCTCCTTGCAGTGTCCCCCCACCCCACTCAGGGCATCTGAACAACCACCCCTTTTGCACTGAAGTGACAACCCCCCAGGTCACAAACACACTTTCCCTCCACTTTGCCCAGCTTCTCAGAAGCCCCCAGGGAGATTCAGGAAGTCCTCAGTTCCGTCGCAGCGGCAGGCAGGTGGGATCTGCTAATCTGGACTGGAGGCGCAGGAGGGGTGAGGGGCGCACACAGCCAGGACGGGAGAGCTGCTCTCAGGCGTCAGCTGGCTCCCCGTGGAGGATGCAGAGGAAGCATCAGGTGAGACGCCGAGTGCACTTGGTGGGGAGGGTGCATCTGAGCCCAGAGCACATTCCCTCGGCTGTAGCTCCACCCCTGAAGTTCCAGCTTGAGAGTCGTGCCTTTGACGATGCCTTTTCTTCGGTGTTGGGAAGGAAAGCTCTCCACAGGAACAAAACAATCATCTTAATAGTTTTTTTTTTTTTTAAAGTAACGCCTTTATGGGCATAAAATTCACATGCCATACAGTTCACCCATTTAAGCCATGAAGTTCAAAGTTTTCGGTACATTCACAGTTATACAACCATTACTACAATCCGTTTTGAACGTTTCAGTCACCCTGACAAGAAGCCTCGCAGCCATTAGCAACCACTCTCCGTCTGCCAACCCTCCTCCCAGACCTAGACCACTAGCCTGCGTTCCGCCCATCGAGACGTTTCACGTAAATGCAGTTATGTGGCCTTTCGTGACGGACTCCCTTCACAAAGGATGAGGTTTTGAAGGCTCCTTGATGCTGTGGTGTGAGTCAGCATATCATTTCTATTTATACAGCTTGGATAATAGCCTGTTGTATGGATATACTGCATCTTATTTATTTGTTCAATAATTGATGGACATTTTCCCTCGTTGGGGCTATTGTAAATAATGTTGCTATGAACATTTGTCTGCCAGTTTTCATTTCTCTTGAGTAGGGCCCCAGGAGTGGAGATGTGGTCAGATGGTATTATGATGCTTAACGTTTAGTGGAAATTCTAGAGTAGCTGCTAAGTTACGTCAGTCGTGTCCGACTCTGTGCGACCCCATAGACGGCAGCCCACCAGGCTCCCCGGTCTCTGGGATTCTCCAGGCAAGAACACTGGAGTGGGTTGCCATTTTCCTTCTCCAATGCATGAAAGTGAAAAGTGTAAGTGAAGTTGCTCAGTCCTGTCCGACCCTCAGCGACCCCATGGACTGCAGCCTTCCAGGCTCCTCCATCCATGGGATTTTCCAGGCAAGAGTACTGGAGTGGGTGCCATTGCCTTCTCCATAGCTACATTTTACATAGTCATTCCTGTTTATTTTCATCAACAAGGCCTGAGGGTTGCAATTTCCCCACAACCTCACCGACACTAGCTATTATCTATCTTTTTATTGTAGTCATCCTGGTGGGGGTAAAGCTGTATCCCACTGTGTTTCGATTTGCATTTCCCTGATAACTAATGGTACCAAGTATAGTTTCATGTGCTATTTGGCCACTTAGATGTTGTTTATGGGGAAGTTCTATTCAAATACTTGGCCTATTTAATTTGTGTTGTCTTTTTGTTGAGTTTTAAGAGTCTTTTTTATATTCTAGCAAAAATCTATTAATATATATGTAACCTAGAAAAAATTCTCCCAGTCTGAGGATTGCCTTTTTACTTTTCTTGATGGTGTTTTCAAAGCACAAGTTTTAAATTTTGATTATCTTTTTTTTTCTTTTGGTTTGTTTTGTTTCCTATGCTTTGAGTGTATTATCTAAGAAACTGTTGCCTGACCTAACTGAGGTCATAAAAATTTATGCTTATATTCTTTTCTAAGAGCTTTATAATTTTGATACTAAATTTAACTATTAGCTCCATTTTGAGTTAATTTTTTAATATCATGTAAGGTAGGCTGCAAATTACTTCATTTGGGCCATTTATTGAAAAGATTATTTCTCCCATTGAATTGTCTTGGCATCCGTGTCAAAATTCAATTGATCAGAAAGGCTTATTTTCTGGGTTCTATTTTATTTTGTTCAGCTCTAGTCTATTCCATCCCAACCGATTCCACCGAACTGTCTATCTTTATGTAAACGCTCCACTCCACTGTCTTAATTGCAGTAGCCACGTAGTAAGTTTTAAAAATCAGGAAGTATAAGTTGTCCAGTTTTGTTCTTTTCCATGATTATTTGACTGTTCTTGAATTTCTATATGAATTTTAGGATCAGCATATGGGTTTCCCTGGTGGCTCAGCTGGTAAAGAATCCGTCTGCCATGCGGGAGACCTGGGTTCCATCCCTGGGTTGGGAAGATCCCCTGGAGAAGGGAAAGGCTACCCACTCCAGTATGCTGACCTGGAGAATTCCATGGAGTGTATAGTCCATGGGGTCACAATGAGTCAGACATGGCTGAGCGACTTTCACAAATTCCTACAAAGAAGTCAGCTGAGAGTTTTGTTAGGAATTGCATTAAATCTGTATACCAGTTTGGCAAGTATTGCCATCTTAACACTTGTAAATCTTCTGACCCATGTTCATGGGGCATCTTTCTATTTATTTGGGTGTTTGATTTTTTTTCAACACTATTTTTTAGTTTTAAATATATGTTTTGAATTTCTCTTGCTAGCTTTATTCCTATATATTTTATTATTTTCATAGTACTGTATAGAGCTGTTTTTTAAATTTTAACTTTAAATTGTTCACAAGTGTATAGAAATATAATTTATTGTCTATATTGATCTTGTGTCCTAGAACTTGCTGACTTTGCTTTGTTAGTTCTAATAACTATAATAACTTCACCGGTTCCTTAGAATTTTTTATACACAGTGTCATGATATCCGCAAATAGAGATAGATTATTCTTCCCTTCCAGTCTTCAGAACTTGTATTTATTTTCCTAGCCTAACTGCCCTGGGTAGACCCTCCAGCACATAACTAAACAGTAGGCTTGGAATGGACATTCCTATCTTATTTCTGAACTTAAGGGGAAAACATCCAGTCCTTCTCCATTAAGTGTGATGTTAGCTGTGAGTTTTCTTGTAACTTCCCTTTACCAGGCTGAGGAAGTTCCTTTCATTCCTCGTGTGCTGTAATCATCTTTTCTGTTACCATGGAATGTTGTTGAGCTTTCTTATACACTTTTTTTTTTGGTATATATTAAAGGGATCACGAGGTTTCTGTTTTTCATCTTATTGATCAGTTCAGTTCAGTCGCTCAGTCATGTCCAACTTTGTGACCCCATGGACTGCAGCACACCAGGCCTCCCTGATCACCACCAACTCCTGGAGTTTACTCAAACTCATGTCCATTGAGTTGGTGATGCTGTCCAACCATCTCAACCTCTGTCGTCCCTTTCTCCTCCCACCTTCAACCTTTCCCAGCATCAGGGTCTTTTCCAATGAGTCAGATCTTTGCATGAGGTGGCCAAAGTACTGGAGTTTCAGCTTCAACATCAATCCTTCCAATGAATATTCAGGACTGATTTCCTTTAGGATGAACTGGTTGGATTTCCTTGCAGTCCAAGGGACTCTCAAGAGTCTTCTCCAACACCACAGTTCAAAAGCATCAATTCTTCAGTGCTCAGCTTTCTTTATAGTCCAACTCTCACATCCATACATGACTACTGGAAAAACCATAGCCTTGACTAGATGGACGTTTGTTGGCAAAGTAATGTCTCTTCTTTGTAATATGCTATCTAGGTTGGTCGTAACTTTTCTTCCAAGGAGTAAGTGTCTTTTAATTTCATGGCTGCAATCACCATCTGCAGTAATTTTGGAGCCCCAAAAATAAAGTCTGACACTGTTTCTACTGTTTCCCCATCTATTTCCCATGAAGTGATGGGACCAGATGCCATGATCTTAGTTTTCTGAATGTTGAGCCTTAAGCCAACTTTTTCACTCTCCTCTTTCACTTTCATCAAGAGGCTTTTTAGTTCTTCTTCCCTTTCTGCCATAAGGGTGGTGTCATCTTCATATCTGAGGTGATTGATATTTCTCCCAGCAGTCTTGACTCCAGCTTGTGCTTCATCCAGCCCAGCATTTCTCATGATGATCTTATTGATATAGTACATTATATTAACTTATATTTAGATGTTCAAACAACCTTGCATTTTCAGGAACCTTTTTTCTATGCTGCTTTGTTCAGTTTGCTGGTATTTTGTTGAGGATTTTTACCTGTATGTTCAAAAGGAATGTCTGTGGTTTCTGGTGATGTCTTTGGTACCAAAGTGATACGGGCCTCCTAGGAAGACTTGGGATGCCCCCTCCTGCACCTTTTAAAGGAGCCTGTGAAGAACCTGTATTACTTGTTCTTAAAATACTTGATAGAATTGACCAGTGAAGACATCTGGTCTACCAAGTTTCTTTCTTGGAAGTTTTTTTTTTTTCCTCCCAAAAAAGACCTTTTAATTGTGGTAAAATACATATAACAAGTAATGCTCAAAATTCTCCAAGCCAGGCTTCAGCAATACGTGAACCATGAAGTTCCAGATGTCAAGCTGGTTTTAGAAAAGGCAGAGGAACAGGAGATCAAATTGCCAACATCCGCTGGATCATGGACAAAGCAAGAGAGTTCCAGAAAAACATCTATTTCTGCTTTATTGATTATGCCAAAACCTTTGACTGTGTGGATCACAATACACTGTGGAAAATTCTGAGAGAAATGGGAATACCAGACCACCTGACCTGTCTCTTGAGAAACCTGTATGCAGGTCAGGAAGCAACAGTTAGAACTGGACATGGAACTACAGACTGGTTCCAAATAGGAAAGGGAGTCAAGGCTGTATATTGTCACCCTGCTTATTTAACTTCTATGCAGAGTACATCATGAGAAATGCTGGACTGGAAGAAACACAAGCTGGAATCAAGATTGCTGGGAGAATTATCAATCACCTCAGATATGCAGATGACACCACCCTTATGGCAGAAAGTGAAGAAGAACTAAGAAGCCTCTTGATGAAAGTGAAAGAGGAGAGTGAAAAAATTGGCTTAAAGCTCAACATTCAGAAAACGAAGATCATGGCATCTGTTCCCATCACTTCATGGGAAATAGATGGGGAAACAGTGGAAACAGTGTCAGACTTTATTTTTGGGGGCTCCCAAATCACTGCAGATGGTGACTGCAGCCATGAAATTAAAAGATGCTTACTCCTTGGAAGGAAAGTTATGATCAACCTAGATAGCATATTCAAAAGCAGA
>SJYQ01004756.1:84567-110075 GCA_006410935.1 Redunca redunca | reverse complement strand
GTGTGCGGCCCTCACAGAGGAGTCACGCTGGTGGAGGTGTGCGGCCCTCACAGAGGAGTCATGCTGGTGGAGGTGTGCGGCCCTCACAGAGGAGTCACGCTGGTGGAGTGTGTGACCCTCACAGAGGTGTCACGCTGGTGGAGGTGTGTGGCCCTCACAGTGCTGTTGTGCTCCGGCCCACGTTGGCCTGATTATTGACAGTCACCCTGATCTCCCGGGGCAGCCTTATATCATGTGCAAGAATCACAAATTACACTTGTTTCATGCCTTTCCAGAGCTTTGAGGGAATGAAAATTCCCTTGGTGTGTTGAGATGTATTATCGTTTCTTCCCAAGGTTACCTTTAGCTAAAAATTAAACCTGGATATTGACTAAACATGGATAAAGGCCCTGCCAAATATTCTACACAGGCTTTGATCTTATTCCTCACTAAATCCATTCAAGCATTGGGCCAACAAAGCCCCGGGTACTGTGTAGGGCTTGAGGGTGACAACGGTGAGGACCCAGCAGCCCCACCCTCCGCTCACAGATCCTCAGGGAAGCAGGAATCTCACTCCACTGACAAGTGACTGTGAGGAAGGCAGGAGCAGGCATGCGCTGTGGTGCATCCCCTGAGTCTTCTCAGAAACCACAAGTTGTCTGAAGTCAAGAAAATGTAGACAATATCCACTGCATTAAAGTATACATCGTATATGGCATTGAGATATCAAGATTGAATTATCTTTCAGAAAAGTGCTGTGACTGTTCCTGCTACATACTTTCATTCTAGGAAAGAACGAGTGCAAATGCTCCAGACTTGGGAGGAGAGTCTTGGTGCAGAAGGCAGCGTGTTGCCTTCCCAGTGACGGGGCAAGGACCCCCAGTTGTCAGGGACGCGTCTCCCTTACACATGTGCTCCAGGGGCTGCCAAACGGCCATTGGCGTCCAGCCCAGAAAAGCTCAGCTTCTTTCAAATGGCTTGAGCAGATGAACATTTAAGATGCTGCAATATTCTAGTAATTTATTAATGATATCGCATAGCAGATGTTGGCAGCATTTCTGTGGGGGCGCTTTTTTTTTNAGTAATTTATTAATGATATCGCATAGCAGATGTTGGCAGCATTTCTGTGGGGGTGCTTTTTTTTTTTTTTTTTAACAAGAGTAGAGCTTTTTTCCTTCCAAAGTTGATAAGCTTAAAATAAAAATGGGAGAGGAAATGATTCCAGGGAAGAAGCAAACCTGTCTTCCCAAGAAAGGGGATTTTCTAGAGGCGAAAGTAGAACGGGAAAGAATGGGAGAGAAGGGACTCTTCTCTCTCCAGAAAGTCAGCTGGGGACAGGATGGGTCTGTGCAAAAGTGAGGGGCAGTGCTTGTCAAGCTAAAGGTAGCCTTGGGTCTGTGCAGAAGTGGGGGGCTCTGCTTGGCATTTTACAGCTGCATGCTGAGTGCCTCTGTGTGGGGGGCACTGTTCTGGGGCCCCCTGGTAAAGTGGACAAAGTCGCTGGCCCAGTAGGTGTTCCATTTTTGTGGGGGAGTTAATGAGTCATTTTCAAGTCATGAATTGAGCTGAGCACTCTGGATGCAGAGAGGAAATTACAGAGGCCCCCATGGCCGTGCTCAGTGTTGGTAGGCACCGGTATATCCCTATTCACTGGGGCTGCGCTTAGCAGTGGCAAGCACAGCTTTCCAGCCGTTTGTGACCATTAGTTTACTTGTCTTCATAAGCATCTTGTGTAGTCATACCTCATTACCATGGATCAGAGAGCATCGCATAACTGCCGCAGGGTTTTCCTGCTGGGAGGGGTGGACCTCAGATTGGAACCCAGATGCCAGGGGCCAGGGCTAATGCTCTGTCTATGGAGAAACTCAGAGAGGGGCTCAGAGGTGGGCACTGCTGGTGGTGCCGTGTGGTGGGCTGTCCTGGAAACTGGGGAGGCGAGGTCACAGCAAGGCCTGGAAGGATGGGGGGCCCTGGAGTCTGAGCCAGGGGCGTTTGGGAGGGCAAGTGATGGGCAGACGGTGAACAGTGGCACAGAAATCCATAAGCGACTCCCTGGTGGACAGACAAGGGTGTTCTCCTCGAACACCTGCACCATGGGCTCTGTCTGGGATTTCTGTTCAGCACCTGCCCGGCTCAGGGTGCCTTCAGCACCTGGGACAGCTCCCAACCCATGGCGGATCCCAGGACAGCTTACTATCTCTAGAAGGCAGAAACGCTCAGGATTCTGTCTTTGCAATGATCTCTCCCACAACCCTGACCTTTAGTCCACTCAATTCTCACAACAGTCCTGGAAAGCAAAGGATGTTCCCCATTCGACACACAATTACACGCATTATTTTATTAACACAATTTTATTTTGTAAACCTCTTTAGATAATCCATCTTCGAGAAAGATTTAAGCTGTGTTTTTTCCAGTAGTCACGTACAGATGTGAGAGTTGGACCATAAAGAAGGCTGAGTGCTGAAGAATTGATACTTTGAAACTATGGTGCTAGAGAAGACTGCTGAGAGTCCTTTGGACTGCAAGGAGATAAAACTGCAAGGGAATCAACCCTGAATATTCTTTGGAAGGACTGATGCTGAAGCTGAAGCTCTAATACTTTGGCCAACTGTTGTGAAGAGCCGAATCATTAAAAAATACCCTGATGCTGGGAATGATTGCAGGGAAAAGGAGTAGAGGGTGGCAGGGGATGAGATGGTTAGAGAGCAGCATAGACTCAACACACATGAATTTGAGCAAACTCTGGAAGATGGTGGAGAAGGAAATGGCAACCCACTCCAGTGTTCTCACCTGGGAAATCCCACAGACAGAAGAGCCTGGCAGGCTATAGTCCACAGGATTGTAAAGAGTTGGACAAGACTGAGTGGCTGGACAACAACAACAAAATTAAGAACAATGGGAAAGAACACCTGTGGTAAACACTTAAGAGACAAAAGATTGGGGCATGCACATTGTTGTTTATTCCAATTTTGGAAAAGTTACAACAGTCTTAAATGAAATCTGCACCCACAGTTCTTGCTGACTTGGATGGGGTCAACAGACCCTTGGGGACTCCCAGGGAACTGAGTGGGAGCTCCCTGCCTGTACAGTGTCCCTCTCACCAGACAGAATCTTCTATCAGGGTGCAGAAAAAAGGAGGAAGAAGAACTTTGAGACTGGAGGTGGACACGGGGTAAAGGGGTCGTGGGGGAGGAGACAGGACTGATTTCGGGGCGGAGAGCATCACAGGACCAGGGTTCGGGTGCATGGTCTCAGGGTGCTTTAATGTCCTTTCCTCAATCACAGTTCCAGAACTGGGATGCATCCCATGGGCAGGCCCTTTGGAGCGGCTGATGGGCCCCCAGAGGGGCCAGCCCACTGAGAAACACTCACACAGAGGGAGGCTGGGAAGCAGAGGCCTCAGTCAGTGTTGAGGCCACTGGTTCCAGGTTCCGGACCCGCACCAGAGCCCAGAGCGGACCTCTGGGAGTTACTACGGGAAAGCAAGGGACCCGGGCATCCGGAAGGGACACAGGACCCCGCGGTGCCCTGGATGGTGGCTGTCACCTGCGTGTGTCTGGTCTTCCCCTCATGGGGTCACTTGTGCAGAGATCAGCCTGGAACCGCTCTCTCTTCTCCCTCCAAGCTGACTCTGGCCACAAACCACAGCCACGCTGCTTACCTGAGGCTTCTCCTAAGTGGGATGGCTTTGAACAAGGCCCCTAAGTCCCTGATGTCCCCAGGTTTGCTCAGCGTTGTCCAGAATCTTCAGTTACGGCTCAGAGAAGCCAGCAAGCCTGGCTCTGCAGCCTTGGGGTTTGGGAGCTGACAGACAATTTTTGGTTACCAGGCAACCGCTGATTTTTCATAACCAACAAGTACAATGCCACACATGATACACTCATCAGATAATAAAGCAGCTCTCCCACATCACCACACACGGATCAAACCCCAGAGAGCTGCTTGGCACAGACTTGAGAGCACGGGAGCTTGAGGAAAGCAAGACCCGAGAAACACAACTCAGGAGGGGGAGTGTCCCAGGAGGGGAGGGGGTTGTCCTGCCGCCGGCTAGGGCCAGGGGCTGAGCCTCTGTGCGGTGGGGCCGTGCAGGGCCAGCGTCAGCTGACCGGAGGCCTGGGAGCACTGGAATCGTTAAATCCCCGGGTCAGCCTCAGACAGCGGCGCTGCTTCTGTGAGAGCCCGTCTGTCCAGAGAACCTCTTCTCTTTCCACCTGCTTTTGGGAGAGGAAAATCACATAACCTTTGGGGTACAGAGTCTTCTCCAGGCAAGGAGAACCACGGTTCGTGATGCCGATGCTTGGGTTCTTGGAGGATGAGGGAGCTCCCCTTGAGCGCCGGCAGCTCACTGGTAGTGGCTTGATTGGAAGCTGAGGAATTTGGCCTGTTTTACATCTGGGTTGTCAGAGTGGCTGCTAAGCCAGGAGCAGGGGAGAGGCCGGTGGACGGCATCCTGACTGCAGCCTGCTGACCACACAGCCGGCTGCGCTCCGGAGCGCCCACCTCTGTGGGGGTGTCCAGGGCCTGCCCTGCTGTGCACCGCGTTTCCTCCTGATCCTTGACGGGCTGTGGAGAAGAAAGGGCGGCACCTCCCCCAGGAGGAGGCCCTGCTGCCCGCCCAGCACCCGCGGCTCCTCTGTAAGGGTAGTGGCCGTTCTCTGGCTGCCCCAGGCGTCTCTCCTCCTAATCACCTGCTCGCCCAGGTTGTTCCGCAACAGCTGGACGGCACTGGGGACGCCTTGCTATTTATAACCCCTGCTAACATTCATACAGGCTGCCCCTTGGGATTCCATGGCTGCTTTTGGTAAATTCCTTCTGGAGAGACAACAGGGCAGTGGAAGGAAGTGAAAACACCCAGGCTGTCGTAAACACTCAAGCATCACCCACACCAAAACCCTTTGTGAGGGTTGTCTGCTTCTCATAAAGTCCTTCGGCATCAGCTCTGAGACGGTGGCACATGCCCGTCTCCGGGGGGTGAGCTGTGGTTGAACTGCTTGGTCAATACGAGTCAGGCATTTCCATGCAGAGAAATGGACGTCTGTGGATGGTGAGGGTTAACGGAGGTGGTGCCTGCCCAGGGAGGGGGTCACTGCCTGCTGCACAGCCCCACTCCATACCCTTTGTGCTGGAGGTGACGGGCTTACTGAGGACACGGGGGCTGAGGACCTTTGCTGAAGCTTGGCAGCCACCTTTCTGACATGTGGCATCACAAGGGGATAAGTGGATTTTGCTTAGCAGGCATTATGGAGCCCTGCTCTCAGCTGGTGGGGGAATCAAAGGTAACTCAGAACCTGGTCCTCCCTGGCTGTCTCAGTCAGCTCAGGCTGTGTAACAAGCGGCCTGGGCACTTACTGTCTCACATCCTGGAGGTCAGAGATGGAGAAGCTGCTGAGCTGGTTCCTCCGGAGGCCTCTCCCCTGGGGAAGAGGGCACCGCCTTCTCTCGGGGTCCCCACACGGTCCTCCCCATGTGTGTCTGTGCCCTCTTCTCTTCCTGTGAGGACCCCGTTCGTGCTGGACTCCCACCCTGGTGACCTTATTTAACTGGGTCACCTCTGTGAAGACCCCTCCCCAAACAGAGCCTCGGGTCAGGGCTTTGACGTGGGTGTGGGGGCACAGCCCCAGCACTGGGCGGCAGTCGGGGGTGGCTCTGTGGCCCACCCTGGCCCTTCTCACCTGCTCAGCTCTGGGCGCCTCCCCTTACCTCCCATCCTGCGGCTCCTGTCTACTCTCTCTGGCCTCCGACTCCAAGGACGGTGACAGGAGCCTCTCAGCCAGAAATAGCCTTGGTTCCTTCCGACTGGGAGCCCAGACGCACAGGGAGCCCTCTCCCCACTCCCCAGCCTTGGCCTTCCCTGCCCTCTGGACTGAGCTGTGTCCCCAGAGGCAGGCTTCGAGGCCCCACCTCTGTGACCATATCTGGAGGAAGACCTTTACAAGCTTTCCTTCCTGAGCACATCTGAGAAAAACACCCGGGAAGTGCCTAGTGTCCAGGTGTGAGTGACCGCAGGACCCCCACTGCTCGCCTGCCGCTGACCGTCAGGATGTGCCCAGAGGGAAACCAGAGAGGGGAGGGGGCCGTGCACGGCCCCTCTTCACCCCCCCATGGCCTTTCCAGACCTGTAAAGCTGCCACAGCATCGTGAGGTTAAGCTAATCTCCAGCAACACCGTGTGGCTTGCCTTATGCCAAACGAAAGTCACTTTGGGAAGTTCGCTTTGACAGCTGGGGACGAAGGGCCGGGATCAACACGCAGAGCTGGCTCTGACCAGTGCCACGGTGACTGGCCCGCTGGCGGTCAATAGCACACAATTAAGAAACACTGAGCGCCGGCAGAGATCTCCGGGTCCCTCGGCCCAGCCCCGGCATCGAGCAGACTGGGAGACGAGTCCCTGCCAGGGCAGCGGCCTGGCCGAGGTTGCCGTCGCAGCGCTCAGAGGAGCACCCATTCCTGGGGTAGCCAGCTCACCGCCCCGAGTCCAGCAGGCTCCGTCCGCCCAGGGAGCCCCTGCGGCCCTGCCTGTTGAGGGGATGATTCACAAAGAAGGCAGCGCTGGCGGCTCTAGACCTATAGCCGCAGATGGATGTGTGCAGCGTGGCCCTCTCCTCCTCGGGAGGGGCCCGAGGGCCCGGGCGTTGATCCTCGCAGGGGACTCGCAGAGCACGCAGACCCCTGTGCGGGCAGCTTTGCCGGACACGCTGCGGCGATGGGGTGGATGTTTCCCCCATTTGCAAGGCCTCTGGTTCATCGCCGATTTGCCCCAGGACGCACACGAAGAATCATTCTGGTGCCTGAGGACTTCTGGCTCATCAGCTCTGCTTGGAGCGGGGCTGGGTGTGTCTGATGCCAGCTGTACCGCGGGCGTATTTCATCCGTCATAAACGAGGCCCCCAGAGCTTAATCACCTGCGCTTCCCTGTGACGCCGGAGCAGGGTGAATTGAATATTGTAGCTTTTGTTTGGGGAGATAGCGGAGGCTGAAGGACTGGCAGCGGCTGATAATGCCTCAAATCGCGCTCCTGTGAAATGGAAATGGCTGGAGAGACAGAGGAGGCTGCGAGAGATGGCAGGCCGAGCAGGAGGAGGAGAGCCGGTGTGCACAGAGGGCCAAGGAGGGGCGCCCCTCTGGAGTTCGAACCGAGCTGACTTCCAGAGGCGGGCTCTACCCCTGGGGATCACCGGCTCCTTTCCCTGCGGGATGACCCTGTTTGATCACATTTTATCTCAGTGACAACCAACAGAAGCTTGTAAAACGCGTAGCACAAAATGATTTATTATCTCAGATTAACTCCCCCCTCCCTCCCTCAACATTTTGAGAGGCCTCGTGGCTGGAGACTTCAGCTCCCCTGCGGCAGAGACTCATCTGGGCGGTCAGCAACGACGGGGCCCCGGGGGCCCGGGGCGGGCCGAGGCTCCAGGCTGGGAGGCTGGGTGTGCCTGCTCTGTGCTGTCAGCACCAGAGCTCAGCACGCACCCCCGCCCACAGCGCGGGGACCTGCCCTTTGGGGGTAAAGCTGGGGCATCTTTGCTTTCTCAGGGGCTCATCGTCATGGAGCTCATGCAGACCACGTGACCAGCAACTTACATAAACAGGAAAACAGCAGAACCAAGACAGCGGCGGCAGGGGGAGGCTTGCCCGGCATCTCTTGTCGGGGGAGGCAGGGTCTGCAGACCTGCTGAATCCTCCCTCTGAGGATGGGGCACAGCGTGTCTCTGAGCCCTGCCCGGCACGCCTGTGTGGCCACGAAGGAGCAGAGGGTTCAGAAAGGGTCAGCCAGAGATGTGTGGCTGGTGCGTGTGTCTTGAAGGGATCCGGGAAACCTGGGGCTCCCCCAACAGAGCGAGGGCAAGGGGGAGGGCCCTGTGAGCTGCAGAGACGCAGAGTCAGGAGGGCGCCCAGGGCTGGTGAGGCCTGACCTTCCAGGCACAGTCTTGTGCCCCCTCCGTTCATCCCATCCTGCTGTAGATTTCCGGGGGCCAGGCAGACGGGGGCCCTGAGGCCAGGCTGCGTGTTCAACTGTCTCAGACGGAGGGGAGGCGCAGCAGACCAGAGGCCCCGCGAAGCCCCCAGGGTCTCCCCCGCCCCACTGGGGGCCCAGGACGGGCTGGCGATGCCCGCGTGGACCTGCCTTTGCAGGGTCGGGCGTCAGTCTAGGAGGCCCCTGCCCGCCTTCACAGAAACACACATCTGCTTCTGCTTTTGAAAATTACATGGAGAGAGGGTCTCTGGAGCCAGTGAAGCTTGAAGGGTGGTGGGGTGACCTGCAGTGACCTTCTGTAAACGGTCAGCCCCGACTCTGGGGATACACCCCATGCATGGACAGGGTGGGGAAGGGGGGCCTGAGGACAAGTCACTGCAGGCTGGACGCTCGGAAACCACAGAGGCTAACTTCCGCCTCCGCGCCCGAGTCTGAGACTAGATGGCCAGGCCTCGCCCGGCCCCAGTTCCCTCCGGAGTCTGTGCTCTGCAGCCTGGCAAGCACTCCGGGGCAGCAGCGCCAGCAAGTGGGGGTGTCCCGGGAGGGCACCTGGAGGAGCCTCCTGCGGGGAGCCTCAGAGCCGGCTTCCCTGCGGCCACGCGGCCGGTTGCCGCTTGTGTTCTGAAGGTCATCTCTGATCGGCTGGGTGATCCCGTTAGTACAGGAGCAAGCAGACCTCAGGCAAACAAGGAGGAGACAATGGCCATTTCACACTGCTGGGGGACAGAAGCCGTAAAAGTAAAAAAAAATTACAGAACAGATGACCAAGTATCAAAACACACAGACCTGGAGAAGCCACTTGGAAAAACGAATGTCAATGAAGCCGTAGTAACACCCTTGGCATCTGAGCGTGACTGTGCAGTGTAAGTAAATGTTTATGGCACGTCACGGGGGTGATTCTCTGACACGCGCCCCTTCACGTGTGAGGATCCGTGTTTCCGCGGGGACACATGAAGATACAGGCTTCCACCCGCAGTCACTGCGGGTGCGGTCAGATGGCGGCAGAACACTCAGAGAAGTGTCCCGGCCACAGCAATCACAGGCGGCACCCAAACAGCTCCGCCATCGTGTCTGACACTCGGTGGAACAAACCGGAAGTCGGAGATGACCCCAGAGGCGGCAGATGGGCTGAACTCTGGGCTCCGGGGTGTGGGGTGTCCGTGGCGTTTGCTTACGGCGCTGGCCGAGGAGGCTTGGCCGCTGTTGCTTTCGTGTCCAGACTCCGGCCCTTCTGAAGCCACCCTGACGGCATTCCAGACACGACCCTGGGCCGACGCGGTGCTTCCCGAGCAGCCACGCCTTAAAAAGCAGCATGGATGCTCCTTCAGCCAGAAGTCAAGGCAGTAATGGAGTGTCCTGAATAACGCATGAGCAATCACCATCAAGGAAAAACAAGAAGAAGAAATAGATGAATTGGAAAAGAGTGGACTTTATAAGGAGAAGGCCATGGCACCCCACTCCAGTGCTCTTGCCTGGAGAATCCCTTGGTCAGAGGAGCCTGGTGGGCTGCAGTCCATGGGGTCGCGAAGAGTCGGACACAACTGAGCGACTTCACTTTCACTTTTCACTTTCATGCACTGGAGAAGGAAATGGCAACCCACTCCGGTGTTCTTGCCTGGAGAATCCCAGGGACGGCGGGGCCTGGTGGGCTGCCATCTACCGGATCGCACAGTCAGACACGACTGAAGCGACTTGGCAGCAGCAGCAGCAGCAGACTTTATAAACATTCCTCACGCTGTACACTTCAGAAATTAGAATTCCTAAATTCTTAAGGATTCTAACCAGAAAGGGGACTAAAGCATAATTATGGCATAGATGAGGGTTGCATTTGTACACGTAAGCTGGGTACGGCGGTAAATGCAAACTGATAAACTGGAGGACAGACCTCTGGTTAGCAGATGCGATTTCAGAAAGATGTGCGCTCAGGTTGATTCTAAGAGGGGAGCCCCCAGGTTTCTAGGCGCCCACCTCCCCAGGCTCAGGAGAAGAGGACTGACTGACTGAGGGTCTTGTCGGAGGTGGGAATTCTAGAGAGGACGGAAACGCCTCTTTAAAACTGCCAGTTGGATGTCGGGAAAGCCAGTGCCCAGTGAGTGGACAGTCTGATGGGCTTCTTGGACTGAATGGGTAAATGAACAGGTGGTGAATGACTTTGGAGACGTCCAGAGCTACACTGATGCGTGGCTCTCAGTCCCAGGAAGGCCTTCTGTGCTTCTGGGAGGCTCAGCCACCATGAAAGGAGACTGTTATCTGGCGGGTATTGAGCACATCCTTGCTCTCAGGAGAGCCCTCTTGGAGGAGCCCGCAGGTGGGCTCCTAACAGCCAGGGGGCACCTGGTGAGCCCTCAGGTGGGTGGTGGCAGCAAGGCCCGCTGCTCCATTCCGTCAGCCTCTGCCCAGGCTCTCCGGGTTGCGGCCCGTGACCGGCTGGTCCCCCGCTGCCCGTGGACGACGAGCGAGCCTGCCCCCCTGAGCGCCGGGCCTGAGCTCGCCCTTCTCCCACTCTGGCCGCTCAGACGACAGCCCAGCTACACCCACCCGGCCACCCAGAAGAGCCGTGGGCACCGCTCGGCTTGCTCCATCCGTGCATGTGGGCCACGTGTCTGCCTGGGGCTGCCCCCCACCCTCCAGCCAGGAACGTGCTTCCCGGGAGCGTGCACCAGCCCCAGGCCTGCCTGCCCGCGACACGCCCAGGGCTGTGATTCCCACGTTTGTCGCCTCTGTGTCAGCTCCTCGGGGACCATCTTCTCCGGCTGAGGGCTGAGCGAGGGGCTGAGTCAGAGAGAGAAGGACAGACCACCTTCCCTCCTCTGTCTTCGTTTGTGCTTACAGGACTCCAGAGGGAATAGCCACCTAAGCCCAGCCTGGATCAGCAGCTCAGACAGGAGGCGCTCCTAGGGAGGACGCGCGGCTGGGCTGCTTGATGGAGGCTGTGCCGGGGGGCCGACGGGCGCGGCTGCAGGAGAGAGGCCTGGGGTGAACGGGGGGTGTCCCCAGGGAGCCCCAGCTCCCACCTGAGAGAGCAGGTCCTGCTGCTCTGAAGCGCCCACGCTTGTCGTATCCTGGGGTCTGTGCTAGCGCTGTGACTGACCACGTGGGGCCCTGGCAGTGCAGGGGTTTCTAGGTCAGGATGAGGAGGCTTCTGGAAGAATCATGGGGGCTGCGGGCAGTGTCCCAGGTACAAGCAGAGATGCTCTGGACGCCCCGTTCCTGGAGAGAGGCAGGGCTGGAGCGGAGGGGCTGGGTCCACAGGTCCCGGCCCTGTCTCCGGGTGACGGGCTCGCGGCCGCCCCCACACCTCCAGAGTGGGCCAGATGCCCCTTGACTGCTGCTCTTCTGGCAGAGTGAAAGCCGCTGCCGAGTCTGGGGTTCACGGCCCCCTCACCTGGAGGTAACTGCTGTCCCCGCCTCCTCCTCAGCCCCTCCTCCCATCCCGGCCACGGTGCCTCCTGGATCCGAACACGGATGTCTCCGGAGCCCCCCGTCCCTCCCCACTCCCCTACCCTCCAGAGAAGCTGGAAAGCAGAGAGAGCCTTCACAAAGAGCAGGGCCAGCCGACTCTTCTCTCCTCATGGCGTTCCAGCAGCCTCTGTCTGGTCCAGACTGTGGACCTCCCCTCCTGGACAGTGTCCACCTCTCCGGCCTCAGTGCTGGCCACTCACCCCCTCTGCTCCAGGCGTCTGTGTTCCACGGATCTGCCCACACGTGCTGTTTCCTGTCTCCAGAAGCCTGCGGTCGTAGTGGGGGCTAGATTCCTGCGGACTGAGCTGGGGCAGCCCCAGGCATCCCCTGGACGTTAGCAGTGGCGGAGGAGGTGGACGTGGACGAGGCCGGGCTGCTGCCCCAGAGGCTGCTCAACAGGCTTGGATAAAGGAGGGGGCGGGGATGGAGTCGTCCCTGGTCAGGGGTCTGGGTAAGGCTGGAGCCAAGCTGGCTCAGTCAAGCTGCGCAGGTCGAAGGCTCCCAGTGTGGGTGCCTCCCATGGGCACAGGAAGGATCCCTGCCCCCAGCTTTCTACTAGAGCGTCGAGCACACGGAGCTGAAGCGGCAGTCTGGGTCCAGGCTTCTTCCTGGGCCTGGAGTGAAGGACAGCGCCGGTCAGGGTTGGCACCCGGCTCAGGGGTGCCCAAGCCCTCACCCTGGGAGTGTGGCTGTGGGTGGGGCCCCAGGATGCGGGGACACTGCCCTGTGAGCAGGAGGAGGGCTGGGGCAGTGGGGGCTCTGGGCCGGACAGTCCACCATTCTAGGAAACTGGGCTCCTGGTGCTGGGCTCCCCGAGCCCTGGGGGATGTGCCGCGGCATCCGTCTGAGGGAAAAAACACGAGTTTACAGAACAGTGGTCAATGCTTCACACAGAGCACGTGCAGATGCCATCCAGACGGGCGCGTGGCGGGAGGCTGCGTCTCGGGAGGAGACGGGACCGCGAGGCCCTGGCTGGCCCGGTGGCTCGGCTGACTCAGGCCGCAGGGCCCCGGGGGCCAGACGTGTTAACAAGGCAGGGAGGCCACTGCTGGTTCCTGGAGGGCCGGGGAGGGAGGCCGTCAGCAAGGAGCCGGCTCAGGCGCCTGCGACCCGCCAGCTGGCTGGACCCTGCACACGCCGCCCTGTGTCTGCAGCTTCAGGACAGCGGCCTCCGGCTACCAAGCTGCTGCTGCTCGTAATGTTGCCACCAGTGGACGCGCAGACCAAGTGCAGGGGCTGAGCCGGGCTGTGGCCAGGAGACAGCGCGCACGGCTCCTTCCAGCCCATCGGCAAGTCAGACCTGGGAGGCGTACCCCCAGGGACGTAACTCCAGGCCTGCCCTCCCAGCCCTGATGGTTTGGCTTGACCTTCATGCGAAGAGCTGACTCATCTGAAAAGACCCTGATGCTGGGAAAGATTGAGGGCAGGAGGAGAAGGGGACGACAGAGGATGAGATAGCTGGATGGCGTCACCGACTAAATGGACATGGGTTTGGGTGGACTCTGGGAGTTGGTGATGGACAGGGAGGCCCAGCGTGTTGCAGGCCGTGGGGTCCTGAAGAGCTGGACATGACTCAGTGGCTGAACAACAGCAACAAATTTCTTTTCAGGCAGAAGAAGGGAACGCACCTACCTTCTGGACGGAAGATCTTCACAGGCAGAGCTGGAGGTGGCCGCTGTGACCCCTGACTCACTGCCCAGCCGTCCTCCTGGGCGCCTGTCTGCCCTCGCTCCACTCAGCATGTGGAGGGGCCACCCTGGCCGCATTTGTCCTAGCGGCCCCCTGTCCCCACAGGTTATGTGTTGAAGCCTTGACCCCAAGGTGATGGTGTAGGGAGGCGGGGCCTCTGGAGGTGATCAGGATCAATGAGAGGGTCCCGTGATGGGACCAGTGCTTCCTAAGAAGAGGAGGAACCACAGCCCCCGCCCCCAGGTGAGGACATGGAAGAAGGCGGCGTCTACACCCAGCAGAGACTTTCTCAGAGGCAGCATCGCCCGGCACCCTGATCTCAGGCTCCCTGCGGCCCGAGCAGCCTGAGATGGCACTTCTCCTCCATCCTGTCTGGTCGTCCAGCTGCCGCCTGAACCCATGCGTGCAGGGCAGCCGGTACCCCTGGGGCGCCTCACCCAGAACACAGCTCCCTGCATGGCAGAGCAGGGAAGAATGCAAACACCCTGTGGGCCGCGCTGCCCCACCCGGAGCACAGCTCCAGGGAAGAAAGCGAACATCCAGTGGGCCGCGCTGTTCCCGGGAAGGGAGGCTGGAAGTGCTGCTGTGCAGGACGGCGCGCCCCGAGACCCCTTCCCTCTGAAACCACCCACCCACTGCCGGGGGCTCCAGGATGCTTTTAAGTCAGTTCTGTCCCTTTGCTTGAAGCAGATCTGAGAGCAGTTAGCATCTCCGACGTTGCTGCCTGCTGCTGAGAACAAACGCCAACCCGTGCAAAATTCTGCCTTCAAAGGCTCGCGGGGGCGGCCGTGGCCCCAGGCTCCTCCTGGGCCTGTGGCTTTTCTCCTCTGATCTGTCCCTTGGCTGGTGAAGGCCGTGCCCGGGAAAGCGGGTTCCCGGGCTGGCTCAGTGCTGAGAGGGCAGGGAATTTCCAGGCTGGCCCAACCATTGGGGATGGCTGCATCGGGGGGAGGGGGCGGGGGGCGTCCGCTCGGCCGGCACGTGGCTCGGTCCCCCCATCCGTGTGGGGTGTGGGTGTCTGGCTGTGGGGCTGCCCCCCAGTAGGAGGCCCATCTGCCCGGGACAGCGGGAGCTCCGGGCCTGCTCCCCTGAATTCCCGGCCAGGCAACATCCCCAGAAGCAAGACTGAAAAGGGGCCAGGGGAGGTTTTGAAGGAAGGGCTGGCGGAAGGGCCACGTCTAGGGCAGGGAGGGGCTCAGCCAGGACAGGGCGGCTTCAGGGGGGCCACATCCGGGGCAGGGAGGCTTCAGAAGGGCCCGGCCCTGACACAGGCTCCTGACCCGGCTCCTCCTGCCCCCTGCCTCCCCCGACTGACCGGGACGAAAGCCTGCCTGGGAGGCCCATGCGGAAGCCCGGGCCGTGGTCATGGGGCCTCTCCCGTCCCCTCCCCGGCTCTCCCAACACCCGCAGTGCAGAGTTGCGCCCTCTCTGAGAGTTGGGGGCTTGCACACCTTCTGCCTTCTCAGAGCCAAGACTGTCTCCTCCCCAGAACCCCTGAGACCCCCAGAAAGCCCCCCCAAGTCCTTCACGGCTGCCCCCGAGCTGCCTCCTCCGAGAAGCCCGCCTGTCCGGTCAGGGCAGCGTGAGCGCCCGTAGGAGTGGGGCAGCCCTGTCTCACCGCTGTGTCTCCAGGGTGCCCACAGCGCCCGGCGCTCAGGCGCTCGGTCAGGGTCCCTGGTCAGCACCTCTTTCGTGGCTGTGGCTCACTGGACTCCCAGCGGTGGGACCGGACTTCTCTGGGGGGAGGACGGGCCTGCGGGCCCTGCGGAGGTCTCTGAGGCCCTGCGGAGGCCGGTGACGCAACCTCTGAGCTGCCTGGGGCCTGGGCCGAGCCCCTGCCGTGTGCTGACCTGGCCAGTGGGCCCAGGACAGCCGCTGCCTCCGGGTCCCCCCTGCACAGGTCGGCACGGAGCTGGTTCCCATCCAGCTGGCCACCCCTGGAAGGGTCTGCCGCCCGCACCATGGAGGAGAGAGGGGCAAGCCGAGGCCAGGGCTGCCCACGCAATAACCCACAGGCCCAGGAGGCGGGTCTGCCCTGCACAGGGTTGGCTGTGCCCGACCCCCAGCCGCGGCTTAAATAGCAGACGCCCACTGTTTCAGGGCCCTGGGGCCCAAGGCTTTTGTGCTGAGTGACTTGGGCCAGCTCCTGCCTATGAATGGCCGGGACGTGTAGCCCACCGTGAGAGGCTGTGTGGTCCGTGTCCTGGGTCTTTCAGGGGATGATGGCCAGGCAGGGAGGCTGAGAGAGGAGAGGGAGGGGGGCAGAGCTCCTCACCCGCCCCGTCCTGGGGACGGGAGGCCCTGGCCTCACTCGGGGCCAGACAAAGGGCTCCCGGCCTGCACGTCCCAGCCCCCCAGTGCCCCCAGCACCTCCCAGTGCCCTGGGGGAGTGAGAGAACCAGGCTCACAAGGTCCCTGGTGCTCTGAGCTTCACCCAACAATGAAGGCAGCCAGGACGTCCCAGCACTCTGGGCCATCGAATGTGGGGTCCTAACAGGTGCCCGGGGCAGAGGGGGACATTGGGAGCCAGCGGGGGCCTACCCCCGTGGGGGTGCGAGCTGGAAGCAAGGCCAGGGATCCTCTCTGTGAGTGCTGAGGTCTCTGGTGGGCAGACGGGAGAGGCAGCGGCTGCTGGGAGGGGAGGGCGGAGGTAATGGACCGCGGTGGCCCTTGGAAGTGGCCGAATTAATGGCTGGAAATGCTCAGACAGTGGGCATTAAACAAACTCATAAAATCCCAAACCAAAAACCATGCTGAGCTTCCAAAGTGACTCAAACGCGTAGCAAATAAAAGTCTAAAATTATCGAAAACCTTTTAAGAAGATTACTCTGGAGACCCGGTCAGACCACTTCAGCTCTTCGTAAAGATATTACAGCATTTTTTTTTTTTTTTAAAAAAAAAAAACATCAGGGTTTTTAACAAGAAAACATTTGGCAGCATTTTTCCCCCACTGAGCTCATCATTCTAGATCACTTTTGAAATGGAAGGCTGAGTTTTTAATAATTTACCAAGCAGCTGAAGAATAGACGTGTCCCTTTCATAATATAGCATATCTAGCACCCTGGGGGAGGCTTTTCCGTGGGGGCCAACCCCTCGGGGGCCCACCTGCTCGTCAACACTGAGTGGGGTTCACCCAGCCTGCACCCGTCGCAGGAGATCTCTGCAGACATGCCTCACCCCTGGGAACAGGAGCTGCTCTAGGCAGGAAGGTACAGCCTCACCCATGCTCTCCCGACGGGTGACAGGTGGGGGGCTGCTCCTTGACCCTGGTGGGCTCAAGGGCAAAGGGCTTGGGGAAGGCCAGCCAGGGTGGGCTCCCGAGCTCCTGGCCCAGAGGGCTTTGAGTCCCAGTGTGTGTGTTCCCCGAGGCTATGGCACCTTTGGGGCCAGTGAATCTGGGGGAAGACCAGAACATTCCATCTAAATGTTCTCCGTCTCACCCACGGGATTCGATCCCCTGCAAAGCTGGGGAACAAGCTGGGTTTCTCTCTCTACTTTGTAGTGAATTATTCCATCTGTATTTTCCTTTATCAGAAAACTAAGTGTGGTAGTTGCTCATCATGTCTGACTCTTTGGACCCCATGGACTGTAGCCCACCAGGCTCCTCTGTCCATGGGATTCTCCAGGCAAGAATCTGGGAGTGGGTAACCATTCCCTTCTCCAGGGGGTTTTTGGACCCAGGGATTGAACCTGGGTCTTCTGCACTGCGGGTGGATTCTTTACCATCTGAGCCACCAGGGAAGCCCATTTCTTTGTTTATGGCGAAGAAGTTGACTTGCAGCAGACTGGGCATCTTCAGTAAAAGGTCATTCACTGCAGACAAGGTTTCACGCCACCCTGCTCCAGGTGGTTTACTGGCAACGAAAGCAGGGCGGGTGGCTTCGAGGAGCTCCGAGGGGTGTGACTCGGTTGCCTGGGAAACCCTGCAGGTGGAGACCCCCTCCCTGGATGAGGACAGCCACACTCACGGCAGTCTCTCCCGCTTCACAAGCCCGGTGTCCCCAGGGAAGCGCCCGGCGCGTGATGTTTAACACTGACTCTCGCCCTGGCTCCTGAGTCTGGGCAGACACACGGGCCTCCTATGAGAACTGGGTCAACCAGCCCCTTCCCCCCGGTTTGAAGACTCAGGTGAGAACCCAGGGCCTGCACCGTTCAGGGCTGCACTCCTCGGGGAGGTGACCCAGGAGGAGCCAGTGAAGTGCGGGGACCTCCGACCTCCTCTTTCTCTAACAAGTCATCTCCCAGCTTCCTTATGGATGTGTGCGCCTGTGAACTGACCTGCATTTCTAAGTTTTCTTCCACGTGTTGCGAGCGTCCTCTGAAGGGCGCTCTGCTGTGGGGGAGGGAGTGGTGGCTGAACCTGCGCCTTCCTTCTCTCCTCTTTCTGTCCCCAAAGTCCAACTGCACCCGCCTCCTCCAGTATGCCATCGGATGACCCAGACCACAGGCGCCGCTGCGCTCAGCAGAGTGCCTGTGCCGCTGGCTGGGCAGGGCGTGGACGCTGCCCGGGGCCTCTGACCATGCCCACTGGGCCGCCTCCTCAAGCAGGGAGGCGTCCTTGACCTGGGACCAGGCGGCCATAGTCCTGCCCAGGGCCTGGCTGTGGAGTCAGCCGTCACAGAGGGGCTGGGCCGGCTTCAGTGTGGACGGTGCCTGGGAACCAGGTCCCCACAGGAAGGTGGGGACGTCTGAATCTGAGCGCTCAGACAGTTGTTTGTCAGACACCCACATCTTTCGGTGCTGGTGAAGCCAGAGAGTGTCACACCAGGTGACCCGGCTGCCCCCTTTCTGATCCCCCTCGAACTAGTGGGCTTCTTGTCCCCTGCACCCCATCCCTCCCAACGCTGTTCCCTGCACGTGGCGTTGCCAAGCTCAGTTTTCCCTCCCTCCAGCATGGCCCTGACCATCTGTGTCCAACTGCGCTCTGGCTGCTGGTCAGCAAAAGGTGCCAAAGTAGGGGTTCAGGCAGCCAGCGCTGGAGGGTGCAGAGGGAAGAAGGGGGGCTGGTCCTGGGGCCAGAGCTTCGTGCTCAGCTGGGGTGTGAGTGCCTGCCTCCTGCCTCCAGCTCCCTTCCTGCCTGGGCAGCGGCACCTCCAGGCTTGGCTCGGTGGACAGGCAGGATGCCCCACAAGGGAGGAAGCAGCCCCGGTCCTCTCGGGGGTCAGCAGCCTTGCCAGGTGAGGGTGAAAGCTGAGGTCTGTCTAAGCCCGAGTTTGCATGTTGGGTGTTCACTCCACCACCTGAGCATCGTCCGGGCCTGGACTCACTGGGAAACCTGTTATGATCCCTGAAGTTTGCAGGCGAATAGCTTGGCCTGTCGGTTACACCAGGGGATCCCTGATGCCTGGGGTGTCCTTGTGCACACACAGGGAAGGACACAGGTGGTGCTGTGAGTGTGGGTTCTTTTGTCCAAAGCGCTGGTCCTAACTCGTGGCCATATGGGAAAGGGTTGGCTTCCAGCCTGTCAGGCCCAGAGGGTGAGTCGTTCAAGGCCACAGCTGCTGGGGGGACCACAGCTGGGTGAGGCCATCGGTCACTGAGAAGGCAGAACCAGTCCTGAGCCCTGCTGGCCGTGAGGGACGAAGGCAGCCTCCTTCCTTCCCTGCCTTGGGGCATCTCCGTGCCAACACCCTGGCCAAAGGGAGCAGGAGAAAGGAGCTTTGTGGGCCTGCAGCCTCAGGCAGCCTCAGCCTGCAACCTCTCTACAGGACGGGGTGCTGTCTGTGGGGACCAGGGCTCTCTCTGCGGGGGGAGTGGGGTTGCGGGGGGGTGGATTGTACAAGAGGGCAGGAGCCTGCTCCATCATGAGGCTCCAGGAAGCCTTCCCTGAGGCCCCACGTTTCCTCACAAGACACAGCATGACACGGCCCCCATTCCAGACAAGCCTGCCTGCTCCCGGAAGGTTCCAAGAAGACAAATACATGGTTTTACGTAGAGAGTGCTGTGGGTCACACCAGGGGCTGTGTGATCTGCTCTTGGACGGGGGAGGAGCTGCCAGGCGCACGGAAAGGACCCCAGAGAAGCCCCCACAGCGGCCCAAGGACCATTCCCTGAGGGACGGAAGCTGGGTTGTGGAAGAAGCTTCCTGGTGAACTTGGAGAGGCAGGGGCAGCCCTGGATCAAGTCCCCGGACACTGCGTTGTGTCCGGATGCTTGGAGCGGAGGCTGTTCCATCTTTACCGGGAAATGTGTGGGGGCTTCGCCTTGGAAGGGTCCAGTCTGTGTCTCGGTTTTGTGCGTCTGGAGCGTGTCCTGTGCCCGGGGCCCTATGACCTACGCATTTGCACCTGATCAACATGAGGCTGTGCTCTGTCCTGTCACTTGTCCTAAACAACACTTTCTGTTTTTAGTCCAAAGCAAATTTTGAAAGTCTTAGCAAAGAGAAATACAAATATTCACTCATAGTCCTCGAACACTGAAAGACACGTGATACATACATGCCTACATACAGACATGCGCACAAAGATGCGTCTAGATCTGCACACGTAGAGAGATGCATCTATCTACATCTATTTAGCCCGTCATCAGTATCTGCTAATCTATCGTCTATCTCTTCTCTTACCAGTCTCCCCCTCTCTCTGTGTCTACCCAGCTGCTCACGCATTCTTTCCTGGGGAGGGGCGGGGTCGATAGAGGGGAGGGGTGTGAGGCCTTGGGAAGGGGCGGGACCTTGGGAGGGGCAGGGTCTGAGAAGGGGGCAGGGTCTTGGGAGGGGCGGGGTCTGTGAAAAGGGCGGGGCCTTGGCAGGTTGGGGGCGGGATCTGGAACCAGCACCTGCGGGATGCAGGCAGACAGATGGACAGATCAGTGGGAGAAGGTGAGGGCGGCATGGTTGAGAGAACAGCACGGAAACGGGCATATTACCATATGTAAAACAGACGACCAGCGCCAGTTTGATGCCTGAAGCAGGGCACCCAAAGCTGGTGCTCTGGGACAACCCAGTGGGATGGGGTGCAGAGGGAGGGGGGTTCAGGATGGGGGGACATATGTATGTGTCCGGTTCATGTTGATGTATGGCAAAACCATCATAATGTAATTATCCTCCAATTAAAATAAATTTAAAAAAGAACGTACAGGAAATGGTGCCTCACTCGGCAGAGCCAGGATCCCCAGCCTGCACCTTGCTCCCCGGGACTCCTGGTGGCCACGGAGTGGGCTGTCAGACCCCATTCCGCCCCCTCCTCCATTCCCTCCCCCCCCACCCCCGCCAGTGTCCACTTTCCCTGGCGTCCCCTTCTGGAAGCTTCAGGCTTGATCCTGGTCCCCTGCCCTGCCCATCTTCCCTGTGCAAGGGTGGCCCCTTGCTGTCCACCTTGCCTCTGTCCCTGGTGTCCAAACAAGGGGGGACCTTGTCTGTTCTCACTCCTATGGAGAGGCTGCTGTGGCCTGAGGGGTCCAGTGCTGGCCCCAAACCTGGACACACACCTGCCTTGCACCTCGTCATCTGAAAACCGGTCGTCCCCAAGGGGGTGCCCTTCCTGGCCCCTGGACTCTCTTCATGTTGGGGAAGTCTGGACTCCGACACTCTGTAGCACCACCAGTGTTCAAAATCCACATGTGCTCACACTGGGGGCCACTGCCAGCCCGCTGTGCGGCCCTCGGAGCCCTGTGTGAGGCTTCCAGGACAGGGCTGACCCTCTGCGGATCTTTAAATGCTGCCCTGATGGCGACCTGGGCGGTGAACCCACTTCCTGTCATGACACTCAGATGTGAGGAGGCCCCTGCCCAAAGCCGGGCGGGGGCGAGGATGACCCCACTGGGCTGGGGAGGGGCCTGCCCCAGGCCCGGCCTCGAGAAGGGGTGACGGAGGGGCCAGGAGGGTGAGTCCCACTTGTCCATGGGTGTCCGGGCTGGCTCCCCGGCCCGCCCGTCAGCTCACCATCTGGAGGCAGCACTCGTCTGGGAGGAGGGCCCAGCAATCACGGCACCGCTGCAGCGTGCTACCCTGTTACAGCCGAGCACACAAGTTTCTGAGCTTTGGCTTCCGGAGTGTCATGTCAGACAAGACCTGGATCCACTCCCGAAAATTTTAATCTTCCGGGCAGAGCAGCCGCGCCTCCTAATACAACGCGCAGCTCATTGTCGGCCACGGCGGCTTCGCTGCCCTCGCCCAGCAGAGTGACAAAGCCGGGCGGCATCTGGACGGTGTCCAGTCCAAATCCCATTCTCGGGACCTGGGCAGTCACACTCTGCTCTGCACACCCGCAGTTCGAGAGGCCGTGTGTTTAGCAAAATGAGGCCAGAGGATTTACAGCTTTGGTGGCAAGGGCAATAAATACAGAAGCGGCTGTAGCTCAGTTCCTAGTATCCTGCCTGCTGTGCTCCTGAAATAATAAGTCCCGTCCAGGAATCGCCGTGCGCTATGCCCAAGCTGGCCTACCGTGCTCCCGTCTGTGCCCACTTCTCAGCAAAGCAACTCCTGGTGCCTGGAGAGCCCGTGGCCCCGCCTCCAGGAAAGGGCTCTGGGCACTTGTTGGGACTCCTCTTCCAACCATTTTCCTTGCGGTATTTTTGTAGAGTTGTGATCCTGTCTTTACGGATTTAATTCTCCTCTTTTCCAGCTAACATTAAAGTCGGACCTTTTTTTGGCTCTAGCTGAGCTCCCAGCTGTCCTTTTCCAGTACTGTGTAGTATTTCGTTGCATGGATGTCTCATCCTTTACAGAGCCATCCCTTTCTCATGAGTGACATTTCAGTAGCCATATCTTGCATGGACCTTTTAAAATTAACATTTTGTTTTAAAACAGTTTTAGACTTATAGGAAAAATTGTGAGAGTACAGAGTTCCTGTGTAACCACACCTACTTTCTCCTGTTATTAACATGTTGCACTAATATAGTACATTTGTTACAGTTGATGAACAGCATTTATACACTGTGGTTAACTGAAGGAGCCTGTGTGTTACTTTTGTTACCAAACCAAACCTGGGTTCCCAGCATAACAAAGCCCCTCCACGGGACACCAGGGCTAGTGAAGGTTGAGTACAGTGTTTATTACTGGGCCAAGGAAGGAGAAGGGGCAGCTCATGCTCAGAAGACCCAGACCCCCCAGGAATTTCAGGGAAGGTCTTTCAAAGACCGGGTGAGGGAGAGGATTGGCTCCTGGACAGTCCTCTGATTGGGTGGTGAGTAGGTAGCTGGTGATGTCTCGGGAATCTCGGGCATCAGCCTGCTGGTTCCACCAGGTCTGGGGTCTGTGTGCTGATGGGCAGCACGCAGTTAACTTCTCCACCTGAAGGGGGTTTCAGTATCTGCAAAACTGTCTGCACAACAGCTGAAGGACATGACTCACAATATTATCTAGAGGCCTTTTGTGTGCATGCTAAGTTGCTTCAGTCAAGTCTGACTCTTGGTGGCCCCATGGACTGTAGCCCACCAGGCTCCTCTGTCCATGGGATTCTCCAGACGAGAATACTGGAGCGGGTTGCCATTTCCTCCTCTAGGGGACCTTCCCGATGTAGGGATCCAAGTCGTGTCTCCTATGTCTCCTGCGTTGGCAGGTGGGTTCTTTACCACTAGTGCCACCTGGGAAGGAGGAATTAAAGGCTCGTGACTTTGTTTTTATGGATAGACTACTGTAATTTTGTCTTGTTTGGCTGTTTTCCATTGTTTCTGCATTTGTCTCCCTCCTTTGATTAAATTTGCTCTGTGGAACTCAGGGAAGGCCTGGGAGGCTGAAGTTCTTCTACAACAAAAGGTGAGGGGACGTGGGGTGGGGGCAGTTCCTGCCCCTGGGATGGCCCTGAAGTTCCTGCTCATTTCATCCAGTGCCTCCCTGGTGTCTTTTTCTGCCCAGGACTCCATCCGGGACCTGTACTATATGTAGTAGACACGTCTCCTGAGGCTCCTCTGAGCTGGGACTCTTCCTCAGAGGTCTCTTATTGATTTTGACGACCTCGGCAGTGCTGGGGAGCCCTGGGCATGCATTTTATAGACTATCCCTCAATGGTGATCTGTCTGGTGTTTCTCTCACGATGAGAGGGGTTGTGGGGTGTGGGGACCAGACGCAAACTGCCCTTCTTATGACATCTTACCAAGGACATGGCGTCACCATGACTGATCCCTGTGACGTTGACCTCGGTCACCTCCCAAGGAGCAGCAGAGCTCCTGGACTGAGGAGTGGGGCGGGGCAGTGGTGACACACGCCTGGCACCTGAGAGGCCCTCGCGGCACAATGACCTCCAGCCAGGAAGGTGGTGGGAGTGGTGTGTCTCAGTTAAAATAAATCCAGTGGGGAAAGAAAGAACACTTTTTTTTTTTATAAACAAAAGGTCAGGGAATATAGCTGATGTGACTAATTAGTCGAGGCTGCAGCTCTGCAAACACAGAGAGACTCTGCAGGAGATGCCCCTGATGAGAGCTGTGCTTGCCAGTTTGGATTTGGCCCCTGCGTGCAGGACCTGGGCAGCCCTGCCCCATGAGCGCTCTCCCCCAACGTGGCCAGTGAGTTACACATGGAATGTGAGGCTGTTCTATTATTCAGGAGCCCTTCCTATTTTTCCTGCTGAAATGCAGCCTGGCGCCTCTGACCTATGGCCAACCCCGACCCCACCCCCCTCCCCAGCTCAGGTCACAGGTCACATTTGAAATTCCAGCCAAGTCCAGAGGTCTTTGTGTTCCACCAGCTGGAGCCCACCTTGAAGGTGGTCCCTGGTTCAGGAGCAGGGGCCTGAGTGCCGGCCCCTCTCCCACCTGAGCGTCTGCCAGATGACACCCAGGGGTGCAGCTGAGTGGTGAGGGCTTGGCAGTCACAATGGGTGGGGATTCCTGCTGGCCCTTCAAGGGACACTGTGGGGCCCCACCAGCCCGGGGCAGCCAGACATCCTTGACCTCCTGAAGACTACCCGGGCTCTGGGGTCAGGAAGCCCTGGCCTTGGCTCTCCCTGAGTCCCTAGAGGGACAGATGGACAGGGAGGCTGTCCAAACTCTGCGACCCCAGGTGCCTTGCCTGTGTGGACAGCAGCCTCTCTTGTCTGGTTACCATGATGTCTGATTGACACTGTGGCCAAACATGAACATGCAGGACCCCAGGGATGGCTCCTCTCCCGTTAGCCACCAGCCCCCCAGTTCCTCCTCTAGTCGTATCCCCCAAGCCTCTGCATCCCTCAACTTGGTCCGTCTCCCAGGTTAACCTGGGAGGCTCTGTGGCAGGTGGCAGACCCATGGGCCCACCCTGTGATGTTCTCTGTCTGTCTGGGACAGAAGCACGTGGAGACCCACAGTGACCAAGCCAGGAGGTAGGTACCATCGTGGTCAATGAGCTGGTTCCCATGGCAGCTCCCTCAGGGCACTCTCGGCAGAAGAAACACTGTTCCGGGGGTAGGGAGGAGACAGGCTGAGGTCTCAGTTGCCATAGATGTCCTGGGTGCTCAGTTCCCAAAGACAGTAACAGCACAGGCATTGTGAGGCCCCGCTCAGCCACGTGTGGTCCAGGCACGTGATACACATTGCATCATTCCGCCTAATCCTCATGGCTACCTTGCGAGGCAGTTAGGACTCTTCCCGAATTTCAGGTCCAGAAACTCGGAGTCCGAAGTGGTGGGGCCAGGATTCCGGGGCAGGAGCGCTGCCGCAAGCAGAGCCCGTGTGTGCGCACGGTGGGCGTGGCCCCTCTCCCTCGGGGTGGAGAGCGTGCGGTTCGATCCGGGGATGTTCTACAGGGAAGGGACACTCCTCTCACCGGGAAGCTGCAGGGGACTGTCCTCGGATCTGGAGAGGGAGCACACGGGCCGTGTCCCACACTGGAGGTGTGGCTGGGGGTCTGATGTTGCTGCTGGTGGAGCAGCCTCCGCTGTGAGCCCAGGTGGGCGCTCTCATCAGCCACACAGCTGCTCGGTTGGGAGGCTCATGGGCCCCCAGGTTCAGTACAAATCCGATGCATTTCTTCATTTCAAAGGTTGCCTCTTGCCATGTAGAGCCAGCATCAGAGTACAGGGGAGACAAGGCACAGCCCCTGAGCTCGTGAAATTACAGCCCAAGGAGAGTCAGTCACCTTCCCATGAAATCAGCAGCTCTTTCTGTCCCCCATTCCCGCTGAGGGCCCACGTCCTCTGTTCTTCCAAGCTCAGCGCCGGAGCCCTCGGCATCCACTCACCTGGGCTCTGATGGGTCTCTGCACGCCTCTGCCCTCCCCCTGCCCCGTGCTGCCACCTGGTGCCAGGCACCGCCTCCGCTCTCAGACTCCTTAATCCCTCATCCCAGCAGACTCACTCCAGCACCCTGGAGAGCTGCACAGCAGGGGCAGGAGCCCGGGAACCAGGCAGAGGCAGCAGAGCGGCCTTTCTTGGTCCCCAAACCTTAGGTGGGGGCCCCCAATGTGAGGTCTAGAGAAAACCAGGAGATCTAGCATCCCAAACCACAAGGCCCTTGGTTGGCTGGAGGCTGACAGTGAGGACACACACAGTGAG
>SJYQ01004756.1:56706-83914 GCA_006410935.1 Redunca redunca | reverse complement strand
GATGGGTAGATGGATGGAAGGATGGATGGGTGGGTGAGTGGATGGGTGGATGGATGGATGGATGGATGAGTGGATGGGTAGATGGATGGAAGGATGGGTGGATGGATGGATGGATGGATGAGTGGATGGGTAGATGGATGGAAGGATGGATGGGTGGATGGAAGGATGGATGGGTGGATGGGTAGATGGATGGAAGGATGGGTGGGTGGGTGGAAGGATGGATGGATGAATGGATGGATGAGTAGATGGGTAGATGGATGGAAGGATGGATGGGTGGGTGAGTGGATGGGTGGATGGATGGATGGATGGATGAGTGGATGGGTAGATGGATGGAAGGATGGATGGGTGGGTGAGTGGATGGGTGGATGGATGGATGGATGGATGAGTGGATGGGTAGATGGATGGAAGGATGGATGGGTGGATGGAAGGATGGATGGATGAGTAGATGGGTAGATGGATGGAAGGATGGGTGGGTGGATGGAAGGATGGATGGATGGATGAGTAGATGGGTAGATGGATGGAAGGATGGGTGGGTGGATGGAAGGATGGGTGGATGGATGGGTGGATGGATGGATAGGTGGGTGGGTAGATGGATGGAAGGATGGGTGGATGGATGAGTGGGTGGGTAGATGGATGGAAGGATGGGTGGGCAGGTGGATGAACAGGTAGATGGATGGTTGAGCTAACGATAAAATTGGGGGAATGAATGAAGGCCAGCCACACAGCCCCTTTCCTATACTGACCTTCCATACCTTGGTATGTTTTGCCATGATCCAAGTTAAATAGTTTTCAATCAATCTCTCCTACTCTTTTGAACTTGGAAACAACAATTGATAAAAAACCTCTCAGTAAACAGATTCTTGGCTTTTCCTGGAACTTTTGATTCTGTGAGTGGGCAGAGGTCTTGGGCACCCTGGGCCTGCCTGCCTTCTGGATCCTGAGGGTGAGGACCCAAGCACACTTTCCTGTCTTCACTGCCTGCAAAGCACTTCATGTTGGGGCCCCTCTCCTGGTGCCACTGGCTGATGCTGAAGACCTGAGGGTATCTCACTTGGGAAGAAGCAGCTTGTCCAGGCCGTGGGCACAGTGGGGGCAGCTGGAGCCTCAGGCTTCCTTGAGACCCAAATGATGAAGGGCTGGCTTCCCAGGGATGGAGTGGGGACACTGGCCAGCCGTGAGCCAGCTCACCAGCCGGCTGCCTCCTCCTCAGCTTGCACTCATTTACTCAAAAACTACCCACAATGCAAACGGGAACTTTAAGTTGGAGCTGAAGCAGGTACCTGGGTTTGGACGCAGGCCAGACTGCTCTAAGCAGCAGCTGGGGACAAAGGGCTGGGTGCGAGGAGCTGCCACGGCCGCCCCTGCATGGACGCAGTGGGAGCCGAGTGCTGGACGCAGGGAGAATTAGCTGTTTACGGTCATTTAGGCTGGGAATGATTCTTTAAAAAATCTGCCCTTGTTTCGTTTGTCTGTGAATAGACGTTGGTGAGACGGTGGACAGCTTCCTCCAGGTGCACCAAACGAATCCTTTTATTGGAAAGGGCCCGCGGGAGATGGAGATGATTAATGGTTGGCAAACATAAACTTGGAAGGGTTAGGACTGGGACCTGCTTAGCATGGAGCTAACAGGACGTAGAAATAAATTAATGTCCTCAATTACAAAGGGGCTTGTGATATAGAAAACTTGTCAACAGACCTCCCTGGAGGAGGAGGAGAAGGGAGCTTTACAAAGTCATCCATCACTCCAAGGGCATCCTGGACACGGGGAAGGGCCGTGGGTGACCTCGGCCTCAGAGCTGAGGCTGCGGAGGGTGTGGGGACACACCTGGCCAAGTGGAAAGGGCAACAGGGTGCCCCCCACCCACGGTCAGAGCTGCTCTTGACCCCCTTGCAGGGCATCATGGCTGAGAGCCTTGGAGGGAGGGGCCTCCCCGGAGGGACCTGGACAGACCCCCCACCCCCACCCCCGTCATGCTGGTTCTCCCCTGGTGTTTGGACAGGAGGCCAGTCACGGCCAGAGGGAGGGTGGCCGTCTGGACCCCACATCTGCCCGGCTCTGCTCCTGTGGTATAGCTGCCCCAGGACCCCCTAGACTACCCCGTGCTCCCCTCGGGGCTGCAAGAACCTCAGTTGGCAGAGAGTTGGAGCCCTATTAGCCTGCGTCTTCCCCCACCCACTCCCATTCCACTGGAATCAGAGATTGGATTTCTTAATGACAGAGGAATTAAGTAATAGGCCTGAGCACGGCTGCGGGCAGCCGTGTGAAGCCATGTGCAAAATTGATATTTCAACAAGCCTGATAACGTATTAGGGCACTGGCCGGCCCGAGCCGCAGCGTCCCGTGGTAAATCTCCTGTCAAACGCCCGTGGTGCCCGTCAGCCACACTCACATGTGCACTGGCCTTTGGAGCAGGCTGTCGGTCTGTCCCTGGTGTGTCCTGGGAGCTAGACATTGGTGTGCAGGGGGCTCAGTTGCTCCAAGGGCCCTGCAGCCCCACCGGGCTGCACAGACTGCGGTGGCGTTGCTGGACGTGGCTTCTCCGGGGGGCCCTGCTGACGACCTGGGGAGGGGCCGCCCCGGGCTCTGGACACAAGGTCATAGGCAGCTTCTTTGATTTGCAGCCTCCAGTGAAGTGCGGGGCCCAAGACAAGATGCTCGGCGACAATTTTATGAAGATCAATGTTATTAGGGACTGAATTCTTGTCCGAAATAATTTGTATAAAATATAGTCACATTAGATGAGAATCTGCGCTAAATTATCAGCTAATGGGGGTGTTGAGTTGAGAGGTGCCTCTGGCCTCGTTTCACGGGATAATTGAGGATGACGTCTTCTGCTTTGGCCTGCGAGCCTCCGAGTGCAGGGGTTGTCTCAGGCTCTGTCCAGGGCGTCCGAGAGGCAGGGTGCCCCACTCTGCCCCCCATGAGCGCTCAGGACCCCACCAAGGTCATGAGCCCCCCACCTCCATGGACCCTCTCCCTGCCAGAAAGCACCTGGGCCTCCTGCTTCCAGAGGCTGCCAAGACCCCCAGCAGTGACCTGCCCCTCGCTGGAGTTTCCCACCAGCTAAATCACAGTGACAAGTGTCCCTTTAGTCCTGAGCTGCTCCCCTCTCCATGGCAGACGCCTCCTGAAAAGTGAGCCCCCTTGGGAGGTGCCTCCCTGGTGGCACTGCCCACTGGTTCTTCGAAGGGCAGAGAAGCGGGAGGGGCAGACGGCCGAGGATGGTGAGCTTGCTGTGGCCCCTCCTGCTCCCTGGGGTCCTCCTGGGCCTCAGTGTCCCCCAGGGGCAGTAAGCAGGCAGGGTCAGTGGGGGTGGTGTCCACTTGAGTGTTCCCTGAGACCCCGACCTCAATGCTAAGCCCACCCCCTTCCTAGCATCCGGGGAAGGGGTCCCTGGGGTCCACCCAGCCAGACGGGCTGGGGTACCTGGAAACCCAGCGAGTGGACACGGGCAGTCCTGGGGGCCGTGCCGTGCCTTGGGAGTGTCCCCTTTGCAGGCAGCCTCCTCCTGGATGCTGGGGGCCCCACTCTGGGCCTGGCCCCCTGCTCACAGCTGCTGTCCCGGCACCTGGAATCTGAGACTGGGGGTCAGGGTGGGGCCTGGGGCAGAGGACGCCCCCCCGCCGCTGTCTGGGCAGCCCCTGACCCCGGGCTCCTGGCTTGTGCCTGGGCTCACCCTGGGGCAGCTGAGCTGAGCTCGCTCAGGGTTAAAGTTTCAGGGTGAGCAGCACCCCCACCCCTGCAAATGCCCCACCCTCCCCATTCCGGGAGCTCGGCCATCATCCTGTCAAGGCCAAGGGCTGCATGTAGGTCCAGGGTGCAGGGGCGAGGCCTGTAGGTGGAGCTGAGGCCATTTGCTGGCTGACTCGAGGCTCGCGGGCAGTGGGGGGCCCTTCCCCAGTGGAGGCCTTGAGGGCTGAGTCTCCCCGACGGAACCCAGGGAGAGAAACGGGCCAGGCCCTGGGACGCAAGGTCACGGGGATGCAAACCTACCTGCAGCTGGGGGCAGAGCTGCCCGGGGGAGGGTGGGGTGCAGACACCGTCCCCTCCCCTGGAGCCCACAGCGGGGGCCAAGGGGCTCGGTGCCTGCTCCCTGGTCAGCGCCTGTCAAGACCCCCTCCCCCACAACAGGAGGGCCCAGTCAGGGGGCTCCTGAGGCTGAAGGGCCCTGTGTCTGCACCCCAGACCCTTGACTTAACAGCCGTCGCTCTGAAAGCAGTCAGTGGAGGAGAAACGAGGCTGCAAATAAAGCTTTATTGACAAAGAGCCCGACAGAGGCGTGGGGCCGCGCACAAGACGTAAACCGTGAGCAGCACTTGCCCGGGGCGGGGCGGCCGAGTCACACGGAGCCCGGTCTGCTGTTCGCCGCTTGGCCTCGTGCGTGCACGACTTTGATGCATCTCTTATTGTGGCAAAGGACGAGGGACACGGAGCCCGGTCTGCTGTTCGCCGCTTGGCCTCGTGCGTGCACGACTTTGACGCATCTCTTATTATGACAAAGGACGAGGGACACGGCGCTCGTACTCTAGCCCGAGGCACCGGTTTGCGGGCTCTGAGTCCCCTGCCGTGCTGAGCACCCTTTCCACCATCGTCTCTGGAGCTCCTTCCTCGAGGCACACAGAACCTCGGGTCAATTTTAAAGAAGAAATGAGAGTTGCTGTGAAAGAGAAGAGCAGCCCTTGGCCCCTGAAGCCGGCAGGTGTTGGCGCTCCCAGGAGACACAGGGGCCCCGTGAACCGAAGGACTCCTCCGGGCCTGCTTCACACGCAGCCACGTGGCTTTGGCGGGGTCACCTCACCCTGGCTGGTGAGGCCGTGGTCCCTGCAGGCAGCCTCCTGCTCCCTACACGGGCTTGCCTTTAGGGCGAGTGCGCCTGTCTGGGCTCGGCGACTGAGTCTCAGGCTGGCCTGGCCCGTCGGGGGGCTCTTCCATAGGACAGTCAGCATGCGGACAGCAGGCCTCAGGGGACAGGGGTGAGCTTCCTGGGGCTGCCAGTAAATTACTGTGGGCCGTGAAGAAGGTCAGTCCTGAGTGTTTGTTGGAAGGATTGACGCTGAAGCTGAAGCTCCAATACTTTGGACACCTGATGCGAAGAACTGACTTATTGGAAAGACCCCGATGCTGGGAAAGATTGAAGGTGGAAGGAGAAGGGGACGGCAGAGGATGAGACAGCTGGATGGTGTCATCGACTCAGTGGACGTGGGTTTGGGTTTTGGTGATGGACAGGGAGGCCTGGTGGCTGCAGTCCGTGGGGTTGCAAAGAGTTGGACACGACTGAGCGACTGAACTGAACTGAACTGGGGGCTTAGGACGGCAGACACCCATCCTTTCACCGCCAGGAGCCTGGAAGCCTGAAGTTGGGGGCAGAGGGGAAGGCACTCCCAGTGGCCCCGGGCTCCTGGTCTCGAGGCCATGTCATCCGTCTCTGCCCTGCCTCCTCTGGGCCACCCCCTCTGAGCCTGAGTCTCCCCTCCATCCCCAGCCCGCCCCGCGCAGCCTCCGTCCGCAGCTCTGCCCTGGCAGTAGCTGGGGGAGGAGATGACCGCTGAGCCTGAGGCCCTGCCCCTCTGCCCATGGTCCAGGGCACCCTCTCCTCTTCTGGGACCTGCCTGCCCCTTCTGGGGGGAGCCCGGGCTTGGGGAACATCCAGGAGGCAGCGGTCCCTCGGTTCCAGGGGCCGGGCAGCTGGAAGCAGGTGAGACGGGCGTTTCTGGGGCAGAAGCACACAGCCCAGCAGGTCCAGTGGTGCCAGGTCCTGCAGCGGCCTGCAGCTGTCCCCTCCGGAGGCCCTGCCCCTCTGCCCATGGTCTAGGGCACCCTCTCCTCTGCAGCGGCCTGCAGCTGTCCCCTCCGGTGACCTCTCTGGCCTTCCGGCCTCCGCTGCCGCTGCCCCTGATTAATGAAGCCGTAGATCACCCTGCTCCCCACATAATGGGATGTGAGCACTGTCTAATTTCCAAATTAAAACTCAGACGGATGGCTCTGCTCCTGACGGCACGGGTGGCTGGGGGTGTGCTGGCCGGCGGAGGGCTCGGTTGAGCAGCTCAGCCTGGGTTCGGCCTCACGGGGCCTATGACCCTTCCTTCCTCCAGGCTTTGACCACAGTTTCCAGATATGAGAGAGTGGATGCCGAGGGCAGGAGGCAGAGGCCACCCCCATGAGCCACGGACCCACCGCCTGTGTCCCTGGCCTGGTCCCCGCTCCATGCTCCAGAGTGTGCTGGGCGCTGTGCTTGGGAACCAGTCTCCTGAGGTCGGGGTCAGGGCCCAGCAACCCACTCCCAAGCACCCTGAACCCCAATGGCCTGAGAGAGGCGGGGTCAGGGGGCCCGCAGCACATGGTCAGCTTCCCCAGACAGCAGTGGGCATGTGGGCAGAGCCCTCGGGCGGTGAGGCCACAGAACGCGGGCACAGCCTCCAGAGCCGGTGGCCCCTGGGGCGACGAGCCGGAGCTGGACTGGGGAGGAGAGTCCAGGGAGCCCGCGTCCCACCCAGCCGCCAGCTGCGCATGCTGGATGTGTGTGGAGAGCTGGGGAGGAAGCCAGCCGCGCCGCGTTGCCCCGGTTACTCCCTGCTGCTCTCCACCACGTGTCCCCCCTGGCGGCCGACCGTCAGGCAGCAGGGCTGGGCCAGCAGATGGGCCGTCTGTCCCTCAGTGCGAGGGTCCAGGCCGTGTCGCACCAGCAGGCTTGGTGTCAGGCCCTAACGGTCTGCAGGCCCCCAGGCTCCTCCTCCTCCAGGCTGCCTCCGCCCTCTGCTTCCCTGACTCTCCCCCCACCCCGGGGTCCTTCAAGCCTGCTCCCCATGCCCCCGGCTCCCCAGTTCCACACCAAAGCCTTCTCTGCCAGAGGATGTGCTGACACTCCGTGAGGCCGCCTACAGTCCTGTCTGACTGCGGATCTGGCCTGAGTCCCTGCTCCCCAGCCCCACACCCGTGCCCCTCAGAGCCGCAAGCTTGGCTCCTAGGAGACCCACAGGAAGGGCTGGTTTCTGGGTTGACAGGGCTCAGTTGCTTCAGCCGTGTCTGAGTGTGCACCCACGGATCGCGGCCCGCCGGGCTCCTCCGTCCACAGGAGCGGCCTGCCATCTCCTCCTCCAGGGGTTCCTCCTGACCCAGGATCCAGACTGTACCTCTTATGTCTCCTGCCCTGACAGGTGGATTCTTTAAGCCTAGTGCCACCCGGGAGCCCCAGGGTTAAAGGTCTCTGTATTGGTCTGCGGCTGTGTATTGATCCTGACAAGCAGCTGCTGACCCCCTGTGTGCAGCGATCCTGGACTGTGACAAGCAGCCGCTGCTGACCCCCTGTGTGCAGCCGCGGGGCCAGCGGAAGGACAGGGTACGGCGGCCCCCACCGTCACCGTGGCTACCTCCCAGTCGAGGCCTCTCTGGTCTGGGTTTCTGCTTCCAGCCTCACAATCCGGGAGGGTCAGAGAAGGACGGCCGGATGGAGGCGGCACAGGCTGTGTGCCTCATTGTCCTAGAAATGCTCCCTGAGCCCTGGGCTGGGCCTGGCCGCCATCGGTGCTGGGGAGCCAGGCCCCCGAGGGCCCAGGATTGCGGGCCGCTGCTCAGGATGCCCAGGCTCGGCAGGAGGACGTGCGAGGCCCCCTGCAGCGTGGTGTCCCTGGCGAGGCTCTGCAGGCCCAATTCATCATCTCCAGGCTGAGTTTGTAACAGGAAATAAAGCTGTAAATTGTGCTGAGCTACTGCTGTCAGCAGGGGCCCGCGCCCGGAATGCTAACCGGTCCTGCCGGCTCTCTCCCCGCCGTACAGGGCGGGGGCCAGGGCAAGTGCCGGGCCCGGGGCTCCATGCCCAGGCCAGGGGCTCCATGCCCGGGCTAGGGCCCTGCATGGTGGGACGAGACCTCAGGGGCTGGAAGAGAGATTGCTGGTCCCTCAGGTAGCACAGGGGGGCTGGGCTGCCTGTGGGTGAAGCAGTGTCTGCACCCAGCAGGGCGTGGGCAGGGCTCTGTGTGTCCCCGGGGGAAGTGGGTGCGGGGGCTGGAGGTAGAGGGGGACACACGCAAGTTCCCCGAGATCAAGAAGTCACAGCGACGGCCTGGACATCCGCACCCAGCACCAGGAGCCTGGGTGGGAGCCAGCGAGGGGGGGCCTGGGGGGAAGGGCCTGATTGCAGCCGGCCCTGGGGCGTTCGGGGCCCCCGCGGTGCGGGTGGGGGTCCTGACTCCCCCTCCCCCCGGGAGGCTCAGGGGACAGTTCTCTGTGCACTTTCTCCCCGGCCAGCCAGGTGGCTTCTCGGCAGGAGGGGCCCTCTGGGACCCTCTCTCCACGTCCCAGCTGGAGGCTCAGCAGTGCGCATGGGAGACTTCATATCCGTGTCCAGCATCACATGGCTGGACGGAGAGCGGGGCTGGGCTGGAGGGGGTCTTCCCAGAGGCGTGGTCCTCTTCATTCAGCACTCAGAGCACTAACACGGCGAGGGGTCTCCCCCCATGTCCTTAAAGGGGCTCCGCTTCTCCCCTGGACAGAGCTGGGCCCTGGGAGACTCAGGGGCGNCTTCGGGATTTGAAAGATTAAAAACTCCAGGTGGAGAGGGTCGCGACGTTGAATGTGTGGCGGAAGCGCTGGGGACCACGGCTCAGCTCCGAGCCGGGCGGCCGGCGGCGTCTCCACAGCATGAATTACCCGGGCCACGGGTCTCTGCGGAGCTCCGAGCGTAACGGCGGCCGGGGCGGCGACGGCGCCGCCTGGGAGCTGGGCTCGGACACGGAACCGGCGTTCGGGGGCAGCGTCTGCCGCTTCGACCACCTGCCCGCCGGGGACCCTGGTGATGACGAGGTGCCCCTGGCCCTGCTGCGCGGGGAGCCCGGGCTGCACTTGGCGCCGGGCGCGGAGGACCACAACCATCACCTGGCGCTGGACCCCTGCCTCAGTGACGATAACTATGACTTCAGCTCGGCCGAGTCGGGCTCCTCGCTGCGCTACTACAGCGAGGGCGAGAGTGGAGGTGGCGGCAGCTCCTCGTCGCTGCACCCGCCTCAGCAGCCGCCGCTGGTCCCGTCGAACTCGGGGGGCGGCGGGGCGGCTGGAGGAGGCCCCGGGGAGAGGAAGCGCACCCGGCCCGGCGGCGCGGCCGCCCGGCACAGATACGAGGTGGTGACGGAGCTGGGTCCGGAGGAGGTGCGCTGGTTCTACAAGGAGGACAAGAAGACCTGGAAGCCCTTCATCGGCTACGACTCGCTCCGCATCGAGCTCGCCTTTCGAACGCTGCTGCAGGCCACGGGGGCCCGAGCCCGGGCCCAAGACCCGGACGGCGACCATGTGTGCGGCCCGGCCTCCCCCGAGGGTACGGCCTCCAGCTCCGTGGAGGACGAAGACGAGGACCGCGTCTGCGGCTTCTGCCGGCGCATTGCAGGGCACGGGCGCGAGATGGAGGAGCTGGTGAACATCGAGCGGGTGTGTGTGCGGGGCGGCCTCTACGAGGTGGATGTGACCCAAGGAGAATGCTACCCGGTGTACTGGAACCGTGAGTAGCCGGCCGGGGGATGGAGCGGGACGGGCTGCCTCTGCAGGGGCCGACGCGCACCCGGGTGGGTTTGGAACTTAACTGCGGGGAGAGTGAGCCGCGTGAGGCCTGGCGATTGGTCCGAATAGGATGGAGACCGTGCAGGCAAGCGCCAGCAGGTGAAGGGTAAAGCGAGCAGATGGCAAAAGCCCAGTCGCCTGGGGTCAGGAGGAGAGGATACTGCCGAGGTAGCGCCTCCTGGGTAAGGCGGGTGCTGCAGCCACCCCCTGGAGGTGATCCAGGAATGGATGGCCAACCCGAAAGGTTTAATTTCTTGATTCCTACCTGAGCTTTGTCCATCCAGGGATCTGATTCGCTCTCGTTTACCCTGCACTGCTTATGATTTAAATACCAGTTTGGCTTCTGGACTGGAAATGTTTGAGAGAATCTGAATAACGGTTCCGTTATGAATTTGGGGAAAGAAGGTTAATCCCTGGCGGGAAGGGAAGCGATAAAGGTTGTTCTCACCGGTGCGTTCAGGAGAGGTGGAAAAGCACTGCTCGAAGCAGTTGTGACAAGTGGGTCCGCTCACACTCTATGTGGAATACTCATATTTCTCTCACAGGTCCTTGCTTACATATTTTCATTTTTGCCTCTTAACCTTGAAAAGTTTCGAGACTCGGGCCTTGGTTTTCTCATCTGTAAAATAGGGATAATTGTATCTATGTCGTAGGGTTGTTATGGAAATTAAATGAGGTAATATGCTTAAGGGCCTGGGAGCTGTGTTTGGCACACATGTGAATAGTAAGTCCTTATTCCTTAGATAACAATGCAGTTAGGTTTGTAATTAGATTAAGGAGGAAGGCTGTCAAATATCCGCCATTGCATGTAACAGATGTTTTATATGTAAAATAAATATTCGATGGTACATAAGCTATTGGCGCCCAGTAATTTGTAATATATAGCTGTAATTTTTATGGGCCCAGTGCCCTAGCTCAGGTGTCTTCCTTTACTGTCACTAGCCTTAGGTCTTCCATACCCCTTATAACATTCTGCCTTGTATTAATTACATGTATTGATGACTAAGCTTCCTTTCTGTATGTTTAGCATCTAATGGGAAAATCCATCATCTTTATCTTCATGTTTTCATTGGGCCTAGTGCAGAAAGTTTTTTAAAAACAGGTATTGAATTGTATATGTGATTCTAATGTTAAAACATTCACATGTTAAGCATGAGTCACTAAGACAGCAGTTACAACACGTATCAAATCACCAAATAAAACAAGCATAGCAGGAAATTCAGTTTCTTACTTCCCTTTAAGATGACATTGAAGGCATTTGTTACCACTTTCATAAAGCCAGATTCATCTAGGACCTACCATGTCACCCACATCTTTTGATTATAAGCTCACAAAGGACAAGATATGCTTGCATTCATTCATTCATTCATCTTTTTTCCTTTTTGCCAGTATTTGTGCATCACACAGTACTCTTGTGAAGGCAGTAGGAAAGGTGGAAGAAAGGACAGTCCTTACCTTTGAGGAGCTTCCCACTGTCTTTTTCTTCAAATGACCTAGACATCATGATAGATTTTTATCTTTGGAAGACAGAAGGACAAGGACTTATTGGAGTTAGAAAGTGGGATAAAATGCAGGGCATTCTTGGAGAGGGGACTGGAAACCCAGAGATGAATCTTACCCTTTTAGGTCAACTAAAGTATAGTTACCAAGAATACTGTGTGCTCTTTTGATTTATGATATAAGATTGTTAATGCTTGCATAGTGCTTGAGTGTCTACAAAGCGACTTTTCGAATTCATCATTTCATAGTGATAGCAAATGAGTGCTAATGTTCTTTATATGAAAGAGCAGGGTTCAGCGAAGTTAATGAACTTGCCCAAGGTCACCCAGCTGGAAAGTGGTAAAACAGAAAGGCATATGCAATGAAACAGAAGCATGAAACTGCATGGCATTTTGAAGAAACTAGGGCTGTACCTGCAGGGGTCAAAACACAGAGCCTAGCTTTGGAGTTTGACCACTACAGAAATAGAGGTATTTGATCAGAGACAAGAGATTGTGAAGGAAACCCCTGCCTTGTGAGTGCTACTTTTAGGAGAGTAGCTAGAAGAGGAGGAGGGCAGGTATGCAGTGCTAGGGAATTTGGACTTTACCCTGTTGAGCGTCAGGGAACCAAACTCTTGAAAGCTGTCTGTTAAGTGACTAGGGACAGCACAAAGGCTGTATTGGACAGGCAGAGAAGATCATTAGAATGCTAGTGTCATAAATCAAGCAACAGTAAAGGCCTACAAAAATTAACCTGAAAGGAAAAGTGGTCTTAGTCCTCTCAAATCATCTTTCCTAAATCAGATCACCAGTAGAGTAGTTATAGCTTATAAATTAATTTTTGTTTGGCATAACAGCAACACCTATTTTGACTCCATTTTTGCAATTTCTAAATAGCTTTCTGCAAGATACAATCCATATGTGGATTGTATCCCAAGGCTTAATATTAGTTACGATGAAAATGCAATAGTGCTTTTTGTCCATGATTTACTGCTTCTCACAAAATCCCATGTAACTTCTTTCTAATTGGTTTTTCAGGTCTCAGTGTATTATTATATAAGTTTTCACACTGTCTAAGGAGAGTTCAATCCCAGTATGGTTTCTTAAGCCTTTTCAAATGGAAAAATTTATAATTTTTCAGCTTCTGACCTTTCTCTTATTTTACTTTTTAAACCTTTCTGGAAATTTTCTGACTACTGAAAAGAATTTTGAAAAAGTCCAGTAACTTCCTACATACCATGGTGATAGGATTCCAGTGACTTTTGTGACCTAATTGAGTCCACTTTATCTGGGTATTGAAGCCAATAAGTTAGCTATAAAGAAAGCTGTTAATTTATTTTTACTCTTTCTAATTGATAAAATTTGAATCAATTTGGAGTATATGAATTGGAAGGGGAACAGAAGTTTTGTCTACCATAGCTTAGAAGCCAATATTATTACATATGAAAAGAAGTATTAATTATAAGAAGCTTATTTTTGTTTTATTGACTGTTTAGATGTTTTTCTGACTGCATGTGGACCTTTTAGATAAAAATTGATCATTGCTGAGTAATGGCTGAGTAAACTCCCTCACTCCCCATGTTTCAACTAAGCTCTTTGTAGCCTCTTTATAGGCTTGTTTTGAGAATTATTAGCATTACAACATGCTTAGAACAATGGTGGCAAGCACTAGGTGTTAACTAGATCTGTGTGGATCTCAGAAAGCAATATACCTTACTTGTAGAAACTCACATGAAGGTTAGTAAGACTGGGTATTCAAATTGTTAGGTTTGTTTTCACTGGTCTTTACCTCATCACAGGTGAAAAATTTTTTTAATTTAAAAATCATTTATTGTTAATCAGCTACTGCAATATAGAATAAAAAGTTTAAGGAAAAAAATCATGTGAATGCTAATCTTCAGATTATCTGGAAAAAGAAAGATGTAAGTTGCTATGAACCTGGCATCCCAATTAAATTCTGATTATTTTTTAATTTTTATTGGAGTATAACTGCTTTAGCGTGTTGTGTTAGTTTCTACTGCACAGCAAAGTGAGTCAGCTGTACATATATGTATATCCTATAAATGTTTGTCAGGAATAATAGCAAGAAAGTAGCCAAAGCATTTAGTAGTATTTATGGGAAGGCATTTAGAACATCATAGAGATTTATTTCCATTCACTAAATAAAGTTATTTTAATTGACCAAATGTTTATATGAATGTGTAGTTTCCAGAAGCAGTTATTAATTATAAGCCACAGCTTCCCTTACCCCACCCTCCCCTCTTTTTCTGTATTTATAAGATCTACATGCATTATTATCCTAAACCATTTGCAGTTTCAAATACTTCAGAAATTAATCAGTCTTTATGACACATTGAAGAGAAAATATTATCCCAATAAAAAGGTAGAAAAATGAGGGCTTTTTCTGCAGGTACCCAAATTATATGGTGTTTATTAATTTGGCACAGATGTAACTGTCTCTTAGGTCTTTTTTATTTAACGGTTAATAACCTTGATAAGCGGAGAAGGCAATGGCACCCCACTCCAGTACTCTTCCCTGGAAAATCCCATGGATGGAGGAGCCTGGTGGGCTGCAGTCCATGGGGTCACTGAGTCGGACACGACTGAGCGACTTCCCTTTCACTTTTCACTTTCATGCATTGGAGAAGGAAATGGCAACCCACTCCAGTGTTCTTGCCTGGAGAATCCCAGGGATGGGGGAGCCTGGTGGGCTGCCGTCTATGGGGTCACACAGAGTCGGACATGACTGAAGCGACTTAGCAGCAGCAGCAGCACCTTAATAAGTAATAATCCTTTATGAAGCACAGGGCATCATGGGAAAGTAATAGAGTCCAAGCTGTTAGAAGGTAATCTTTCTTGATCAGTTTCTGCCTCTAGTAAAGCAGAACTGTATGGACTAGAGACGCCTGATGCCAGGGTCCAGCCCCGGTGGATCCAGGGAATTTGAAGCAGGGATGGAGTTTGCGTCTAAAGGAAAATTGTTTAATTAAAGATATGGAGAGAGATTAGAAAAGAATAGTGTAGTAGGAAAATTAGTGGAGAAAACAGGCTGAATAACTTGGTTTACACGGAGAACCATAAAACCCCGAGACAAGGGGTTTGCACCACCTACGTAGGCCACAGGCGTCTTCCCGGTCTCCTGAAGGAGTGGAGACACAAAGTGCCCCTCCATTCAGATCTTAGAAGCCCAGGCAAAATTAGTAGGCTTGGCGAGCCTCCGCGCTCCAGATGGGAATTCTACTAGAAAAGAGAACAAGAAAAGACCACACGGGGGAAACCAGTCTTTCCAGGAACTGGTCCTGTTTCTTTATTTTCCAGGGCTGCTTTTATACTTTTAGTTATGCAAAGAGTTAAATGGAAAATACAAAGTCACGCGGGGTCAGCAGTCCTGACCCTTATTGAAACCACGCTTTCTTTCGGCATTCCTTCCGATATACAAAGTTCTCAGGTGATTTACATCATCTTCTGGCCAACAGGCCTGCTAACATTTTATGACCCTTTCTGATGATGATTAGTCAACCAGAAAACTTATTTTCTCCAAAGGTGATTTTTCTTAAGTCAGGCACCACCCTCCTAAGGCACCAGATAAAGCTGCATTTCTACAGGGTAAAGGTGCAGTGGGCTATAATCAAGAAAAGAATTTACTTAGCCTAAGGTCTAACGTGATTAATATCAAGGTTAATACGTATTTCTTCTATATGCTAGTTATATTCATGTGTATAAGGGGCAAGGGATATGGAGACTTAGCAGCAAATATTGGCTCAACAATGAAAACCCTCCACCGGTATAATTTCTAACTAACTCACTAATACTATACTAATAATTTTCTAACTTCTCAAAAGAATCTTTTTCTAAAGTTTAGGGCATCTCGTGCCTCTCACGGTTGGGAGGCTGTGAACAATCACATGTGGCCAGACAAACCTGTCAGGTAGGCTAGAGAGCCATCAGAGGAGCTTGTGGACTGAAACACTCTTGTCACGCCCAGGAGATTTATTAACTGGAATCCTAAGTTAACTCCTTTTCAGAGAGAGGTGGTGGGGGATAGCCCCCCGTATTGTCAGCAGTGTAGGTGAAAGCATAATGCAGTAAGGTAGGCAGACTCTGGTTTTGGGGGTAGATGCTCAAGAATGTCCAGGGGCAGCCCTGAGGCTTGATCCCACCTTTGTGTAATGTCAGGCCTCCTTCCTTGTGACCTTTGCCACGGGCAGGATTCCTCACGCTGGCACTCGGCAGCCTGACTCTGAAAAACTATCGGAGAATTGCATTATCTCCCACTCGTTCAGCCTGGAAAGCAGCCTTGGGTATCATTGGAATTCTATTTGTTCAGGTTTTTAGAACCATGGCAAAAGTCTTCTGAGAGCTCCATTCCAAACTAAGCCTGCTTTAGACTATTTTTCAGTGACCAACTGAAACAACACAAAGATAATGAATGAATAGTGGTGACTTGTACGGAGGGCAGGACTTGGCACTACCCAATGGAGGCATTCAGGACTTTTCTTTCCCTTTGCATTGTGCCATTAGTTTAAAAACTGGTATCAGTTATTGATCCACCTTGTTTGTGTACAGCTCAAATGTGATACTGCATGTTGTGCAAGTTACTTTATATAAATGTTCAGAGTGATTAGTATGTTTTTCTTTCTTCTGTCTGTCATCACCATCTTCTCTTCTTTCTTCCTTTACTACTTTGCCTTTAAAAAGACTTTTTGTACTCTTCGTTCTCCCAAATTATATCTTCCCTAGTGGCTCAAACAGTAAAGACTGCCTGTGATGCAGGAGATGCAGGTTCAGTCAGGAAGATCCCCTGGAGAAGGACGTGGCAGCCCTCTCCAGTATTCTTGCCTGGAGAATCCCATGGACAGAAGAGCCTGGTGGGCTACAATCCATGGGGTCACAAATCTCTTCCAAATTGTATTTCCTGGGTCTTTTATCCTCACATCACACCCTCTAATTTCTGTTTTGCCAAGATCTTTGATGTCTGAAACCCTAGGGCTGATTCTTTTCTGTAGAGAACAAGGAAAAGCTGGATATGCTGTGGTGATCATGAAATCCTCTGAGAATTACCGTCACTGGGTGAGAAGAGTAGGGGGATTAAAAGGAGAGAGGGAAATGCAGCATATGTTCACAGGAAGCCTAAGATGAAGATTACTGGCAGAAGAGATGTGGAGGGTAGGCAATTCTTGAATCCCTGATTGATGGGGAATCTGACCCAAGACCTTTATCTTTTCATGAGTCTGATGAAATTTAAACTGTGCACGTTATCAAGAAGAACTTCAACACTGATAAAGGGTGTAGAAACAGTTTCTTCTTTTTTTGCCACGATATATTCCTAAAAGCACAGTTAAAAAGTAAAACAGGGAAAAATATTTTTATACCCACTGTATATAACCTACAATTCTACTTTTTTGAGTTTGCCTTGGTAAAGGGAGATTGTGCTTAAAAAAAGATGTTGAATCACTGACAGAAAAGTGGATTAATAGGATGAAAAGCATAATGCAGATACTTTTTGATATCCCTGATTTAGGGGACAGGTGAAATTCAAAGTGGTGAAAAGTAGAAATTGCTTGTGCCAGAGAACTAAGGGGAATTGGTAGGAATATTGATATAGGCATATAACATTCTATATTGCTGTATTCTATATTCTGTATTGCTTTCTAATTTTGCCAGATTACCATACATCAGAATAAACTATATAGTCATTAATATTTGTTCTAAGTGCTTGTTACATTTAGCTGTATCTAGGTAATCTTTATATTCATTACACTTATATAGTCAAATAAACTCTCTTGACTGACGATTGGAGGCAAGGCCAGCCTTTGGAAATTATAATGTTAATAGTATTTCTGTACCCTGCTGCTGCTGCTGCTAAGTCACTTCAGTCATGTCTGACTCTGTGTGACCCCATAGACGGCAGCCCACCAGGCTCTGCCGTCCCTGGAATTCTCCAGGCAAGAATACTGGAGTGGGTTGCCATTTCCTTCTCCAATGCATTAAATAGGTCCTCAGATATCTGGACTCTTTAAGAACTATAAATTCCATCTGAATAGATAGCTTTTCCAAATAGCCATCTATTGAGAGTTAAGCTTTTATTTGCGAAAGTATAATTTTAACTGTGTGAATGGAAAACTCTAATATTACTCTTCCTTCTTTGGCTACTTCTTAGAGAACCATCATTCTGAACATCGATGCAGATAGCCCTTGGGAAACATGATACAGGACAAAGAACTGGATGAACTGTGCTAAAACATAAAATTCTAAATCACATGTCATAGAAGGAGCTGCAAAAATAACTTTAGGTGAAGTACAAGGAACAGAGTTGAAATCACTTCTGAGCCTTGATATACATAGATAAATGCAGTCTCGCATTGTATTTTACTACTTACTACAGATGATCAACTTTCAGTTAATATTTTAGACACGAGTACATTGTTTTCTTATTCTATAGAACTGCTAATAGGCAGGCCCCTCAGGTGTATCTCATTTCTACCTGATTCACCTCTGATAGATTGTCAGGAAAGTTTGCATTTTAACAACCAATGCATTTTAATGTTAAGTACCCCCTGGTGGCTCAGATGGTAAAGAATATGCCTACAATGCGAGAGATCCCTGGTTCAATCCCTATGTTGGAAAGATCCCCAGGAAAAGAGAATAGCAACCCACTCCAGCATTCTTGCCTGGAGAATCCCATGGACAGAAGAACCTGGTGGGCTACAGTCCATAGTGTCGAAAAGAGTTGGACATGACTGAGCAACTAACACACACAAACCATTTATTCAACTGAACTCTGGGAGTTGGTGATGGACCGGGAGGCCTGGCATGCTGCAGTCCGTGGGGTTGCAAAGAGTCAGACACAGCTGAGCAACTGAACTGAACTATTCAACTTTACAGTTATACTAATTAAGACATAAGAAATGTCTTATATTTAAAGAAATATATTCTTTAAAACCCCTATGGCCTTGTTTCTTAAAAGAAGTGAATAGTATTTAAGGTATAATTATATTGTCCAGAGTTTCTTACCCCTATGAAATGGATTTAAACTCAGTGAGTCATAAATATTAACAGTAGCTTTTGCCTAAATTAAGTTAGTATTTTTAATGTAATTGTTACTTTCAGGTGGGGTTCCCCAATGTGTTTTGAGGTATAGGTATTTCTTTCATAAGGTAGAATTTTTATGATTGCTCGCAACTAATGAAATTTTGGAGTTGTAACATTTGTAGCCAAGCTAAATGATGATTAGGACAGTGACTGTTTAGTTACCTTTGTCCTACAGTATTCCTCTAGAACATAGTTCCTGTCTAGTAAATGAGCAAGTGTTCAGGTATTAGAATGGACGGCAGCATTTTGTTATCTAGCTCTTAATTTACTACCTTTCATTCTATTTACCAACTAAACATAATTAGTTTCATATATAATGTTTTTACTGTCACTCATGTTTTGAGAAAGTTTGTTAACTTTAATATTGATTTTAATGTGAAATATCTCATATATGTACAAAAGTCAAGATTACATAACCAACAATCAGTATTCTCCCTTGCTTAGCTTATTAAACATTAAAGATATAATCAAATCTCCTCTGTGACATCTCCCATTCCCTTTTCTTCAGTCCAAAAAGAACCCCTCTCCCAAATTTGTGGTTTATTCTCTATGAAACATCAGAAATAGCAGATACAGGTAGCAGCCACCATCCCTAGGACTGAGATAGAGCACCCAAGGAAAAGGCTGTTACCTCTCAGTGCTGAGATTCTGACCCAGAGAGAGTGGCAGCGGTCTCAGGTGCTGCCCCTCTGGGACTGCTGGAAATCACCAGTGCTGGGAGAAGGCTGGTACACCTGAAACTAACACAACATTGCTGACAGACTGTACTCAAATATGAAATATAAATAAAAACTAAAACACCATCAAGAAACACCCAGAACATTTGACCAAATATCTGAGTACCTTTTGGCCCAGTCAAGTTGATACATAAGATTAACCACACCAGAACTTCCCTAGTGGTCCAGTGGTTAAGAATCCTCCTGTCAGTGCGGGGGACATAGGTTCAATCCCTGGTCTGGGAAGATTCCACATGATATGGGGCAACGATGCCCATATGCCACAACTACCAAACTCAAACTGTAGAGCTTGCGTGTTGCAACTACTGAGCCTAAGTGCCCTAGAGCCCATGCTCTGCAGTAAGAAAAGCCACTGCAATGAGAGGCCTGAACACCACAACTAGGGTAGCTAGCCCCTGCCTGCTGCAACTAGAGAAAGCCCATACACAGCAGCAAAGACCCAGCACAGCCAAAAACAAATATAAATAAATATTTTTTTAAATTTAAAAAGATTAATCACACTGAATATAAAACTGTGCATGCTCAGTCGTGTCCAGCTCTGCAGCCCCAGGGACTGTAGCCCACCAGGCTCCTCAGTCCATGGAATTCCCAGGCAAGAATACTGAAGTGGGATTCCTACTCCAGGGGATCTTCCCAACCCAGAGATTGAACCCACATCTTGGCCTCTGCTGCATTGGCAAGTAGATTCTTTACCACTAGCACCATCTGGGAAGCCCCAATATAAAACTAAAACCATGTATATATAGAAATGCCAAACGTTATCAGTTCATTTCAGTCGCTCACTGTGTCCGACTCTTTGCGACCCCATGAACTGCAGCACACCAGGCTTCCCTGTCCATCACCAACTTCCAGAGCTTGCTCAAACTCATATCTATCCGAGTCGATGATGCCATCCAACCATCTCATCCTCTGTTGTCCCCTTCTCCTCCTGTCTTCAATCTTTCCCAGCATCAGGGTCTTTTCCAGTGAGTCACTTCCTTGCATCAGGTAGCCAAAGTGTTGGAGTTTCAGCTTAAGCATCAGTCCTTCCAATGAATATTCAAGACTGATTTCTACAAGATTGACTGGTTTGATCTCCTTGCAGTCCAAGGGACTCTCAAGCGTCTTCTCCAACACCACAGTTCAAAAGCACCAATTCTTCAGCGTTCAGCTCTCTTTATAGTCCAACTCTCACATCCATACATGACTACTGGAAAAACCATAGCTTTGACTATACAAACCTTTGTTGGCAAAGTATTGCCTCTGCTTTATAAATGCTGTCTAGATTGGTCATAGCTTTTCTTCCAAGGAGCAAACATCTTTTAATTTCATGGCTGCAGTCAAAATCTGCAGTGATTTTGGAGCCCCAAAAAATAAAGTCTGTCAGTGTTTCCACTGTTTGTTCATTTGTTTGCCATGAAGTGATCAGACTGGTTGCCATGATCTTCGTTTTTTGACTGTTGAGTTCTAAACCAGCTTTTTCACTCTCCTCTTTCACTTTCATCAAGAGGCTCTTTAGTTCCTCTTTGTGTTCTGCCATAAGGGTGGTGTCATCTGCGTATCTGACACCAAACATTATAGACATTTATAATGTAGAAGGAGAAAGTTCCTTATAGTCCCACCTCCCCAAGATACCTGTTGATAATAGCTTAGGGTATTTTTCTCCACTTATTTTCAGTACATATACCAATGTATACTTTTATAAAACAGGATATACTATTTATAACTATATATGCACATGTACAAATATATATGAATGTAGTATTATGATTTAATTTTTCATTTTAATTTTAGACATTATTCCATGTCTTCTGAATATTATTTCACTGTGGATTACTATATGGAGAAGGCAGTGGCACCCGACTCCAGTACTCTTGCCTGGAGGATCCCATGGACGGAGGAGCCTGGTGGGCTGTAGTCCATGGGTTCGCTAAGAGTCAGATGCGACTGAGTGACTTCACTTTCACTTTTCACTTTCATGCATTGGAGAAGGAAATGGCAACCCACTCCAGTGTTCTTGCCTGGAGAATCCCAGGGACCGGGGAGCCCGGTGGGCTGCCGTCTGTGGGGTCGCACAGAGTCGGACACTACTGAAGCGACTTAGCAGCAGCAGCATAGATTACTATCCATTCATATTTTGATGTATTTAATGAATATTTTAATACCTATTGGGCCAAGCATCATTTATATATTCAATCATCTGTTGGTAGAAATTATAGGTCATTTTGTTTGATTTTATTTGTTTTCTATTATACAATGAGATAAATGCCTTTGTAGTATATCTTTAGGCACTTTTGTACAAGTTTCTATAAAGTGTATTTCTAGAATTGATCTATAAAAGATGCATGTGTTTTTAGGTTTTAAAAAGTACTGCTAGGCCAGAATTTCTCAATCTCAGCATTACTGAAATTTTGTAGCTTGGGTTGGGAGTAGCTGTTCTCTTTAGCAACATCCCCTGGCCTAGATACTAGTAGTACCACACCCCAAAACCTGATGAGTAAGGGGTGAATTTGAGGGTGACTTAGAAGATAAATAGTACTCATTGTGTATCCAGTCATAGTTGTAAGGCACATATAAAGAGGAGACATCTTGGATGATCCCAGATTTCTGTCTTGGGGGACCTGCTAAATACTGTCAGTACACCACTTGTCATGATACGGAATACAGATGGAATAACAGATTTGCATTCTGTTTTGTTTCTTCCAGGAACTTCGTGTGTCCCATGGCTTTTTGTGATTCTGGTAGCTATTAATTGTTCTGCTGCTGCTGCTGCTGCTAAGTCACTCTACTAGGAGTCATTTAATTGGCAGTTGAATGTTTGGGTTTCGAGTTTGAGACAGAGGCCTGAACCAAAAAGATGTAGTACTTGCCCACATATTGATGGAATTCAAAGCTTAGGTGTAAAGCTCCCAAAATATCCATCCAAAAGAATAAATGCTTAGATTTATTAGGCTTAAGAGGAGAAAAGTTTTGGGAGTATAGATGTGTGCTAAAATTTGTTTTATTCTTTTTGACTCTGCTTTTTAACTTCCATGGTTTTTTGGAGAAGCATGCTTGGCTCTGGTTTGTAAGTCTCATTATAGCCTAGCAGTGTAAAATTTCCCGAATTATTTCTTTTAAAATTACAGCTGAATAGACTGTATTTCTTAGGGAGAGAACTAAAAAGGGACTTCTCCTGTTTAAGAATATAGGTTGCATTGTATGGTAGAGAGTTTGAATGAACTTTGGAGTCAAACTTTGGTTGGAATCTTGGTTCTCATAATACTTAACAGTGTGCCTCTAAGCAAATTATTTAGGTTCACTAAGACTCATTTTACGCATTTGTACAACTGGGGACATAATTGCAATCTTTAAGATTAAATGAGATGAGCTTTTGGATCTGGAGAATAATGGAAACTATCCAAATGTTAATCTCCACACATTTTCCCCAAAAGCCACATACATTTAAACCATACATAGGTGACACATCCAACGTTACTACAGGGTGGACAATACCATAAACTTTAAGTTAGCTATAAGTAAAGAAACAGCAAGTTAAAACAGCTCTTGTTACTGCTATAACCCTCTGAATCTGGAGAGTGTGGCAAGGAGATGCTTAGTTCAGTTCAGTCTCTCTGTCATGTCCATCTTTTGCATTTGCTGCATTGGCAAGTAGATTCTTTACCACTAGCGCCATCTGGGAAGCCCCAATATAAAATTAAAACCATGTATATACAGACATGCCAAACATTATCAGTTCAGTTCAGTCACTCAGTCGTGTCTGACTCTTTGTGGCCCCATGGACTGCAGCACACCAGGCTTCCCTGTCCATCACCAACTCCCGGAGCTTGCTCAAACTCGTGTCCATCGAGCCAACCATCTCATCTCTGTCATCCCCTTCTCCTGTCTTCATTCTTTCCCAGCATCAGGGTTTTCTCAAATGAGTCAGCTCTTAGCATCAGGTGGCCCAAAGTACTGGAGTTTCAGCTTCAACATCAGTCCTTCCAATGAACACCCAGGACTAATCTCCTTTAAGATGGGCTGGTTTGATCTCCTTGCAGTCCAAGGGGTTCTCAAGAGTCTTCTCCAACACCACAGTTCAAAAGCATCAATTCTTCGACGTTCAGCTTTCCTTACAATCCAACTCTGACTTCCAACTCTCATACATGACTACTGGAAAAACCATAGCTTTGACTATACAAACCTTTGTTGGCAAAGTCTCTGCTTTTTAAGAGACAGTGAAAGAAGAGAGATCAGAGGTTACAGTGAAGCAGAAAACCACTCACAGAAAGAAAATGTCCCCCACACAACAAGCAAAATATGGCCATAGACTTGAAGCTTGGTAATTAATAACACTAACTGTGAAGAAAGCTGAGCACCGAAGAACTGATGCTTTTGAACTGTGGTGTTGGAGAAGACTCCTGAGAGTCCCTTGGACTGCAAGGAGATCCAACCAGTCCATTCTAAAGGAGATCAGCCCTGGGATTTCTTTGGAAGGAATGATGCTAAAGCTGAAACTCCAGTACTTTGGCCACCTCATGCGAAGAGTTGACTCATTGGAAAAGACTCTGATGCTGGGAGGGATTGGGGGCAGGAGGAGAAGGGGATGACAGGATGAGATGGCTAGATGGCATCACCAACTCGATGGACATGAGTCTGAGTGAACTCCAGGAGTTGGTGATCGACAAGGAGGCTTGGCATGCTGTGATTCATGGGGTCGCAAAGAGTTGGACACGATTGAGTGACTGAACTGAACTGTGAACTGAACTGTAGGGAGGGTGTGTGAAAGTGAGAGGGACAGAAATAGCAGCATCAGAGAAACATTGCCGATGGGAGAGGAGAAAAGGATACTGCTCTTTGGAGCCATGACAGTAAGAGGAAAGAAGTAAGGAGAAAATGAAGGGTCCTGGAGAAATGAAAGAAAAACAAGGAACACCAGTCCAGTCTTCACTTAACCACTGCCACCCCTACCACCACTACAGGAGCTGCTCTTAACAATGTGCAGCAGCACACACTCTGAAACTAAGAAGTCTGTCCCTAAAATACTCGTGAACAGAAGTAAATGCCATACAAAGCTACTGCAAGAGGAATGCAGAAAGGGTGAATCAGTACATTTCCACTGATTATAGTTCTTCCCCAAAAGCAAACACAAAACAAGAGAAACTATATGTAACGCAACAACCAAATATTCTGAAATTTATGGGCATACTAATAGGGACATTGATGAAAATAATGTTGATGTAAAGGGCACTGATAAAAGAAAGGAAAACAACCAAAAGAATGAAAATGAGATGAAAGAAGTGAAAAGCTTCAGAGAGAAAGTGTTTAAAATACAATATAGGCAAAGGAAGCCCCAATGTATTTATAACTGGATTGACTGCAGGAGAAATCAGTGGAACAGAACTAAGTATTAAACCATAGTCCAAGGAAACTTTAAAGAAATAAGAGGAAAACTGAAATCTATGAATTAAAAAGACCCACCTTGATAGATAGATCCAAAAAAAATGAACTCTGAGACATAGACTGTTAGAGTTTAGAGACTAGAGAAACTGTTTTAGATTTTGAAGGTAAATTTTTTTATGGACCCTTGGTGGGGGAAAAAACTCATATTACTAATTAAAAAATTAGATTTGCATCTGACTTCTCTAGAAATGATATACAAAGGAAAGCTGCAGTGAAACAGCATTTTTTAGAACTCAAGGAAGCACAGTTCAAGCTTGCCAACCTGTCCTTCAAGTATCAAGGCTATAGAAAAACAATGAGAATTTAATAGATTATAGATCCAAGACTAAACCAGTGGTGGGGATATGGGTACAATTGTTATATGTGAGTCAGGAGACAAAGGAAAAATAGAATAAGATCATTCCCTATTATAAATAGTAAGTGGGAATTTTGGGTACCATTTAAAATGAACACACCGCATAGTAAAAGTTTAAGTAAACAAAAAAGAGATTTAGGACGCTTTAAAATACATAAATACACACATGAATATGTAAAAGTCACCACTAGAACCAAAAATGCAAATATTCCTAAATACCAAAGGAAGACTTTTTTGAAAAGCAAAATCAACTGGAGAAAGAGTAGGAATAATAAAAACGGTGATTATAGAAGAATATTTCAAACATACCAGTTATATCAATCAGTAAGCATAAGTGGGTTTAATTCACGTGTCAAAGAAAAACACATCTAAAATAGTGAAAAAGGTTAAAAATAAAGAGATGTGCAAAAACATCACAGGAATATGGAAACAATAAGAAAGCAGTTGTTGTAATCTTGATAGACAAACTAAAATCTAGTAAAAAAAAAAATCAAACAGCGGTGTGCTTTATGTTAAAACCCCATAATTCTCAATGAATTTATATTTTTGAATTTCCACCAAATACAGCAAACACCTGACTATCGCAGAATTGCTACAGGAGAATAAAGGATAATGCAAGAAAAAATAGAAACACATAATAGATTTTAAATACATCAGTACAAGTTTGGTATAAGTGATTCATGATCATCTAATAAATTTTCTGTTTCAAAGTAGGAATTGGCCATTGGTTTCTTTTAATGGGAATGGGAAATGATATTTAGAGATCACAGTCTTTATATCATGATTGCTCTCTCACACAGGGTTGGTCTTTCTTTCTAGGTCTTTTCAGTACACAAAGCTTAGGATACATATTTTTTTTAAAGAGAAAATATACATCATTATTTCATACTGACATTTTTAGTTGAAATTTAAAATACAGGCTTATTTCTTTGACTTTTATATTTGTATCTCTTTTTACTTGTGCTAATAAATCTTAGTTTCTAATGATATTAACAAAATTATTCATCTTAATACCTGTACTTTGAAATTAACAATATCAATATTATTACAATCATTAGTGATTAGTATAGCTACTGCAAAAGGTTTAAGATGTATTTGCAGTTCTTTCTGTCTATAGGGCATATCCTAGTATATATATACAAATTACCGTCTTTTAAATCCAAACTTGAAGTAATTTCTCTATGTGTAGCTAAACCACCAACTCTTTTTAGGCTTTTGTTTTGCTTTGCTTTATGGTTTTTTCTTTTGTTTTGTTTTGTTTTTTAGTTTAAAGAATTCAGGATAACTTAGATGACAGTCGTGGTTTATAAATAACAACTAAAAGTATTAAGTTTTGGAGATACTGTTTAATCAAAAAAGCGTTCAGTTTTTCAAAAAAATTTTCTCAATTTTTTCCTGAAATGGGTGGGGAATTTACTGTAATTAAAGGTTTCACTTGTTTCTGTATGCTCACTGGGCACCCTTGATCTCTAAAGCAGCCCTAAAGAACACTAATACAATATACTATTTCTAAACTATTTGTGGGAATTTATCTCAACATTTTCTAAGACATTTGAATTATCAATAGATAATGAAGTTTATCAACCACTTAGCCTACTGATTTGGTTACTTGGGGCCTCAGTTATATAGATAACTGCTCCTCTCCCTTTCTAACATCAGGTAACTTTTATGTGTAATATTTAATACAAGTAAAATTATATGTTGTAAAAAAAATTATATACTATGGCTTGAAATCTGAAATTTAAAACTTTAAATGATTCTATTGGGTCACAAAAGTCTGTTTTTGCCATAGCAGTAGCAAAATATAAGCTTGTAGTTAGTATGTCACTTCTTGGGAGGTTGGATCATAAAACATAATTCTGTGGTTTCTCTTTTCAGAGTCTGATAAAATACCAGTAATGCGTGGACAGTGGTTTATTGATGGTACCTGGCAGCCACTAGAAGAAGAAGAAAGTAATTTAATTGAGCAAGAACATCTTAGCCGTTTTAGAGGTCAGCAGATGCAGGAAAGTTTTGATATTGAAGTGTCGAAACCCATAGATGGAAAAGATGGTAAGACCAATTAATACGTTTTATAAACAAGTAAGTTATTGATAAAACTTACAGTGGCTCCTAAGTTTGAAATAGTAATTCAGAAGTGTTAAAATTTATACAATTTCTGATTATTTCAAACATCTGATTGTTATTTTAGAACTTAAAAACTGCTATAAATTTCTGAACTATTTCCATTTTTATTTTACTTAACATGTACTTTCACTGATATGACACTAACATGATTTACCATAAATGTACAAATTGTTGTAATATGCTTTATGAATTAGTCCTTTTGAGTAGTTTTTTAGTTATCAAAGAAAATTGAACTTATTAAAAAAATCCCTTATTATTCTATTGAAAGAGTAGTTTTGCTAATATTTTAATGTTGGTTCTCCTGAAGTTTAAAAAAGCTGTAATTTCCTTTGTGTAAGTTCTGTCTGGCTGTCTTGATATTGATAACCATATCAGTTTTTAATTTGAAACAATCTACTCCTTATATTTCCTTATTCAGCATTTGGATTTTCTTTTTTTTTTTTTTTTT